>CM031243.1:137285339-137713532 GCA_018340775.1 Taxus wallichiana var. yunnanensis
ATTCTTTCTCAAAGAGAAACCAAAGTCTTATTCACTATATCACTCAAGAATAACATCCCAAAATAGTAAATGATAAGGTTCAAAATTACCTATGAACCCAAGACTGGAGACTTACAATTGCCTCTCCACTAAATACAAAAGGTAAGTAGTAATTCAAAAGAATCAAACTCATTACAACTAAATGGAGAAGGAATCCTTCCTGATAATTTCAATGTCCAAGGTAATAACCCAAATCTTCCACTAAGGCCCAAATTTATTTAAAGAGACAGAAGAGAGGGAGAGCTAGAACCCAAAATGCCTAATACAAAAGTTGTCTCAATCTTAAATTCCAAAGCAACAAGAACGGAATATCAAAACAAAACTTCACAACCACAAAATTGCGACAGTGGTGCCTTAGTACAAAACAATAATCAACCCAGAACGTGAGTTCCCTCAAAATAGAGGGGAAAGAACACTTCCTTCAATTCCCACATCCATACCATCTTGATATAGTCATAGAACTGAAGTTCTACATTTCTTAAGCATGATGTTACCAGTTCCAAATCTCGAAGATATTTTAAACGACTCAAACAACCTTTCACATAGTTCCCTGGTGAGTAGTCACTCAAATAAAGAGTTATAAGCTTAGTCATTTAATAAAAGAATAACCCAATACAAAATACCAGAACAAAATTGAATGAATCGACCCAAAAACAAGCTCATAACACTCAAGTGTTAAATAGGAGTATAGTGATGAACCCGAGCTTCACACACAAATGTTTATAACTACACTAGAAAAATAATGTGAATATAGTGCTAAATACAAAATCCAAGCAACAGTTCAGTGAAGAATAAGTTTTCCAAACATGGGTTCAGAACAACATGAAATCCCAACAAAGTCTACATCCAAAAACACAACCCAAAAGCAAAATAAAATAGAACTCAAGTTTCCCTTAAGTTCAGATCCATATATTTTCACGACAGTCAGTTCAAAGCTCCATAACTTTGAATATAAGATCTAGAATGCAAAAGTAGAGATACAGAACAAGTTTCACATACCATTTTCACTTGCATGCTATCATAAAACTTACACAGAGAGACAATTTCCAAAACAATACTATTTTGCCATGGATTCAAATCAAACACACAAGGATTCATAAAACCCAACAAGAAAAATAACTAGACAGGCAAGAAAACATGAATCTCATGAGATCGAGTTGTTCTAATGAATCATTTAGAAGAACACAAAGAATTTTAATAGTTAGAGCCTATCATGCCTGATAGTGCTTCCACCAAATCGAAGGAGACTTCCAGCCGAGCTTCCAACTCTTTTTCTCCTCCACGAAAGATCAACAATCAAACTTATTTTCCTCCTACGCCTCATATACTTTCCTTCAATCAAAAATAGGCCGAAGAAACCAAAAATAGCTTTGAAGTGAAGGTTGAACTACTTGGTTCGAAGAACTAGTTAGCTCCATCTGAGCAAAATCTGCCATGCATGAAAAACCAAATGACCTCCTACAAACCCACCTTCTAAGTTTCCAAGATGGTTTGCACACAAAAGACTAAGGCTCATTAATGCCATAAATTCCATTCAATCCAAAATTCCCGCTTATCTTTCCTTGCCACTGCCTCCTAAATCTGGCAAATTCTAATTCCACACAAAAATACAATTCCATCTTTTAGTGGAGCTTCCACATAAGCCTCCACCAAGTCTACTAGCCCTTGCCAAATATGGCAATACTTCCATCATTTAAACCCTATCAATTCATTTAAATTTCATTGGAACCATCACCCTTGTGACATGCGACCCCTTAGTTCCCTTTAATAGTTTAGGATAGATCCCAATAGAACTTAGGTTAGTCTAGAAATAACCACTTAGGTATTAAAAACATTTTCTTATAGAATTCCCACCTTAGGTTAGGTTCAATTCATAACCCTTTAGTATTAGGTATTAGTTAAAGTAGCCTAGTATTAATTTAGTAATCCTTTCCTTATCCATTTAGCACAACGCTTAGGTTAGGATACCAATCCCACAAATTAGAATAAGAGGCTTAGGTTAGAACAAAATTCCAATAAGTAAACGTAGCTTAGAACATAGATGTTCTTACCTAGCTTAGGTTACTGTTAGGATAATTCTTAGGTTTTAGGACTCCGTATTCATCCTCTATGAATTGAATTTTTCTTAAGTCCTTATAGTCTTGCCAAGATCAATCACCAAAGACCCGAGCACAAACATACAACTGAATGAAAACATGTTCAAATAAGACCAAAAATTAGTATCATATAAAGTTCAGTCTCCTATGTCCCTTAAACTACTGAATGCCAATTTATCATTCAGTCTATGAAGAGGATTTTAAACATTCCTTGGATCATTGAAATTGATCCAAGGATGAGTCAGAAGAAGAAATAAGTTTGCAACTCTTAAAGCCAGATTGTAGCTCATCTTTCCAAAGTGAAAATGAATTCTTGATAACCATATAATTTTAGTCTAATGATTTTTAAGAACAGAAAAGATTTATCCTTATCAAGCATGATCTTCAACAGTCAAAAGAACACTTGAATGCAAAAGAGGAATATATCAGTTGTCGAGGGTGTTACATGCTTCCCTCCTAAAAAGAATCATTATCCCGATGATTATCTCATTTTTAACAGATTGCATCAAGGAAAATCATCTTATTCACTTTTCTTACCATATGTCAAAAACATATCAGCATTAATTAAGTTCTAGAAATCAACATTATATAGTTGTTTATTCAAAATAAATATCTCTGCCCAAAATTGGCATACTTATTGTATTATAAAGATAAAATCAATTTTTTTATCAGTCAACAAAATCAATCTTGTTCAAATAGATATGGAAAAACATATTTCATATCCTCAAGGTTTTCCCAAGTTGCACTCTCTTCATTAAACTGGTCCCATTGAACCTTGCATTGACATATCTCATGATTTCTCAAATGCAACAGAAAGTTTCAAGCACTCGTATGGGTTTAACCACGATTATTCCTAGGTCTTGGACTTGTAAGGAATTCTAATTTAACACATGTGATAAATCTAAAACATATTTCTTAAGCAAAGAAATATGGAAAATATCATGCATTCGTGACAAAGAAGGAGGTAATGCTAAACGATAAGCTATAGGGTTGATTACTTCAACTATCTAAAAAGGTCCCACATAACGAGGTGATAACTTGGTAGCATTGCCAAAAGTTATAGAACTCTTTTCAGTTTAACTTCAAAAAAACTTTCTCACCAAGTTTAAATTTCCTATCAGCCCTCTTTAAGTCAAAGATAACTCTTTTTCCTATCTCACGCTTCTTTCAAGTGTTCATGAATCAATCTAATTTGTTGTTCCATTTCAAAGTAAGAATTTCAGGTCCAATTACGTCTCTATCCTCTATGTTGTCCCAAATAACAAAGGTTCTACATTTTCTTCCGTATAATTCTTCAAAGGTGCCATCTTAAGAGAAACATGATATGTATTATTGTATGCGAATTCAACTAATGGAAGATACTCTTCCCACTTATACTATTGATCCATGCAATACATCCATAACATATCTTCTAAAACTTGATTTACTCTTTCAGTTTGTCCATCCGTTTCTAGATGATACGCAGAACTGAAATTTAGCTTAGTTCCTAAAGATGCATTAAGCATTTGCCAAAATCTTGATGTCATTCTAGGATCTCTATCCGAAATGATTAATTCAGGTACTCCATGTAATTTGAAAATTTTGTGTACAAATATTTTTGCCAAAATAGGAGAATCATCCTTCAGATTCCTAGCAATAAAATGTGCTACCTTTGTTAGTTTATCCACAACTACTAAAATAACATCATGTTTATTTCTTAACATAGGTAACCCTTGTACAAAATCCATGCTTATTACTTTCCACTTGTACTATGCGGTATGCTATGAGGATACAACAAACCGGCTGGGTGCATATGTTCCACCTTAACATGTTGACATTCAAGGTAATGTGTCACAAAGTCTATAACATCATTTTTCATTCCTTTCCAGAAATATTGTTGTTTTATATCAGCAAACATTTTTGTAATGCCAGGGTGTCCAGAAAAAGGTGAATTGTGAAATTCTGCTAACAATTTCTTTCTCAAATCATTTAGTGAAGGTACATAGACTCTATTTTCAAATCATAAGATCCCTTCGTTATCAAAGTGAAAACATTTATACCTCAAATCATTTGAATCTGCAGCAAGTGCTTCTTTCACTTGCTGATAGTAAGAGTCGATTCCATAACACTTTTTATTTCATCCTTAAACTGAGTTCTTAACGTTATAAGAGTAGAAATGTGCTTCTTATGACTTAGAGCATCAACCACTCTATTTTCTTTACCCTTGATATAATTGATGTCAAAAATCATATTAAGACAAAAATCTAACTACCTTTGTTGTCTTGCATTAAGATTTGGCTGAGTGAAGATATACTTCAGTCCAAGGTGATCATTTTTCAATTCAAAAGGTTTACCAAGAAGGTAATGTCTCCAAACTTGTAGTGCATGAACAATGGCAAGTAAGCTCTAAATCATGTGGAGCATAATTCAACTCATGTAACTTAAGTTTTCTACTTTCATAAGCTATGACATGACCATTTTGTAACAAAATACCTCCTAGACCTTCACCTGATGCATCGGTTACCACCATAAAATATCCATTAGGATCTGGTACTGTAAGAATAGGTGCTGAAGTTAACTATTCCTTCAAGGTTTTGAATACAATTTCACATTTCTCACTCCAAACAAACTTTTTATCTTTCTTTTGTAAGGAAGTTATTGAGTACACTATCTTAGAAAAATCTTTTACAAATTTCCTATAGTAGCCAGCAAGTCCCATGAAGCTTCTAACTTCATGTACATTCTTAGGTGCAAGCCACTCTATTATAGCTACAATTTTTGAAGGATCTACAACAATTCCATTCTTACTTATTACATGTCCCAAATAGTGTACTTTTGTGTCATAGAAAGAACATTTAGACAACTTACCAAATAACCGTCTCTTTCTTAATATTCCCAAAACTATCTTCAAATGCTCATGATGTTCCTCAATAATTTTTGAATATATGAGAATGTCGTCCAAGAATATGAGCACAAATTTGTCCAAGTATTCTTGAAAGATATTATTCATTAAATTCATAAATGCTGCAGGTGCATTTGTTAATCCAAAAGGTAAAACCGTGAACTCATAATGTCCATACCTTATTCTAAAAGTTGTTTTATGAATATCCTCATCCTTAATCCGTAATTGATGATATCCAGATCGAAGATCTATCTTAGAATATACCGATTGTCTATGCATCTGATCAAATAAATTGTCAATCCTAGGGAGTGGGTATCTATTCTTGATTGTTGCTTTGTTTAACATTTTGTAATCAATGCACAATCTAAGGGTTCCATCCTTCTTTTTCACAAAAATTACAGGTGCTCCCCAAGGTGAAACACTTGGTCTAATCAAACCTTTAGACAAAATTTCATGCAATTGAGCCTTAAGCTCTACTAATTCTGTAGTAGTCATTCGATACGGTGCTTTAGAAATAGGTTCAGTTCCAGGCTTGATCTCAATCATGAAATCAAACTCCCTTTTGGGTGGAAGACACGAAATTCTTCCGAAGTATGTCATTGAAGTCTCATAACAATGGATATCATTCCATAATATTGCTGCTCTCTTCTGTTGATTCAGTAATTTTTACTATATAAGGTACAACCTTTATTTTTGGCCTTTTTAAGTTGCATAGCTGACAATTTTCTAACAGAAATCTCATGTTTCACACCCTGAATCTCTACTATTTTCTGCAGGTCATCTAAACAACTAATGTGTTTTTCAAAATAGTCCACTTTAGCCTTATGTTATGCTAACCAATTAACACCTATGATTACATCATAAGACCCCAAAGGTGCAAGGTAAAGATCAACCTTAGTGGAAAAGTTAGGTAAATCAAGGACTGCTCCAAAAAGACACATACTAACCATATGAACAACATTGTTCCCATACTATATAGTCCATGTTTTATCCATGTTTCTAACTTTTATTTTTAGTTTTGATGCTAATTTACTAGAAATAAAACATTTAGTAGCTCTTATATAAAAAAAATAGTTATAGGTAAGCCAAATAACTTACCTAGAACTTTTATGGGTGTGGCCTATTTCTCAACCTGCTTGTCAGCTACTGCAACGTGTATCTTGTGTTGTTGATTACGATCATCCTTCTTCAAAGGACATTGATTCACGTAATGATATTTTCCACAATTATAATAGCCTCTTATAGGTCCCTTCCTAGGTTTGGGTTTATTTCCAGCCTTAGAGTTATCTTTCTACCCCCCATAAGACTTATGTTCGTTATTATTGTTCTTAGAAAAGTTGTTCTGTGCATTACCAACAAACTTGTTTGTTGTTGTTTTTTATTAGTATCAGATGAAAACTTACTTTTCATTCCAAATTTCTTCCATGGTACTTTCTTAGGTGTAAGAGATGATGAAGAGGAGTTGGGATTTTTCTTCCTTACTTCCTCCTTATGAGAAGAAATTGCCTTTAATTTCTATTCCTGCCTTATGGATTTTTCAACAACCCCTTCCATTGTGGTTGGGCTATGAACATCCACCTCTCCCCCTATAATGGAATTTAATCCCATGATGAATTTCCGTATCCTGAACTTCTCATCAATTTGGTACTGAGGTACATACTTAAGGAGTTTTGTAAATCATTCCCAGTACTCAGTTACAGTTAGCTTTCCTTGAGCTAAGTTCTAGAATTCAGTCATTTTCTGATCATAGTAAAGTTGTGGCAGCCATCATTGCCTAAAGTAACCTTTAAATTGGTCCCATGTGATATTAGCTTCATCAATGTTCAATTCAGCCTTACGGCTATCCCACCATGAAGATGCTTTGTGAGAAAGCTGATATGCTCCCCATATCGCCTTTGTTTCTTCTGAGAAATTCTTTATTGAAAAGTATTTCTCCATTTCGCTAAGCTAGTTCTCAGCTCCATCTCCTAATGTGGTGCCATCAAACTTGGGTGGACTTATCCTTTTTATATCATTAGTGAGTTCAGCTGCCAGCCTAGCCTTTTTGTTCTCAGGTTGAACATGTATGTTAACATTGTTATTATCAACACCCACATTAGCATTGTCCCTCGGAGGTGGCTGATTATTGTTATTAACTTCTTCTTCCTCCTCATTACCCATTACTTGTTGTTCAAGTACAACCAAATGATCTCTTGTGTCCAATAGGGCAACAAGGATCTCATTGAGTTTCTGGGCAGTTGCTACTCCTTCCTCAGGTGGAGGGTTATTTGCAACATTTCCTCTTGTTCTAACCATTTTCTGTTACAATAAAATTTAAGTTTCATCAGATTATGGACACAATAGGTCCAAGAGCTGCAACCTTTAGCTCTGATACCAAGATGTAACATTCCCATTTTAAGACTTTAGAAACAAGGGAATTTTTTTATATATAATGTTCTCTATTCTAAATTAAGAATTATTTAGAACAACATTCCATGCCAATCGAATTCAAATAGATAACCATATGTAGCTGTAAATGACTCGGTGATCCACCGATCTATTCATTTCATAACTCGGTAATCTACCGATCTATTTATGTTATCTTATGTATTGAATACATATTGTATACTTCATATACTTGGTTTTCCTACCCTACACTTGGTACTGAGTGATCTATTTAAAGAACATATCTGAATATTTGTTACCAATATTCATCTGATATCACGTTGTTTTAAACTTGGTGACATATTACAACGTAACCAACAACTTGTGATACTTTGGCCAAAGTTTTACAACATACAGTGTATGTCTCTATTACTAGATGACATACTCATCATTTTGGAATACATCCTTCACCTCACTCCTCTATTATCATGATTGGTCTTTATTGAATACCGTCAGTCCACTTGTCCCAGGTTTAACCCTAGCCCTAGTTAGAAACATAAAATATTATAGGAAGACACTCATAATGAATTAGGGTAAATGGGCATACTTGGTTAACCTTAAGTCAACCAGGTGTGCCAAGGTACCCTGAGCCATTGGAAGCTACTTCCTATCCTAAATATGCCACTAACTTGACCTAGAGAGAAACTAAGTTCAAGTTCTTATTGTGTGTAGATCTGGATGATCAATGTGGAAGGGTGATGCCACATGTCAACTACAACATTGTATTCTCGAGAAGACCCAAGTCTTCTCGAAAGTACAGCCCTGCAGTTGGCGTGTGCCAACATCCTACAGAAACTGCCTCATCGAGATGTACATACCCCAAGGAGATTATTAATACATTGTTAATTTGGATTAATACACTAGTTTTAGTAACCCTACTAAACCCTAATCCAACTCTCCTTAAGTTCTTATTGTATACTTGTATCAATTGAGTATTAAATAACTTTGTTAAACTCATGGTTGCTTTTAATGTTCATTTTCATGGTGTAACCAACAGTTAACCAAAACAGGACAGTGATATCATAAGTTTCATTTAAATGTACTTTAACTTTTAGGAAGGTTTAACAACCACATATATCTAATTAAAGTAGACTTCATACAAAATGAAGTCTAATAATTAGTAATCATATCTCCAAACCTTTTTGGTTTAAATTTAATTGATAGAGAGAAAGAGTCTTCCTCTATATATTTTTTTATTAGTATTTTTGAAAGGAGTCTTCCTCTATATTATTAAGTATTAGGGTATATCATTACCCATATTTCTTACTTCATGTTTATTACGCAACACATTACTATGTTCAATTGTTTAGATAAAACACATCATATTATGCAACTCAAAAGTTGCTTCATTATAAGGGAATTTGAACTAATTCCTATTATCCATCTTATCAAAGATAACAAGATAAACATAACATAATATAAAGAATATCAACAAGATAGAACTTTCATATTCCTTATAAAAGTACAAGATAATTTACACAACTAATTCAAATAAATCACAACTCGCAATTCATCATTACAACTTATAGAATTTACAATACTAAGTACTTTAGGAAAATTGCATAACAACAACCTTCAATCTATAAAGTATACAAATTTTATCTTACAATACGACATAAGAATGAATCAGAATTCTTTAATAAGATTTAGACATATATCAACCAATGCATCATATAAGTTTTTGCCTTCTGTTACCACTTACGTCGTCCATTTACAAAAATAGCTATCACGGGCCAGCCAATGAACTCGAGCATGAAAAACACTAAGCATTAAAACAAAGTGCATTCCACTAAGTTTTTCATTAAAGAAAAACTGATTTAATGAGATAATTAAAACATCATACAATAAACATAAGTGATCCCAAACAGAAAAGAAGTACATTAATAAATCTAGATCAGCTTTTAAGAGAGAAGTAGAATATAAATTGCAATATCTGCCTAAGAACTTAAAGTTCTATTAATCCTATTAATGGCTTGTAAACAACAACATATCTTTCCATCCCATTGTCTCATAATTCTATCCTAATAGAATACCACATTTATCTTTTCTAAGAGACAAAATAAATGTATACAACATGGTTCATTCTAGTATGATTCATCTAAATCATAAGTAAGGAATAAAAATAACCAATGCATACCATACCCAACTTATTACATCTAAAGAATAGACTAGGTTCATTATATGAATTACTTGTTCCTTTCCTGGGTAAAATCTTACACATTCAATATTAGGATATAATTCAAAATAGAATTCCATAATAATACAAGAAGGTATAGATAATTAGAAACAGATAACCAAATGTAATTCCAATTCCAACTCTTCATGCTCTAGGATATCAATCAAAGATCAAAAATCAATGTTCACAACCAAAGTAGTTCCATAAAGGAGTTAATCTCTACTCAAGTTCATCCCAAATGATAAAGAGTACAAGAGACAAACCTACTTCTATCCATTTAAACTAGGCAAGGCTAGTCAACAATAGTCGAACCCATAAGTATGATTCACTTAACAATGAGAACCCTCTTGGCTACTAACTTTCTACATTATTATAACAATAATTCAAATAAGGTAGACAACAGGTCACAAGAAATCACCATCTCAAAATGGAGTCAATTACGTAAAAGTTCAAACAATGAGAATATCCAAGGACAGAGGGATGGTAACTCAAATAAGGAAAGAACCAATGATAAATTGTTTCATTCAACTAAACAAAAAGTTCTAGATTCAAACCAATTCAAGATGAAAGTATACTTGTAGAACCAAACCAATATACTACTCACAAAAGAATACATACATACATACATACATACATACATACATATATTCTTTCTCAAATAGAAACTAAAGTTTTATTCATTTGTATCGATCGAGAATAACATCTCAAAACAATGAAACGATAAGGTTCAAAATTACCTCTAAACCCAAGACTAGAGACTTACAATTGCCTCTCCACTAAATACAAAAGGTAAGTAGTTCGTAATTCAAAAGAATCAAACTCATTACATGATGGACACATTTATTGCCCACTGTGTTTAAAGGGGGTAAAGTAAAGCCAAGATACTCCAAGAATTAGTCATTGTGACTTTTCTTGGAAAATCGAGCTCGCTCTTAGATAGCTTGTGACACTTAGTTAAGTGAACCACCTAGGAAGCCATCTTTTACTAGGAGCCAACTTGGACCATATCAAAACCAATTTGAGTTGGGAACCATTATTCATCATGAGATGTATGAAGCATTACTTTTTCTTAGTTTTTCACTTTCCCTAAGGCGAGGAGAAACTCTACCAAAGTGAGGCCAACATTTTTCAACACCAATTGATCTACTTCCTTCACTTTCTTTTGACACTTTGTTGATTAGAAGAAGAGTGACTACCCTTGTGTTGCTAATTGATTGTATTTTCCACTTTTGTGTCTGTTTACACTCATCCATGTTTGTGGCTGAGTTGTTAAATGTCTAAATTTTGTGGAGACATTTTGATATCATTAGTATAATTTTTAATCTTCATACCCAAGTCAAGATCGTCAATCATAGTTAGGCGTGATTCATCATCTTGATTCTCCTTTGAATTGTTATATTTCTTGTATCGTATTGTAACAATTTTGATACATACATCTTGTTTCTTACAAACTTTACCTAAGTTTCTAGATTGTAATGTTTTTTTATTAATGGAAAATAGTTTTGGAGGGACTATACCCAGTTACAAGAAAGGCTCAACAACCAGATCAAACATGAGAAAAACCTCAAAAGAAGACCAGATTCTAGATAATATATATAGACCAACAGTAACCCAAACAGCTTTCCACTAGGAAAAAGAAAAACAAGGATAAAACTACAATTAAGCAGCCAAAAAACAACATTTTGTCTGAAACAGAACAACAAAAAAATGGAACCAACCAAGAAGGGGAGTTATTTCTTGGAGGCCCTATCAATCCTAGATTTGATAGTGAAAAGTGTCGAGTGGTAGTGTGTGTTAAATCATTCACATTCAAATTTGAAATAACCTGATTTCTTTCCTTTTTAAGTCCCCTAAATGGTTTTAGGAATCCCACTTAACATTTAAATGCTTCTAACTTGTTGCTCCAGGAACTCACTAATGGCAATGAAAATGGTCATATTGTGACCTGTCTGTCTTTGGCCCTTCCCAATATATTGTCCAATGAGTTTAACTTTCTATAAATATCCTCAGTTTGATCAATTTCCATATCCACATCATCATTCAATTTTATCTTCCCCTTCTACTTGGTTAATTGCTGTAGCTCCTTCTTAATATTCACAACCTCCTTCTCCAATAAATCTAGTCTGAGAAGAGTATTTTTTTATTATGGGTAAATAGTTTTGAAGGGACTATACCCTGTATACAGAAGGCTCAAAAGCCAAATATCAAAAGAGGTAAAAACAACCCAAAAAGAAAAATGTCCAACATCAGAGGGCTCAACAACCAGATAATACAAAATAGTAATAAAACAAGATCAAGACGTACAGTGATCCAAACAAAAGTAGAAGAGACAAAAAATGAACAAGAGATAACCATCACTAGACATCTCAGCCAAAAGATAGCACAAAAACCGCTAGTCAACAACAACTTCACAGCCAGTAAACAATAAACAAGTAGCATAACTCTACATCACTTGATAGCCCGGTCAATCTTGGCTTTGATCGTTTGAAGCGAGACAAAGAATGCAATGGCGGTGGCCTAGGAAGGGTCTTTCAAATCTGCTTGAGCAATTACAATATCTCTTTTCTCCTTGGAGCCCCAAATGTCCTCGGTAATACCGCTGAGACTGCAAATACTACAAACATGCTGTTCGATGAAATTGTAGATACTTTTAAGGGTAGAGAGGATATAGTCGTTACATCCTTTTGCATTTCCAAGTCTGCCATCCAGAGATTGGAGCTTCTTGAAAATTTCAGCAGTGATATCCTCCTCATCATCATTTTGCAGTTTCCTTTTGCCCTTAGCTTTATCCATATCTCTAATAACACTCTTAAGATCTTGAATTTCCTTTTCCATCTTACCCATTATGACCAACAAGTCCTCATCCTTAGGCTCCTCCATCGGATTACTAATGTGCAATAGATTCGCAGCAAGCTCCAGGTATTTATGACTTCTAAGAACCCTCTCGAGAAGTAGGGACCTTTGTTTTCATCTCCTTCCTTTTCTTGCTAGTTGAAGCAGTGTCAAGCTTCCTTTTGGGTAGGGGTGGAATGGAGGCAGGGGGGCAAGGGGAGGAATGAAGGTAGAGGGAGGAGAAGAATCCAAGCGGGGATAGGCTGAGCAATGGTGTGAATAAGTAGTATTAACCCTTGATGAAGGGGAACCGCCCTAGTGTGATTTTGAACTTCCAGAACCAATTTCTCCAAAGAGTTCAACAAGTAATGAGGGAAGTTGATGATGATGTCTCTACGAAAGTGATTAAGAAAGATCAAATGATTTTGGGGAATAGTGACAAATCTCCCCTCTAAAGTAACATACCTTACTACCATCCTTGTGATCTCAGCAAATGGCTCGGGAACAGAGGCAAGCTTGATGCCAACAGTCACAAATTCAAGATTTTCCCCCTCATCAAGAAACTTCTTAGCTTCTACCTCTCTATCCACCCACTTGTTAAAGAATTTGGTGCCGTCTAGACTGAGCCCGGTGACTTGGGCAATAAGCTCCTTTGATATCTCAACCTCGATGTTGTTGTACTTAACCACACGATTCCTCCATCCCTGAGCAAATTTAATTGAGAGATCCTGATCAAAACCTTGAATTTAATTGAGAGTCTGAGAAGAGTATTATCATTCTAGATTGTAACGTTACGCTACGCACATCGTAAAAATTCCTTGATATACTCTAGCCTTGGTTTTCTTTCAAACATTACCTTGATTTTTTAAAGGTGTTGTTGTTACCTTTGTGCAGCTCGTGTCAATATTATTTCGATACTAATACATTACTTTTCTAAAAATTATTGTTAACGTATCTTAATGGTATTGTTGCATCATTCATATTTGTAACTCCCACTTTTTAAGAGATAGGTCTTGATTGGACTAAAATTCCTTTTAGTAAACCTTTTTGGAAATCGTATCAACCTTTTGTTATTACTTATGTCTTGTTTATTTTTGAACTTGGCATAAGTGGTGAAATTTTATTGATCATATTAAATGAAAAACTATTAATTAATCAGACGCTTAGGAAGTACTCCATTTGACTAATTAATTCACCAACAATATTACATGATTATGTCTCATTTGTCACATCGACTTATCCATTTCAAACAATCACTTTGATCTATTGATTCTTTATCATTCATTATTCTTTGGTCATTAATTTGGCTTTGTGTTTTGAACTCGTGTGATTGTTCCTTGTGTTTATCCGCCTTATAAGCTCATTTCTAGGATAATACTTTGGGTCTTTGATTCTCTTGATCTTCTTGTTTTTTCCTAAGTTCATGATGATTTTTGAACACATCTTTCAAACCTTAGCAAAAAAATTTCCTATGAAGTAAATTTTACATCAAACATAGGAAATCTTTCCTTTGTATCTTTTACGTTGCTAAAATTTTGATCAATCTTTTGACATTTATGCCTCCAAAACTTGTTGGATTATCGATCTTGAGTCATCACAATGTATGTTTTCCTTAGCTTCCCTTTTGGAAAATCACACACTCATCCCCATATTTACGAAATATCTAGTTGGTTGTCATTATGTTTCCCAAATCAACATGAAACCTTCTTCACTTTGAAGAAGTTTGATAATAAAATCTAGGTCTAGACCTTTGAACCCAACACATGCCAAAAATGACTTATTATCACAAGGTCCCTTATACATATGACAATAAGGAATCAAAGTTTCAACGTTCACATCAAAAGACACCCATCATGACTAAACCTCATTTGGTTCTTCACACTAGAGAACCCATCTGGGTAACCCGTTCCCCACCTTCATCTCATAGTTGGTGGTATGGTTTGGAAAATTCTGATCCAAATTATTATTCAGGTTCCCCCCACTCTTCTTATGATTCTAATCCAAACATTTCCTCTTCTTCTAAGGATTCCAATCCAAATATTTCCTCTGACTCTTCTGATGATTTAGATCCAAAATACTATTCAGATTCATCTAATTCGACTCCTAAGTCATGGTCCTCCCCTTCTTTACAAGACCTCTATTATCAGTCAACTAAAAATGTTCTCCTCCTCTAAATATTTATGTTGCCACAAATTATCTTCATCATTCATCTAATGTGAATCCTATGTCATGGTCCTCCCTATCTTTGCAAGACCCTCTTCATCATACATTTAATATGACTCCTACGTCGTGGTCCTCCATTTCTTTGCAGGACCCCTTTTATCAGTCACCTTAATGACATCTTCTTCCTTTGAAGATACATGTGACTCCAAATTCCTCCACTCAAACATCTAATACAATTCTTGAATTGCAGTCCTCTCTTTCTTCATAGGACCCTTGTTATTATTCATCCAACGTGATTCTTGAATCATAGTCCTCCCCTTCTTCGCATGAACTTCTTCATCAATCAACCCATGAAGTCTTCCTTCTTTAAAGATTCATGTGACTCAAAGTCCTTCTAGTCAAATGTATGAATCAACCCATGTGTCACAATATGTAGAATTTGGACTTAATCCTACTAGTTTACAGACGATATACCATCATATAGGTAGGTCCACACCACCTTCTTCTACTCATGAGACATCTAGCTCCACATCTTCTTCATCCCCCATGTCATCTTCTTCTATCAATCATCATAAAACATCTTCTAAGTCTTCCAAACCAATTGAACCTCTTTATTCCACTCAACCCCTGGTGGTTGATCAACAACTCATACTTGATTGAACTATTTCAGAATGAAGAAACAATCGGGTAATTTATAGGGGTACATGAATATATTCCTTTAAATTATGAGCAAGGATTCTATTTAGACTTTGATACATTCACATATTGTGAGGAAAATGTTGATTCCTTTTATCAAGAAATAGTGGAAGAGCTTAAAATCATGTAACTTGATCCTCCTCTTATTTTTCCATCTTCACATTATTCATTATGTATGAAACTCCTTGGTCTTGAATTTACCCATAGCCTATCTTCTCATCACCCAATCACTCTTTTCTATCATAATTAATTAATCACAATATCTTATGGGGTCAACGCCAAGTATCCCTTCATATTTTTCTAGGTGTGTATCACCTTCTAGTAGCCCTCCCTTTGCTATTTGTGGTACATTTTTGAGTAGTCCACTATCTTCTATTCTTGGGGCATGTCCAACTATCCCCTTGTCTTCTATGTATGGATCACCCCGGTAGTCCATCATATTCTATTCTCGGACCACATCCTAGTAGCCCATCATCTTATATCTATGGGTCACATCCTAGTATCCCTTCTTCTATTCTTGGGCCACATCCTAGTAGCCCTTCATCTTCTGTCTTTGACTCACCTCTTGGTAGCCCATCTTCTTCAATCTTTGGACTGTATCCTTTTAATCCATCACATCATTCTTCTACCAAATATTGTGGAAAACCCACCATAATTCCTCTCATCAATTCTAAATTTGCATGTTATTCTCTCACTTCTGGGATCGGAAAAGTCAAGCATTATAAGAAATCCAAACATGTTTTTTATAAAGCTAAGATAAAAAATATGAAGATCTTTAAAGCTCCCAAAAACTCAAAAAATTATAAAATTCAAAATCAAATGCAATTCTAGAATGCACACCAATGTACCATCAAGTATGGCACAAAGTGTAGAAACCTATGGATAGTGAACTCAAGCTCCCACATACGAAACCTATGTTTCAAAACAAATCAAAATCATTTGTTGAGTGTGAACTCACCACAATCATTGAGATCGGGGATAATATCACTCTTGATAAAAAAATGCGCTTAGTATCCCTTATCAAGGAAGTCAGACACATTGTTGTTGGATCTTATCATGTAGATTTACATTGTTGGTCCCAACTTCCAAAAAATCAATAAAAATCATAAAACAGTTCAAAAATACAAAAATGAGAAAACATTAAAACATTGCAAAAAAAAAGGTATAAAGATAAACCATTGCGATCAAGTATTGTGTACATATGGATGTTCTTTATTCCCTTCCTTTCATATTCCTCTATAAATCATCCACCATTTTCATCCTTTCCATGTTATTGTGGTTAGAATATTCACACACATTTTGTGACATTTATTTCTATGGTATCTGTTTGACCCTGGTATTTTATCACCTTGGTAAATTAAAGAATGAATGACCACTTAGAGATCCTATCACTATTCTCATCTAATAAACTTGTTGGGAAGAAATTTTGGAAGTATTTGTTTACACTATCCAATGTCATCATTGCAATCACCTTCACATCCTTCCATCAAGCCAGCCATCAGTGGTTCTTAACTCCTTAAACAAGAGAGATGGAATAAGTTTTTAGAAAGTAAAAGAATCAAAATCACTTAATCAAAAAGCAAAAGCTAAAAGTAAAAGCAAATTGATATATAAATCTCTCTTGGGGTATTTCCAATAATCTCTACCGAGGCTATGGACACCTGACTGGTATTAGAGCAATGTTATGATTAGAATCAAATGCATATCCATCAAGGATATGAATGCTTGGATGGCAGTGAAGCAATGTATGAATATCCTTGCACAATCCATTCAAAAATCACCTTTCAAACTAAATCATTCATATAAATTGGCTAGTGTCTTCATTTGTTGTCTATCAAATATTTCCTTTAAGTGGTAATTCATTTCCACATGCACACACTAGATCTCTATGAGAAAAAAATTAATATGTTACTAAGTGTTTCTTTTTGGACCTTGTTCAAAATATTTCTTTAGTAGCGCATGTCTTGTCTCATGATTTGTGCCTTGGTCTAATCACTTTTTCATCGACCACCTTCTAAATATTTTTGGAGCATCCTTTATTCTTTAGCTTCATTCAAAACATCCATGTGTATAAAATTTCATTTTTATTATGTTTGTGGACACCTTTTTCCCCTTTAGTAAATTAATCACCCAATTCCTTTCTATCATGTGTTTCTTGGCTAGCTTATGCTTTGGGGGCATCCTCGCTCCTCATGATTGAACTTATTTTATATTGGCCTTTATCCCCTTCTACGTGTGTAGATTTTTTCTTGGAATAATCCCACCTAATCTATGGGGCATTTTCGCATCTTCACTTTCTTGCACATACGTATGGTATTCTACCCTTGTACATCCCATCTATAGTTAGGGGCATCCACATTTCTTGGTTTCTGTACATAGCTTTGAAAAGCTATCAAAAAAATCCAAAAACATTAAAATATGTTGAAAATCACAAAAATATTCAAATATGTTTCAAGAAAAATAAAAATAAAGTATAAATCATTCTATAAAACAACGCTCTTTGTTCTCGCTTGTTCTTTTATGCGACTCGTAGATAATCTTGATCTACCTCTATGAAAAAGTTAGTTTTCTTACTATATTTGTACTATATGGGGCGCAATGAGTTGCTTGGTATTGTTTCATAGTGCATAATTACTTTTCATAGGACCCAAGTGTCCTCCATTATTCCCCTTGCATGTATCCTTGTTTGGGGCACCATCTTTTAACCCTTGTCATTAATTCACATAGGTTAGAATCAAAGCTTGATAACAAAAAAATTACATTATGGTTCTCTGTTAGGTTAGCTTGTTTACTTTCTCATGTTACATTGCATTATGTATGTTACAAGGAGTTAGGCATCTTTTACTTTCTTGGATTACATTAAATTTTTTATGTTGCATGGAGTTGGTGTTTTCAGCAATGGACAATTATTCATAGTATGGATTTTCATGTCATTCTACTTTTTCGTATGCTTATACTTTTAATAAGGACCAATGACGTAGATCTTTGGCAATATGATGACACTAAAGTTGTTTCAATACATCGATGAAAGATTTCTCTTTCTTTCCATCTTCATTCCTCGTCTACATCATTCTCCTATCAACACTATTATTCTAACTCACATGGGGTATCTTACCTACCCATTATTCTATCCATTTCTCTCACCTTTTTTGATCATCGATCACCTTATTTCATCACCCTATTGACACTCGAGGGGGCAACTCTCACTTATACTAATTTTTCTTCTACACCTTCAAAATTTTATCTCTACTTTCTTTTGAAGTGGCGTCACTTACGCCACCCCAAAGAGGGGAAAATGTAGACACCTATAATTTAGCACGAGTAATTTAAATACTTAAATTGTGCTAATTATACCATTTCCCAGAAATTGATGACATATCATCAATATCACACATTTTCTCTCGCTATCATCTTTAATTAATTACATTATGTTAGTTAATTAACTCTTCTATCCAAAATGATGCTAATTAAAAACCTTCGATTAATCATCTCCCCTTTCTATCTAGATTAATTAATTATTTATAATTAATTAAGCTCCTTTCTATCTAAATTAATTAATTATTACTAATTAATTAATCTCACCTTTCTATCTAGATTAATTAATTGATTATAATTAATTAATACAATTTCTATCTAGATTAATTAATTCTCTCTTCTATTTAATCAATAAATCATCATTTATTTGATTAAAATCCTCTCATAACATAAATCATACTAACTATTCCTCTAAAAGCTTCTATAAGCATGCAAAACCTATTAATTAATCACTTTGGTTAATTAATAAATCCCTCAAACCCCATGAGTCACTAAAAGGAAAAAATAAACTCTCATAAAGTTGACTCAACCCCTTTCAACCATCCTTATCCATAATTAACTCAACCTAGTTATTATCACACATGTAAAGGGATGTAGAGATTATGTTATCCATTGGGATATATAAGGCCTTCTCCTACCTTTCTATTTACACCTTTAGACACATTTCATGCTTATAGATAATCTATAGGCATTTTATCTTAGAGCATATTTCATTTGAGCTAATAGCCTCATTATTTCATTTCATCCATCCAATATTTTGGGTCATATGGAGATAATAAAAATGGTCTTGTAGCCATACTTTGATGAGACTCCATTCCCAAACCCTTGAAGATCAAACAATCAACTTTGATTGCCATGGATCGACCTAGGTTCATTTAGTGTTTTTGGTGATCTAAATAGTAGAGATTCAAATGCTTGCATATTAGTTTGATTTCTATTTCAAGTTTTAATGCATAATGTTGGTATTTAGTCTTGTTTAGCTCTTAAAGCATGATGATCTTTGTGTAGTTAGTTCATGTTTTGAAACTACTAAGATGTTAGTTTTAATTATATTTGCATAGCTAAATAATACATAGATACAAGGTGTTTAAGACATGATAAATTCACCCAATATGTGAAAGATGACCTCATGGGAATTTTATATATATTGGTGACTATTTATTAAATTCTTTCCATATCTAAAAGTTAATTTTTTCTAGGTTGACATAACAAATATCTCCTAATCCGTAATTACATTACTTTATTAGATATGTAAAACATCAATAATATAAAATTGACTGATGGAAATAAGAGTATAATATTCAAGTATATATTACCGTAGCCAATTTGATGGTGAAACCTCTACAACCTTACAATAATAACTAATTATGCAATATGATTCTTAACTACTAACTACTACATCCTATATATATACCCTACTTACACTATGAAACCCATCTTGGTAAACCCTAATACCATTATAAAGCACTATAAATGATTATATGACTTACTTAGAGGTTTATTCTAGCCATATGTTGACCACACATATTCAATACACATTATAAGTTAAGGGAATAAAACGGCCCTCTCATTTAAACAAATTTCATCCTTAATGTTGACTATCTCTATATACTTCTACAAGGACACTTCATCCTCCCATGTTGTAACCTTGTTGGCCACATTCTTAAAATTAATTAGTTACTCCATAATCACCCTCATTCATATCATCTTATTACATGTTTACACGATTTCCTTAAGTTACAAAATGATTCTACCCTATTAATACAAATTTGGTAACTCTACATGTGCCAATACTCTTTGTCTAATGGCCTTCAATAAGGACACATGAAATACCATACATATTATTACTGACCAAGGTAGCTTTATATTGTATGCTACATTGTCAAAACTTCTATACGATCTGGTAAGACCATAATACTTAGGAAAAAGTTTGTTATCCCCGTCATTTTATTTAAAGCAAATTTTAGTATATGGTTGTAAGTGCACAAAACCCAATTATGAAATCAAAAATGCCTTTCAATATGAAACTGATAAGATTGTTACTTTATTTGAATTTGTGTCATTGTGAAGAAATTTTTGATACTAGCTAAGTAACTCGTACTAGAGTTTAATGTGTTCAAATTATAAAACATTTAGGTGAACTATCAAGGATGATATGATGTGTAGGGGTCAATGTTCATACAATACCAAAAATGGAGACATTTTAGAAGAGGTATAGGGAAGTGTTATGCCACCATTTTTTAACAATAGTCATTGTACCCATTTATTTGAGGCAAAACAACAAAAATAACCTTATAATGATATATTGACCAGATCATTCTACCCATCATATTGGGGATGATATGACAAGCTATGAGTCAAATAATTATCTAATTAGGAGAATAAAATATTCTAAAATTACAAGTAAATATATGATCGTGATCACTTACTATGACCTTTGAGTCCTATGCAACTTTTTAACTATATCCTTACAATTATATGTCACTATACTTGCTACAAATGATTGTGATGAGGCAAAAAAATGGGCATATTTTTGAGCTTATCCATGACCACCATGCTGAAAATTTCCCATTTTGACATGTATAAAACTATTTTAAATTACATAAAATGTCCTCCCACCTTTGGATAGGAAAAAATAAGGGATATAAAAAAGCATGATGTAGTAGTTTTATCGCCTTATTTTATTGACACACCATGCATTCAAATATATATATTTGGAAATTACTTCTCCCTTCCTAAAATAAATCCTTTTTCATTCTATAATAAGTCTTCAAAATCCCGAGTGCTCCTTAATAGAAATACATGGAGCTCCATAACAACCTAATTATTAAGGGCATATGTTTTACATATGTATAACTGATCCTCTTACCATAGGTCATTTTATCTCCATGCAAATTTTTATAATACACTTGAACCTTGTTGGGTATGTTATATGATCACTCATTTATCCATACCATTATTCCATTATAATATTATCTCCTACACCCAAAACTGTTTATTTAACCAAAATTTGAAATCTAATAATTATTAATTCTAATAGGGTTTCAAAATATATTTATAGATGTTACTATATATTAATGAATTTGTAATAAAATTAATAAGTAAATTATCAATCATTAAAATTTTATAGTACATATAAAATGATAAAGAGAAATTACATTCAATTAGGGAACATTATAAATATGGTAAAACATAAGAAGATGAGTGTACTTATCTCTTTAACTAGTCTAGAAGCTAACATAGGTGTGACAAAGGGATAAGATGAATAGAAATATCTTATAAATTATTTTCCTTTGTTTTTGAAATTACATTATGCACATGGACAAAACCATTTTCCATAGGACCAAATTGTTTGGTATTGTTATCATGTTGGAAAATTTGGTCTATATAGAGAAATGGTGTTTTACAACTCTTATAACCTCTAAAAATTATTGATATATTATTTTATAAGAAATATTAGGTCTCTACAATGTGAAACCCTTTGTAATCAAACAACTTGAATCAAAACCCTAACCTAGGTAAAACCCCAATTAAAAGGTTAATGGTTGTGTTGAGGTGAAATTTATACATTACCTACATTGACACTACTCCAAAGAGACCTCAAATTTCACATAGCTCTTCACCTATAGATGTGACATAATACTACATGGATGTAACTATTATTGATAATTTGAATGAGTGATAAATTGTTTGTATTGAATTTAATTTCTTGCACTTGAACTAGCTTTGAGGGGTCTAGATTTGGGAATTTGAAAACTGAACCTAGCTTGGATTGTTTAAAATTTTTATGGAGGATACTCCTAATGTCTACTTCTACTTTAGTGAAGTTTAAGAGAGCTTTACATGAGAATTTATAGATATTTTATAGAGGAGCTCTTGAGAATACCAAGTATTTTGAGGTGACTAAATCATGGAGGATTCACATTCTCAAATTATCCTATCACGTTCGCTCATTAAAAAGGGTTTATTAATTGCAATTATTTATAGAATACAATGACATATAATAAAGGGGTGAAGGATATTTAATATATTGTTTTTTAGAAATTAAATGGGGAAGGGTATTTAAGGGGGTAGGGGAGAAGGAGAAGGTAAAAGTAGGTGGAAGTGATGTGGAGAGAGGTTTTAAAAAAACCTTTTGACATGTCTCAAAATAATGCTCCATGTATTTTTCTTGACTTCACTTTGAAACTTTGAGTTAGCCTAATCTATATCAAACTGAGATCATCGGATTAACTACTCACCTCATAACATTAATTTTTTTTCACATAAATTTTCATCACCACTAATTTGAGACACATGGCCTCAATTGGAACTATTATTCACCACATACCTTAATATTCAAAAAATCGAGCGCTATTTTTTTGTGTACCTATCTTGGACACATGTCTAAGATTTGTGTTTCCACTCAACATAGGCTTTACAAGCTTTGATATTTGTAACTATTTTTACTTAGATCTACAACATGTAGAGGGATCACTAAATTCATTCACTACATGCATTTGGGTTTTTTAATTTTCATGTAGACCTTGTAATTTTTTTGTATGACATTTTTGGACACATGTCCCAAACTAATGTTAATGTGTCTTTAAAAATTATAGAACTTGGTATCCACACAAAAATCTTTGGTTCTCTGTTACGATAATAGAAGACACTTTTCATCCATTGGTGAAACCGTGCACCACATAGCCTTGAAATTTTGATCCTCATGTAATGGTTAAATAATGTAGAAGTTTTATGATAAACACTTGCCAAATATTGTTGTACTACACTGTGAGGATTTGAGATCTAGATTTGCATGTAAAATGTTAATAAACTCCCATATTCTTGACTCTTTGATCTTAGATACTTGTCTCAAATCAATGTTTGACATACCCACAAGCCTTTTAGTTTTTTACTCTTGTGTAAGGGTCAAAAAATTTTGCGACTCCCATAAGATGGTGTCAAACACATGTCACCAATCAATGAAACTTAGACCTACCACAAAGTTTGATGTTTGACTTAAAATTGACACCTTCATCATAGTGAAAAGTCAAAGAATATAAATTTCAACCCAACATTTTAAATATTAAAGAACACATTCAACATGAAATAGATACAAATAATAAGGGGTATTAAAAATGTCAGAAAAAGACATGCATATGAAATATAAACTATTATATACGTGTACTTTATAATAGGAATTATGTATTAAGAGGGGGTATTAATAATAAAATATTAATAATTAGAACTTGAAATTGAGATATTTTGTAGTATGCTATGAATGAACATATATGAATTTTTTTACTTAATGAATCCTTGTAGTGTAAATTAATGTATTAAACATGCTTATATAGGGTTATGTGTATATAATTTCAAGAGAATGCTGGCCTATACCGAAATAATAACCCATAAAAGATATAAAAATTGAGTGAATGGTTATTGAAAGGCCCTAGATGGGACCATTTTTACTAAGACCAAACCATTTGATGGTTTTTATTATTAGATGGTTTGGTCTAGAGAGAGATATAGTGATGTAAATTTTTTCACAATAATTTGGATAAGTGGACTACTTGTGATTGATATTATCATTTTGTAAGTAATCGAGTAATGTAATGAGGAGAGAAATTCTTGTAATAGGACTAAGGATGGAATAGGATATAGTAGTGTGTATTAGAATAGGTGTGTAGGTCATGATTTAAGGGATTAAGTCAGTACTAACATTACCAAGTGATAAATTATAAAATTTAGGTGTCTATATTTCCCCTTTAAGCTAAGAAATGTTATTTGGTTTCTTAAAGGAAAATATTCTTGAGTGTGTAAACACACTTTGTTTATTCTTGAGATGTTTGATTGCTTGATATTCTTGATTGTTACAAGATCCATAAAAGGAAACATACAACACATATTTTAATCAATGTTCATATAGAGGGAATTAAGTTTAACTCTAAATTGAAATGGATCTTGAATCTTGAAAATTGAATTTTAACAAATCACGGAAGGAGTGAACATTTTTCTTGTGAAATGAGGAGTTTTTAGTTTAATCACTTGGAGAGAGGGATTAAAATTTAACCAATGGAGGATTGGGGGTTGATACAAGAACATCCGAGGTCTTGAGAAATATTACACAATTTTGGAGAAGGATGGTTACACATAAGATAGGAGAGCGCATGAGAAGGAAAGAGAAGGTGTGGAGGAATCAAGGAAAATTGTGTAGAGGTAAGGAGTGTAGTGGATGAGAGATTACAAGTAGTGTACGAAATCCTTGTAGAAGGAATTGTGTAAAGGAATAATACACCATACTGGGTATAGGATTTTTGTAGGAAAACAAGGATTTTTAGATTAACTTGATAGATTAGAGGAATTCGAGGTTATGGGGAAGTTATGTGTAGTTAAAAATATTACATGAAAGGTGTAAGAACATAGAATAATTATTTTATAATAACTTTGTTTGCAAAGGAGGTGCATGAATGCTTTAGAAAAGGCCCATAACCTAGATAAAATGTATGACATGATTTGAGGGTGATAATTGAGTATATAATTGTGTAATATAAGAACACAAAGACATGGTAGTTCAAAGGCAAGAAAAGAGTGTGTGGTAGATCAAATAGTTTTAAATAGAGATAAAATATGCTAGAAGGTATCTGAATGTGGATGTTGACGAGGATGGAATGGTAAAAAGTGCTAATGACCATATCAAATTAACAAAAGTAAAGGCACTCAAATTAAAAATTTAACTCCGGTTGATAATATGGAAGCATTTAGAAGACAACCTTCCAAAAGGTAAATTAAAAACAAGAGAGAAGCAAGAAGAGATAAAAACATGTAGATATTTAAGGAGGAAGAGTCTACCATTTTTGATTTATTGAAGGGATGGCAATAAGAGGTCATTAGATGTGAATGGAGAGTACAAAAACCATATGAGAGCATCTCGAGTCTTTGTAAGCAATAGAAATGAATCAGAAGGTAATTAGTCTATCTTAGGTCATTAGGAAAACACTAGATTTTTAATAACTCCATGGGAGAGTTTTGGGAGCTCTATTAAAAGATGATCTAATTAATAGATATCATAAAGATATTTTATAAACATAATTTTAAAAATTAGTGAATCTTTTTGCATAGCTCAGTATGTGTATGGGAGTAATTACGCCCATCAAGTACTATTTGAGTAGAGTACTTTCCTATAAGTGTAATTGGTAGAATGTTGAGCATATGAAAACTTGCATGGAAGTTTGTGTTTTCCATTGTGAAGAATAGGAGGGTAGATAATTAAACCTTAGAGTGCAATGGTAAATAAATAGAAGGAGAAAAGATATATCCCATAAGAGGTGAAGCATATCAAAATATGATGAGAATGATGAAGGATATAATGAGGGAGATGAAGGATGTAAGGGCTAGACTTGATGAGAAATGCCATTAAATAGTTCTTCAATCTCATGGTGGTGGAGAGGATGGAGATATTGTGCACAATATAGATGCACATGGATGCCGTGAAGTAATCAAAGAAGATTCAATGACATGATATTATGGGGCACACATAGAAAGCACAAAAATTATGTAAGAGGATATAAGACTCAGTGGTAAAAAGGTTGCTTAGGGAATGTGTGAGCCATGTGCAAGAGAGAGAAAGATGAAGGTGAAATATCTTAGTGAGAAGATACCTATGTGCAACATTCAATGGATGTTGTTATGTAGGTAAAGTGATAGGGAATTGGGTGGCTGGATGTCCCAAAGTGAGGAGAAGAGAAATAAAAATGGTAAAGGAAGGTGCATGAAGAACACACCAAAAGAGAAGGTCCAAGCATGAAAAAATGAAGAGAACCTAAGAGAAGGCAAAGTGATGAAGATAAAAAGTTAGAATCATGGGATAATATATGATGGATATTTCACACAAGGTACACCACTAAGGGTAAGTGTTTCCTAATAGTGGTTATCAATAGAGCACCAAAAATCTCCTTCGAAGGAGATGGTGTAGAAGTTAGGGTTGGCATGGATAAGGAACCCCAAAATTTATTGAGTGAAATGGTTTGTAGAAGTTTAGGAGTGAAATGTGTGTGAAAATGTAAGATGAAGATGAAGATAATGAGATTCATTGATTGAGTGTTGTGAAACATTCTATTGATGGATACATGACATATCCTATTGGGGATATTGTGGAAATATGATAGATAAAGTATCTATGATGGGAGAGAAATCATAGTGAATGTGCACAAGTATGGAAATAAATTTCATCGATACCCATTGATAAAAGAGGGAACATAACACCACTATTAAATAGTAGTGCACAAGAGAAATGAAATTTGAGCTAACACATAAAACCAATGGAGTGGTGCATGGCCAAAAATGGTGAAGGATTGATATAGAATAAAGAAAATGGCGAGAATAGAATATGGAGTCACCTACGCATGTGAAAAGGGACAACAAAAATGAGAAGAAATTAAAGTGAGCTCATTTCATCCCGATGGTTGTACATGTAGATATTATGGAAGAGGAGAAAGAGAAAGAATAATATGAGAATGAGATGGCCATGGAAGACTAGATGTATAAAAATAAGAGTGACTTGATGTTATAACTAGAGGCCATCAATAGATAATGGTAAAAATTATGTGAATTCCTAGCCAAGGGAAAAAAGGAGTGCATAGATGAGGATTTTGTAAAGAAGAGAAATACAAGCCATGGAGTAGATGAGTGCATAGATAAAGGTGAAAAAAATAATGGGAGCACCATTTTGGAAGACTTAAAAATAAGAAAGGGATAATTTTCCATCAGGGAAAAAAAGTGGAGTGATCTATAACGGGATTTTGAGAGTTCATGTGAAAAGGAGTGTCATCAAGAAAAAGAGATATGTGAAGATCTCAAGGGATGTGTGTAGGATCATACAACGAAAAAAGGATTGAAAAAATGAACTACATGAAGTGGATAAGATTCCTCGTATGAAACAAATGAGTAGAAAATTGATGGAGATAAGTAGGAAGAAGAATATGTATACGTTTTGTGCAATGAAGGAACATAAAAATTGTGAAGGAAAATGGTAGAAGAAAAATTCCACAAAAAGGGAATGGAAGAGGAAAAGTGGCCCAAATCCACCAAAGTAGACAATACAATAGAAAGCGGTGAAAATATTAGTTACATAAAGGATAAAATATAAGGGAAGTGTGCAAAGGAAGATCACACAAGGAGAATATGTCGCAACAAAAAGGTCACTAGAGAATAAAGGAGGAAGTGTGCAAAGATAAAGTGTATAGTAGGATCCCATGAAAGGAAGAATGGCATGAAGAGTGAGAGTGCACAGAGAGGAAGTAATGCATTAAGAAAAGGATTTTAGAAAAGAAAAGTTGTAGTGAGAAGGTGATGGGAGAAAAAGAGAAGAAGATAAGAATATATGTAAGAGAGAAGTGTAGGGAAAGTAGAGCAGGGAAAGCGGGGCAATCTTTGAACATGATCACCAATTCAAAACCAATAGAACAATTCTGCTAGGGATTTAATTTGCCACATGGAAGAGTTGGTTGAATAAGCATTAGGAGGAATAGAGAAAGACACATAAAATGAGGAAAATTAGATAATGTGGGCACCAACAACAAGTGGAACTATTGCACAGCTTCCACCCCAACCCCGAATTTCCACCACAAACACAAATTGGGAAAATCGGTTCAATTAGGCCCCATGAGAACAAAATAAATAGTTCCACCCTTCCCTTAGTTCTTTGATTAGACAATTCATCTACATCTAACAAAAATAATTAAAGCAAAATGTAGTAGCCCCTGGGAACCACTGTTGCGACCTTCTCAAGATCTATAACTTCGAATGGCCATAAATTTTGTCGTATATATCCAAATTTCAAAAACTTTGAATGGAATTAAAGGATGCAGTCCTAGGTATCTCAACCAATAGATTTGATGAGGTATGGTGCCCATTCCTTCTCATACAAGAAAAGTATCATGGGGTAATGGCCTTGACAGGTACCAATGCCTACTTTCGGACATTCAAAGTATGATGTTGGTGGTTGAAGGTGGAAAATTGAATTTCCCTCTCTTTTCCCCCCTCTCTCTTTCCCATATTTTATATAGTGTAAAATGATTCCCATTTGTAAAGGTTATATCCTATTGAAATGCTGGTGCATCATACTTTAAGTGATGTATATGTATTTTGAGGTGGAGGTCTCATATCTGGACCTCTATAAGATGGTTCTTACCTTTTTCCTCCAATGTAATGGACTGTGCATCTCTTTAAAGTAATAAAATATTTTTTTATGGATACTCTCTACCATATCATGTGTTTATTTAATTATCTTTCCTCTCTATTGCATTTTTGGTGTGTTGTGCATATTTATTCTCATCTTGTAGGTTTTTTTTGTTGTGCTCCATGGAAATGAGAGTTTGAATGTTGTTTTGGACTATGGAACTCATGTCTACCCTCTCCTCCTTCATTTTCCTCCCATTTCCACTCATATCAAAGCATCTTTCCCCCTCTTCTTGGTACTATCACATTTGTTAGCTTAAAATTTCCCCTTTTATGCATCTTTCTCTTCCCTTGGTCCTTTGGATTGTTATAATAGGATTATATAGTTGCATTTCTAGATGTAGGAATAATTTTACATTATAATTAGGCAGAGGAACTAGCCTTCTCTAGATATTTTCTGAAGTATAAATTCCCACAACTTGGAGAAAATCCCATGTTTCCCAAAAAAACTGATTGCTCATCCATTCATTGATGACAAATCGAGGGTTTTGTTTTTTAGTGATAACAATACCAATGACTAGTTGGATGTGGCTCAAAAAAAGGTGTTCAAATTAAAATATAAACCCGAGTGGGAGAATATATAAGTGTATAGAATAACCCAAATTTCACAAAGGAAAATTAAAACTATGAGAGAGAACAAGATGAGATCATGGTACATAGATATTTAAGGAAGATTCCACTATTTTTAGGTTATTGAAGGGAAGCTAAGAAGAGGCCACAAAATGCACATGTGAGATCACAAGAAACTGACTAAGAGCAAACTAATATTTTTAGGCCATAAAGTCAAGTCGAGAAGGTAAACAATATAGGTTAGGTCCTTATGAGAACAATAGATTGTGTGATGACTCCATGAGAGAGTGTTGGTTTCTATATTATGATCATATATTTTTAGATACCGTAAGGCCCTTTTATAAATATAAGTCTACAACATAATGTAACCCATTATGTAAATTATTATGTGCATGGGGAGTATTATCCCATTATCATGGGTGATCAGTCCCTAATTTGTAGGAGTACCATGAACCAAAAAGGATTTATGTTTCCTAATATAAATGTAGAAAAATATATCAAGGCTTCCCTATTGTCACTAAAATGCACACACATGTATGATATATAAAGTTATAAAACTTTGTTTCTACCTCAAAGTGACAACGATGGGATTACGCCCAAGGTGTAAGACCTTTTATCCTTGGGATAGACCTATAGTAAAGGAAAAATCCTTTCCTAACTACTCTAATGTTATCCACTCTAATGATCTAATCTATAAATTGACAAGGATAAAGGGCATCGAAAAACATGAAACAAAAAAAGTGGTTATGCACCAAATAGAAATGGATATATCTCCTCGAGATGAAGAGAGAGAAAAAAATAGTGCAAAGAGGGTAGATAAAATTCACATTTAGTCACGCATTAAACCACTCTAGTTCTATCCATAATTGACAAAATGAGATAAAAATCCATAAGTATATCACAAAAACACACATCGTGAAATGAAAAAACATAAAGGTAAGTGTTATCGAAAATTACCCTAGGTTATTTTGGCCTTATAACAAGCTTAAAAGATGGACTTAGCCATTTTTTTACAAGTCTGTGATGGTTTAACGACCATCAAATTCCTAATCCCAAAATACTCACCATTGGAATTAAAAATCCACGGGGTTTGCCTTTTTATTAGCGGGATATGTTTAAAAATATGGTTGATGTTCATTTTCCTTTCAAATTTAGTGTCATCACCAATGAGGACACATGTTAAAGCCCGATGGTCCTATCCCAAGCACCATGTGGTGACATATAATCAGATGAGATAGGGTACATGTTAACATTTCAGCCTTTCCCTAAGGTGATGAGATCATCTAGACTGCAGCCCCATAATAAGCCTAAGTTAATATTTTCTCGTGTCCGGGTAGGTCGACAAGGTCAAAGGGATAGGTGGCAACATTGTTCAAAGTCAAAAAGTTTCTAAGTCCTCTAAACTTAGAAGTTATGATGAAAAGAGCTACATGGAGCTATTTTACTAGCTAATATTTCACATTCTGACAAGTCTGACAAAAGAGTCATATGGAGCCATTCCATTAGATCACATTTCATAGTTTTCAATTAGGAGATAAAGAGTTTTGATAGCCCAAAGGTGTAGAGCATCCTCATTGGCAATATTTCATAATAAGAAGAAGAAGATAAAGAAAATAATGACAACACGAAGTGCGTGGAGATTTCTTATTGGCTCACACTTCACAATTGTCAGATGAGGCTATCAAAAGTCTGAAAATGCATCAAATGGTAGAATGATATCATTGGTTGGATTCTTCACACGTGTCGAAAGGAAAATCAAAAGGATTGACATGTGAAATGTGTGGAGATTTTCTATTGGCTTGCATTTTGTAATGGTCAGTCAAAGGGAAGATTACGAAGAAACATGGTTATTTCTTATTGGCTCACATTTCTAATAGCTCGACAAGGGTCTAAAATGTGAAGAAGTGTGGAGCCCTCATTTGTTCACATTTCATAATTGATTGATAAGGAGTAGGTACAAATCAATCCTTGAAGTAACACGAAAGATATCATTGGATCACATTTCAAAATGGGTATAAGGGGAGCTAAGAATAGTCTCGTGAGTTTGAAGTAACGTGGCATGGAATTATTGGTCTGTATTTTTAATACGATGGATCTTTTTAAAGCTAAAGAAAAATTCAAAGAAAAGTAAAAGGAAGTCAGTCTGAACCCATGACCTAATGAGAGATGGAAACATGAAAAAATATGAAATTATGTACACATGGGCATAGGGAAATCTTTGAGCTCATTAGAGGCTACCACTTTTCAAGTTTTTTTGCTTCATAGTGTGCAAATATTCAAATGATGATATCTTTCGATCCCCTGCTCAAAATTACACAAAATTGGTCTCATTCGAAATATCTCCTCAAGAAATTTGATTTGGTATCATGAGAATCAGATTTTGGTGGGTCTAAATGGGTTTAAAATGATGGAAATGGTTTATTATATGTATAATTGTAGGCATGATCATTTAATCATAAAAACAACACGTTTTCTTGGGCTCCAAGCTTTTGTTAACATATCAAATCCAGCCAAGTGTCAATCATCCTATGTAGAGAAATCATTTTGATCTTCTAGAGGGTTGGGACCACTAAAAATGTGCTCTAAAATTCTCTCTCCCTCTTCTCTCTTAAATCTATAAATGTAAGTGATTTAGTGTGTTTGTAGGAGGATGTTGTAAAAATATAAAGGAACTATGTCAAAATGGTTCTTGAATAGTTGTGAGCCATCAAACCTCCATTTTTGACTTTCCATATGTTCTTGTGCATCCTTTTATAATTATAATGGTTTGTGCATACTTTTATTTCAATAAAAATTGTTTTGTGACACATCTTTCTGTCCTAGCTTATTTTAGCTACAAGATTTCCTCTCTTTTATTTATTGCATTGTGTTATGCATGTATTTCTCCTCGAAAGTTCCTTTTATGAAGATTTGGGTCTATGACACTTTTGTCTCACCTCTCCCTTCTCCATTTATATTTCTTTCTCCCTCACTAGAGTGTCTCTCACCCCTTTTCTGGTGTTATCACCACTTTTTATCTTAGGATTTAAATTTCATGCATCTTTCTAACCCTCTCTCTCTCTCCCCTGGTTCCTTAGCATGGTTAGATTAGGATTAGTTAGTTGCATTATCCCTTTTAGGAACAATTTATCATTAGGATTATGTATATGAAACCAACCTTATCTAGGAGGTTTATATTATTTAGTAGTCCCACAACCGAGAGACAATCCAATGTTGCCCAAAAACACTAGTTTCTCATTCACATATTCATGATCAAAACCAAGTGGGTGCTATTTTTAGTGATAATAGTAAGATGACATGAATATAAGCTAAAGGGAAAAAAATAGCCACAATAAACATAATATTATTTCCTAGAAGTATACATAGTCCATTATAACCATTGGTAAGGAATTGAGTGCATTACAAAAGCTCAAATGAAAGTTCTATATCTCAAAATGTTTTTCCACCCAATTGAGTAGAGTAACCTTACATAGATGAGATGATGTTTTTATAATTACAATTGAGTTACATATATAAAAGAATAGATAAGAGAGAGGGCTATAAGATTAAATGAAATATGTATTTTCATCCTTATAATCATTAGACAAATCAATGAAGTTATGAAATATTCCAAAGTGAGAAATCTTCCTTAAAATGCCCTCGAAGCTTATTCTAGGGCTCATGATGATCCATGGAAAAAATATGCCCTGATATGAAAGACTGTTCTTAGATATTTATTGAAAGATAATCTCTCATCCAAACCTATAGGAATGCCCACGAGATTAGGAGGAAGAACGAAAATGATCTTCCATTCATCTCATATGATCATAATTACAATTTGAACCACTATAATAGCTCACCCATGGTCAACAACTTGTCTAACCTCCTTTGTATTTTAGTGGGTCATGAGGGGAATAAACCATCTTTGTAGCATATTTAAATAGAAAATATCAACCAAAAGCATCTAAGAATTTATTCAAACACCATAATTATGAGAAAATAATTGAAACCAACCAAAAATCTATCACTAAAATATCTTAAATCTCTCAACCTATTCTTTAAAACTAAACTCAATTTTAAGCTCTACAAATATGATTATAATGGCACAAGTTATAGGTGAATTAAAGGTTGGAATAAAAAATTATGAGCCAAAACATTTAGTCCCATGCAATGTTATCATGAAACCCACAAGCTCATTTTTACATTGGTTCAAACTATCAAATTTAGGCTTATGAGGAGCTCTATTAATGGATCTCGGATCTAAAGATATTTTTACATGTACACATCTTATCATATATCTTTCATCAGCCTACTTTTAGGCATTTGGAAGGATGAGTAAGGTTGGAGTATCTTGAATAGTGCAACTTAACAAATTGTTGCCACTTGGCATTCAAGAACAACATGAAGGGGTAGGGATCCTCGAGACATGAAGACACATTGATGACTACCACCTATCCCTTATATGCTATGTGTTGATCCTTGGGTACCTAAACTTTACACAATTATTTATTAATTACCTTGTAATTGATAAATCCACATCACCTTACCCGCCACCTCACTTTGCCACCTCATCATGACCTAGCCCTAACCCTAAACTAACCTAATTAAGACCCATGACTTGGTCTAGACTCACATCCATAACTAATGCCTCCTTACTCGCACCCAAAGCCGACCTTCTAGCCACTTGACCAAGCCCGCAACTCGATCTCTCTGAGAAAAGTAGGAAGGTGGGCTATTTTACTAAAAATAGCCTACTTTTTTCCTTACCGATGCCGGCTCCTACTCGACCGCCGCTTCACGCAACCGCCATCGGCCTCCTCGTAAATGGGCTCCCAAACCAAAACAACGGATCGGAATTTCATTTTGAGATCAAAAGGATTTCTCGATCAACAGAGAGCATTGCGAGCGAGGAACAGAGTCCAGATCTTCACTTGACAGAGCAGAGACGAGTAAAGAAACCAGAAGTGTTTACAACCAAGGAGATCAACTTGCATCTTGGTCAAAACCAATAAGTCACATCTTGCATGTCCTTTGTTATAACATTTCTTATGCTTCTTGAATCTCAGTGCTCCTAAATCCGTTTCTGAATCCACTACCCAACGTGCCATATGATCTAACCTGCATTCTTTTGCTTCTAATCATCCCATTTCCTAATACCATCCAAAAACCAGCCATTACAAACACCATAGCTACCAAGAAGATCCTAGAACCCACCGGTATCGGTTATCGAATCGCATCGCATCGCATCGCAATCGCAAATCGCATCGGCTCTCCTCCGATCAAAACCAAAACCACCTTTCTTTCCCTACCCAGCTTTAACGAAATAATTTAATTGATATTTTGCAAGCTTTTTTGTGTTAATTCATATTAGCAGGGAACTCACCACCTTCAAAGGAAGTTTTATATTTCCCGCCCAAGGCGCTTCTCATTTATTGTTTAATCAAAATCTTGTGGTCTTGTGTTCTTATTTGTGTAGTCCTTCCAAGACAAAAAGGAGTTCTCCGCAGTCAGCCTGATCTTTCTCTACGGTACGCGCACACCATCTCGACATTCAATAGGTATTCCTCCTAACCCTAACCTCATCTGTTTCTAAAAGGAATGAAAGGATAGAAGCAACTCTATTCCCAGAAGCCGAAACATTCCGAGCGAAACATTTTGGCACGCCCGGTGGGACCCATTTTGGGTTTCTTTCTCTTGCTTATTTTCATTTTAGGAAGCATATTTGTTGTTGCTGCTTTTGTTATATATTTCGTAAAGAATTTGTCTTGCTTTCCTAGTTTCGCATTAGTGAAAGTCATCTCTCTTGCTTCATCGAATATAATTTTCGATTTGGGTTTAAAACACGTGCATTGCATTCCTGCTTGTTGTTCTTCAATTCTAGTGAACATAGATTAAGTAACAGGTCGTACACGTGGGGGTGATATCCACGGTATTGACAGGAAATTAACCTTAGTTTCACTGCACAACACATACCGAATCACTTCACAATTAACACAACAGCTCAAACATCCCCCCTTTTCCGCGGTATTCCTCCGCCCGATTGAGGTAACCTTATAAGCCAAAACAAACTTGACATTTCCCCTAGGTCTTGTTGTTTAGGATTCTGACATCATCTTACGTCTAAAGGCATAAGCCCACGATAACTAAAATTAACCCTAGGATTAGTCTCTAGATTTGCGTGTGCCTCTTGCTTGTTTTCAAATTCTCGCTTTTCTCTCATACTTTGTCTTCTCGTGATCAATAAGTTGATAAATATACTCAACGCTGCTAAAAATCAAATTAGCAGCCTTTTATATCTTCTTATCCTAGACTTTTGACACCGCATCGGTTAAGGGACCGACGCCGCTTTTTCTGCGGACCGACACCGGTTACTAAAACCGATATCGGCCATCGCTTCATCACCCCCGACAAACCAAAGAACTTGCCAAATTCATCATTCTCGAGGTTGTTTTTGTTCTTGATAGATTAAAACTTTCCCGTGTTCTTGTCTATGGTTGTCATCACTGAAGCAAGCCGCCGCCATGGTTTCACATGCCTCGCTCCGTGTCTTTGCCTCGAATCACCCCTTCACATTCTATAGGAACCCTACTGACACCAAAGTGAGATCCCCAAATTCCCGTAGGAGACAAGGACTTTGCCAAATTTCTCGGATGCTAATCCCAAAGGCTGCATAATACTATTTGTCTCATGCCCCGACCGTACGCCCGATGGTCACCTTATTATGCATGCCTATTAGTATAGCTGCTCATTTAGCTCCCACTCCTCCCGATAACACCGCCTTACTTCCCGCATCTCTAGCCCCGTCTCCCAATCCGACAGCCTTCGTGAGGTTCATACGACCCCGATTAGCTTTCCTTTGTTAACCTTGACCCCACGTATCGCTACCACCAACCGCCCCTATCTCATCTCTCTTTCGCACCACTCCATTCATGACTTACTCTCCCACCTATTCACACGAGCTTTCCTTCTCAAGCTCCGCCTACCTTTTCATTCCCATACACGTATCCAAAGAACCTCAACACCTTATATGGGACATCCCTATTCTCAGGCACCATCATCTCATCCAACCACGATTTCATCAAACAAATGATGGACAAAATGCAAAACCCGAGGCTTCCGCTTTCAGAAGTCGTAGCGCTTGACATACGAGCAAGTTTGTCGGAGCCCATTCACCCTTCTCGTCTCCTTCATTCATATCCTCCTCAATGGGAGTTGCCAAAGTTTACTCGCTTTAACAAGAAAGAGGATCCTCAACAACACTTGCGATCATTTAGACATGCTTGTTATTTGATTGCCCATGATGATGCCTCATACTCCGCACCTTCCCATGTCCTTATCAGACCCGCCTTGAGTGGTACAAAGGCTTTAACCCAAAGACTCAATCTTCTCTTTAACCAACTAGCCCAATCTTTCTTGATCATTTCTCCATTAACATTGCCAAGAAAGTATCTATCACCGACTCTATGCCATCCGACAATTTGAAGACGAATCTATCGCAGATTTCGTTGGACGATGGCGGGGCCTTATCAACCAACTTACGTATGCCTTGCCTCAAACCGAACTCATCGAACTATTTACGCGGGCCTGCGCTAAGCACATCTCCCCTACCCTCCAAATTCAAACTTTCCGCACATTCGACGAGGCCTTTACCATGGCTCGGAAACTAGAAATTCGAGCCTTAGAAGAAGAGAAATTACGGTCACAGAACAAAACCCCACTTCCGAACTCCTGATTCTACCAACAAGCCAAACACCACCACTCCTCACGCGTCCACTTCTTCTAAATCAAAAGGAGCTGTCCACGCGGTAATGGTCAAATCTCAAACACCGTCCAATACTCCGCCGAAAACCACTTATAAGTACAAAGCCGAGCCCACCAATTACACTCCTCGGGAGAAACTTATGGCGTCATCCTCGAGAAATTGCTCAAAGTCAGGGCTATCACCTTGCCCCCGTTAAACCTCACTGGGTTTGACTCCACCCGCGCAATACCTTCCTCGGTACAAAGAAAATGACTTTTGTAACTTTCACCGCGTAAAAGGACATAGTCATGAAAACTCGCAAGATGTTGAAAAACATAGTGCAGAAATGGTCGACGCAGGGATATAACCTCGATAATCCTAACGCCCGCTAACCGAAATCTGAAAATTTTCAACAAGCCATTCCCGAATCACTCATCCAACAAGAATTTGAACCAAGATATCTTAGCCGAGGAGAGTGTTCATGAGATCCATGCAGTCTTCGATTCTCAGCCAAAAGCCTCTATTGAAAATTTTTTAAATCAAGCCTCTCCACCAACACAGGAGTTTGAACCTCCTTCACCACCATCAAGCCAAAGTGAAATCATTCCTTTACCCATAGAAGAGTTAACTGCCCGGACTTCTCTTCTCATCGACGAGTCTTCTTACACCACATCCCTACAAGACTGTGAGCGGATGCTATCTAATTTATCTATTTCCCAAACGTCCCCTTCTACCACTCTTGCTACACAAGAGGAAGGCTCGCCACTCCTTTTGACATCCTTAGACGAGAAATCTCTTACACTAACATCACCACATTCTTTAAACGTGACAGATCCCCTCGAACACGCCCTCCTACCTATTAGTCCCTCATCGCCTAAATCTTTTCAACGACCGGTTGACCTCTTAACATCTATTGATACAGTGCCTCATCTACCTCCTGTGTCACACCCGCAGTGGACTGGAATTACAACCCACCTTTCTTCCGTACAAAAATTACAAATCACACTGAGACCGCCATTCCACGTAAGATGACAGTTCCCTATGGGAACGCTTTGAGTACCCTTTTTCTACTCAAATGCAAATGACCGATCCCGATGTCTCCACCATATACCCGAAGTGCTTGCGTGCTTAAAATGCCCCTGCTCTCACCTTCACCCCCTCACCTCTACCAAATGCCCCGTCCACTTCTATCAACTTAACCAGATCTTCCCCTACGCTGGGACCTCACCAATGCCCAGGGCCTAACGCACCCGCCTAAGCGACTCGATCTATCCAAAATAAATCCGCTCCGCCACCTAGAGACAAACTCAATCCGTGCCCCTATCACAATCAAAACCATCATCGCCATATACCTACCTTCCATATTGGGACCCCATCCTCTACCTTACATCAATATATCATACCTCCCGCTTTTCTTCAAAACAACCTACGCCTTCCGCACCTATACAGTAAATTCCAGGGTATAAGAACACCGCTACTCCGCGTATCCCGTCCACCTATCAACCCTAAACAAATTCCATCATCAAAAGATTTGTTTTCAAACTCCTATTTCCCGTGGTTGTTTTCTCGATACCACATCATCTCGCGCCTCATCATCCAACATAGCTTCGCGCCAAAGAAATCACGTTTAGTAAAAACCATGTATCAACACCCTCGCTAAACCACCACCCACGAACCAATCATGCCCAAACATTACCAAAACCCGCACAATCAATACCCTCATCCTCTTCCGATTTTGACCCACTCAAAGGATCTTACGCCAAAATCCTTGCTATGTTGGTGGAGAATGCGACCATTTCCCTACCTCCACTTAGACCTTATGACCCGCCTAAGCCCCGACCTATGGGTTACGATGAGTCTAAAATCTGCGCTATCACCGCACACCAGACATGATGTGGAGGGATGCAAAGCTCTAAAACCATCCTTCGCCAAATACCTCTCCCTGATAGAAAGATTAAGAAAGACAACTTACGAAGGGAGAGACCTTTAGTTTCCATTCCCTCTCCTATACCATCTCGTCCCCGCCTCACCAAGATCTATCATTATTACAACCCCACCTCTCAAGACCATGAGTTATCCCCACCATCTTCCTCATCTCAGTCTACGAGATTAATATGATTAGTGTCGCTACTCGAGGGCGTAAAAACAATGGGAAAGCAAAAGAAAACACACTCGCGCATCTCTTTCTCCGTCAAACATCCCGATTGCACCACCACCTAAAGTGGTCATTCGCGACCCGCCTATCCCGCTCTCTAATGGCATTGCCCACCGAAATATGATTAAACAGCCTTCACCAATCGCCCGTAAAATGACACTCGTATGATCTCATTCGACTTCAATCTCATCGACAAGCTCTCGTTGAGATCCTTCAAGGGATAGAGGTTTTACCTAATGAAACCCCGCCTGCCGCCTCCATTCTAACACCCAATCACGTTGCTTCTCTCACCAAACAACCCACTCGCCCCACCACTTCGCCTCTCGTACAACAAGTCATGTGCAGCAATGGCTCAAGATGAAATTGTCGACTTTGGTACAAAGACCCCGACTCGCTCTTTTTCATCTCCGCTACGTCCGGACATTCGAGTACGCCGGGTTATGATTGACGGGGCGCTAGCCTAAACATCATCTCTTCAAAAGCCTTCCAACAGATGAACATCCCTTCTAGTCCGCATGTGTGCCAACCCCATCATGTCATGGGTCATTCAATGACGCTATTACTTCTACCTTAGGCACCGTGATCCTCAACATTCGCAGACCACGTACTTTACCCGAACTCTTCTATGTCCTCGAGGGAGAGTTCCAATATAATATATTGCACTGGTCGCCCTCGATCCGAGCCATGGGATGCGTTCCTCAACATTACATGATGCATAAAATTTGAGTACGAGGGGAAGTCTTACACCGTAAAAGCTGACCCTCCCCCCTTTAAAACCTGCAATATGTTATACCGCCCTAACGATGTGCTTATACCAATCAAGACACCCATACATTCAACCCAACCATCCTCCTCAAATGTACCTCAACCATCCACCTCAACCGCGCCTACGCCTTCAATTGATGAAACCACCATCGCAAAAACCACTTCCTTCCCGCAGCCTAACATTCCAACCTCCGACCCCTTAGTAGATGTTTTTCAGCGCCTTACGCTGGGGGAGTACCGCCTATATAACGTTAGTTCTTTCCCTACCCCGCAGGAGTACGGACAATTACATGCACATCCCACCTACGACCGTCGCGTGGGGGAGATAATCTCTACGACCACCCCATTGCGCGCACTAACCTAACGTATGGGGTGTTGACGCATCCTCCATTACCCCCGAACCTCCTCTTGGTGTGGTTCCTTTCCAATCCGATTTTCAATACTTGACAAATCGCGCTTTCGCCCTCACCTTCTTCTTGACTCACCGTGGCGTGGAAAGGCTTTGGTTTTGGCCTTTACGAACAAGGCCGACATACACTCATTCCCGTGACTACCCGTAAACATAATGATCGCAGCGGGTCTCGGTTTTCCCGAAACACCTACACAGAGACACCTCCCCGTCACCGTATCCCGAAGAAGAAGACGCGCCCTACCAAACCATCATCACCCACTTTGCCATCATCACCCGCAGAATCTATAGACCCTGAATCCATCCCTCCTAACTTTTTTTTTTCATAAATGCTATCTTCATAGGTCCTCTCACTTATCAACGCGATAATGACGACCCATCTTCTTTGCCCCTTCTTTATCCAGACATGATCGAAGAGGATTCGCCTTTGATTAATGTTGTTGAATGCCAGGATGACGACTCCATCCTCACTTACCTCGCGCGATGATTCTTATATTCAACGAGCCTTACCATCTGAAACCCAAACTATGCTGAACGAATCTACCATAGAAATCAATATCCACACGGAGGAGGATCCTCACATTGTGAAGATTGGACAATCCCTTAACACATCAGAACAAGCCGCCTTTACTACCTTTCTCCGTGCTCGCAACCAAGCTTTCGCATGGTCTTACGCCGACATGCCAGAATTGATCCTACCATCGCCGTCCATAACATCACCCTAACCCCGATTCCAAACCACCAAACAAAAATTGAGAAAATGCATCCACGCATTGCTTCTTGGTCAAAGAGGAGCTCCAACGACTCCTTTCTCGCTTCCTTCATCTTGCCTATCGACTATCCTCAATGGATTTCTAACATCGCACTGCTACTAAAGCGACAGGGGGACTTCTGATATGCACAGATTTCCGGATCTTAACCTCGCTTGCCCTAAGGATGACTTCCCCTTACCTAGCATTGACCAACTTGTTGATCTAACTGCAGGTCATGAGATGCTCTCTCTCATGGATGGCTTTTCAGATACAACCAAATTTTGGTTGCCCCTGCCGATCAACACAAAACTACCTTCATAACTCCTCGGGAACCTTCTGTTATCGTGTCATGCCATTTGGCCTTAAGAATGCTGGTGCTACCTATCAGCGGGCTATGACCTACATTTTTCATGACATTATGCACACTATCCTCAAGACTATGTCGACGATCTTCTCGGCAAGTCTAAACATCGTAGTGAACATCTCGATGTTTTAACCATTATTTTTGATCACCTGTTACAATATTCTGTCCGCCTTCAACCGAAGAAATGTGTCTTTGGTGTTCTTTCGGGAAAACTTCTTGGCTTTATCGCCTCTTTTCATGGGGCATCGAGGTCGATCCATCTAAAGTCAAAGCTATCCTAGAAATGCCCCCACCCAAAAATCTCAAACAATTGCGTAGTTTACAAGGTAAGCTCCAATCTATCCGACGTTTCATCTCCCAACTTTCAGATCGATGTCAACCTTTCCATCACCTCCTTAAAAAGGATATTGCATTCCAATGGAGCGAAGAATGTCACCAAGCCTTCGAAGCTCTCAAATCCTATCTCTTGCAGCCACCCGTGCTTATCCCACCCCAAGACGACCGCCCTTTCTACCTTTACCTTTCCGCCACCGACCACGCTGTAGGAGCCATGCTTGCACATCGTGACTCTGAGAATCGCGAACAAGCCGTTTATTATATAAGTCGTACTTTGGTGGACTATGAGACTAGGTACACACATGTAGAAAAATTGTGCCTTGCCCTATCATTCGTGGCCACCAAACTCCGACACTACCTTCTAAATCACAAGACTTTCGTCATCACCAATACAGACCCCATCCATTACATGTATGCCAAACCTCATCTGAACCAACGCATTGCTAGATGGCTCATGCTTCTCGCCGACCTCGACCTTGAGTTTGTCCACCAGAAATCAATCAAAGGACAAACCATCGCAGACCAACTTGCAGAAGCTCCTTTACCTGGGGAACAATTTACCAATTTCACATTTCCCGACGAACTCATCGCTACTCTTTCCCTCACGGAGGAGTCGTACCCAATGACCCTCTTCTTCGATGGATCTAAATGCCAACGCCACAAGCGGAGGAGCCGGCGTTGTTCTCATTCCTCTCAACGCTGAACCTATGCCTCTTTCATTCCGACTTGATTTCCTTGCACTAATAATACAAATGGAATACGAGGCCCTTGCTCTGGTCTCCAAGTCATACACTTAGGTATCAAATCTATCAACATTTTTGCGACTCTCAATCGGTAGTCAATCAAGTTATGGGCGTCTACCAATGCAAAAACGAGGAACTTCAAAAATACAAACACTACGTGGATTCACTTCTAGCCTTATTTACCCACTATTCTATACAAACCATTCCCCGCTCCACTAACAAATTTGCGGATACTATGGCTTGCTTAGCCTCGCAAATTCCCGCCGCGCCAACTGACTCTGAATTATTCGTCGTGGTCCAACAACTTTTTGCCCCATCCTATTCAACCCCGGTAGTTTGTATGATAAATACTGTGTCTACTAATTCACAGGATACCTGGTACCACCAATTTCACGACTACCTTACAATCTCTGTCCTCCCACCTGACCTTACTAGTAACGGCAAACGTGCTTTTCTTAAAAGTGTTTCGCGTTATGTTGTCATGGGGGCCCCTCTATAAACGTGGCTTTGATGGCATCCTCCTTCGCCGCCTAATCAGCGCGAGGCCACTCATACCATCCAACAGTCCATGACGGTATTTGTGGTGGACATTTTAGCGCTCTGCCTGTGGCCAAACGAATCCTTCGCCTTGGTTATTATTGGCCTACTCAATAACGATCGCTACGAATATGTTAAGCGTTGTGTTATGTGTCAAAGAACATGCCAACCTTCAACATACTCCTAGCCACCCGCCTCCAGATCGCTCGAGATCTTTGGCCCTTCTCACAATGGGGTTTAGACCTTATTGGTGAGATTCACCCAACCTCTTCACAACGTCACCGTTGGATAATCACAGCGACCGAATATTACACAAAATGGGTGGAGGCTATTCCACTCATTTCAATCAAAAAAGAAAAAATTGTCGAGTTCATTAACCACCACATTATCTCGCCGCTTTGGTGTTCCTCATCGCCCGATAATGATAATGGAAAATCTTTCAAAAACAAGTTGTTGCAAAGACCTTGTGACAACTTTGGTATCAAACTTAGTTTCTCATCACCTTACTATCCACAAGCCAATGGGCAAGCCGAGTCCTCTAATAAAACACTAACCAAAATCCTCATGAAAGTTGTCAATGAATCCGGAAGAAATTGGCACGATCACATTCCCTTTGCCCTTTGGGCTTATCGTACTAGCATTCGTACCTCTACTAATGCCACACCTTTTCTTTTTCGTATATACGGCACCGAGGCTGTTTTGCCTCTCGAAATACAAATACCCTCCCTTAGAATATCTCTTCAGATATTCTCACCAACGATGATTTCCGCCAAGAGCGGTTAGCCCAATTGAGCTTCTTGACGAACGCCGTCTTACAGCTCTTGATCACCTTCAAATCTATCAAAAACGCATTAAACGTGCTTATGATAAGCGACTTCATGAGCGTACCTTTAAGGTTGGTGATCTTGTTCTCAAAGAGAATCAACATGTAACCAAACTAGAAAAGAGCAAACGTGGAAAATTTGCTCCCAATTGGATTGGGCCTTATATAATCACTCATACCTATGGATCTGGTACTTATCGTTTAGCTTCGCTTAATGGTAAACCTGAGCCTGAACCCCTTAATGCCTTGCATCTTCGACCATTCTACTGTTGAAATTAGTGTTATATCACTTCTTATCTACCTGCCGCTCGTCCCTTGAGCTCACTTACCACTACATACACTCTGTTTCCTACACTTCATAATAACAATCAAGCTCACATAGTTTGATCCTCACCTCCCCTTGATGATGCCTTCCCCTTTTTAGTCTAGTCCATGACTTCAAAATATTAAAATAAGCCGTATTCTTATGGGATTTTCTTGAGTCAAACTTCCTACTAAACTAGATGCTTCACGCCAAATGAACATCTAGTCATCTAAATTAAATATAGACTGCTCCCTCGAAGGACAGCTATATGCCGAACTATTGCTGCTATTATATATAGATCGCTTCCCCAAGGACAGCTATGCATTACAATCATATCTCGCTACTATAAATAGATCGCTTCCTCAAGGACAATATACACAATAGCTTTTTATCGAAGCTTCTCGCATTGATCAGCCTTCGTGAAGACCTCAAGAATAACACAATCAATATCCTCAGAGACTTCCCGCATCGATCAGTCTACATTCAATAAAAGAAAAGCCTCATTCAAAAGGACTTTTGAGTCATGGACTTGTCTATTTAGGGTAGGTTCTCTTTCGTCAGAACACTCACTTTGTAATAAGTTCTCCGTACCTCAGCTATATCATCCACCTCACCTCACCATTTGTTTCAACTCAAGGGACGTAATGTACGCTCGATATATTGTGATCACACAACTCTTTTCACCTATTGACTTCTCGTCTATGCACGGTACCTAGGGCTCCAAGCTCGTTCTACGTGGTGTGGTTTGTTTAGCTCTCTTCATCTACGGAGCACTCTTTCTGCTTTGCCTCGCATCTAGGATTGTGTGTTGACCTTAATCAGGACCCGATTCCCTACTACTTGGGTAGGCTAACTTTCGCTTCCCTCATACCTTTTACAGCATCACCAATTCATTACCAACACCATCCACCTTACCTTTACTAATCTTAATATTTTTACCAACCAACCAATTACCTAAACCGTACCCAATTGCCTGAATTCGCCTCTCCCTGATCCTAAGGGAGAACTACATCGGTCTGAGGCCCCTCCTTGCTTTGTGCAATGGGCTATGTAGGCAGCACTTCGGAGACATGGGGTCTCCCAAGGTTAGCTCGACCATCCCCTACCATAACCTATCCTGTGTGGTGAATATAAATATTTTTGTGTATTTCTATTTAATCACAGTCCTCTTTATCCTTTTTCAAAACACCGAAAATCAAAACACAAACAATCTTATTATTATCGTAACTCAAATCAACATACATATTCAGTTTTATTTAGATGTTAAACAAATACATCTTCTCTATCATCGACACGCAGGTCGGCATCCTTATTTATTCTTATACCTTGCTAACATTTACTCAGACCCTCACGCCTCATCCTAGGTGATGATCGTGATCGCGACCCTCTCGCCGGGCCTCTCTGTCCTCAAAGGTACCACGGCTATTGGTACCACCCACTGATCTGCCAATCTCTCCTGTAACATATGAATACGCCCTCTCGCATGGAGGACTCCAGCCTCTAGTCTCCCCGCCCGTGACTCCGCAACCACTAACAATCCTCTTGTCTCATTCACCTGCGTTTGGAGCTGCCGAACCAAACGCCGCAGACAATCCTCTCTCGCTGTAATCACCGCTATGTAAGGACGCTCACGTACACCTCGCAGCTCGCTACCCACCATAATCTATAGGCCTCGCTGTTTCGCATCCATTACCTCGCGATCGGGCCGCTACCTCTTCGTGCCCTTCTCGAGGTGTTGGACGGGGAGGTGAGAATGCGCCTCGGCGCGATCCTCATATATGGTCTATAAGCCGTGGGTATATCCTACACAAATCCAAATTGTCGCCGCACGCGATCTATAGGAATTGTAACATCCTCATTTTAGACAATAGAACAAGTCAAATTTTTTTTTTTTTTTTTTTGATATTGCATACTGTTCTAAATACATAATTTAGAACTCACAATTCAAATAACCATTTATATAATGCATAAACCATATGCAGCTGTAATGACTCGGAGTACCTCCGATCTATTCATTCCATGACTCGGTAATCTACCGATCTATTCATGAGTAATAAGAGTCGGTGTTTTCATTTAACACATTACTCTTGCGGTTCTCTTCCCTAATCTGGGATTCGAATGCTCTGTCCCAGGAATCTAATCAATAATTGTTACCATTATTCATTGGCATCTCATCCCTTAGACTAGGTGAATTAGGACAACGCAATCAGCAGCTTGCGATACTTTGGCCAAAGATTTGAAACATACTGTTCATGTCTCGTATTCCTTAACGGCATACTCGTCCAATCTGAATACGCCCTTCACCCCATTCATATGTTATATAGAATGTCTTATACTTGACTACTTTGCATCAGCCCTTCCTTTCACAATCGAATCACTCGGAGGCGATTAACAAGGTGATAATGCTATATGGATGCCCACGAGGATTAGGGATATGATGACATACTTTGTTCAACTCTTGCGGTTCAAACAGGTGTGTCATGCGATACCCCAAATCTCCTAGGCAGCCTTATATCATGACCACGTTCTTAATCGGTCCCAGGGTAACTCGTGCGAAATCAAGTGTAAATCTTAGCGATCAATGCAAAGGGTGTCGCCATAAGTCATCTGCATTATTGTAACTTCGAGAAGATCCTAATCTTCTCGGAGGTACAACTCTGCAGTTGACTTATGTCGTCAACCTTTAAATCCGCCTCGAAAAGATCTACTCAGTATCCAGCGTTACGCACTAGGGTTTAAATTACTTTTAAAGACTTTTCCCTAAGGTTAGCCTTTCCAAATCCCTGGATTCTTCATCTTAAGACGACCCTCCTCTATAAAAACCCATTACATGGTAGAGGTATTACGGTCAGTTCTCATCAAGGAGTCATTAGAATACACTTGTTTCTAAAGCAACAGAATCGGACAATATCTCATAACCTTTGCTTGAGATTGCCTTCTGAACTCCATTTGTTTGCATATCAGTTCTCTTAACTGAATTTATATCATACTTTTTAGTATAAAGATATAAATGATTAAGAATCCAATTTAATATTGTCCTGTCATACTTAGGACTAGGGATTAGTAATTTAATCCAGTTTGTTTATCGTTCACTTTTAGGCTCACTTTTAACCTATCTTCTAGAAAGACAAATATTTAATTCCAATATTGCTTTCGCTAGAACAGATTAGAACTTCTAAATACTCATAAGAATTCAATCTCATTTTCTTGCAAGCTTCCATTGTCAATCACAAAAGCATCCATATTATACAATGATAACAATGCCCCTTCGTTACATAAACCGAAGAAGGTCAACTTTCAGAAATAGAATACAACATATGTGTATCAAACACTTATTTCCATTCCTTTCAAAACTATACAATTACATTTTATGCAACAACATACTTGATACAATGCTTAACGGAAAAGAAACATCTTTTCTCATATAGTCCATCTATAAAATCAAGATGCAATTTATTATAAATCAAATAAACAATCTGATCAGCCTGTCAGATCTGCATTGCTTTTACCTCTTACGGCAACCATCTGCAAAAATAGTCAACATGAGTCAGCTCAATGAACTGAGCATGATAAGCACTAACTTTTAAAACAATTGCAATCCATCAATTGTTTTCATTAAACACCCTGTTTAAATGAGATCAAATATCCAAATAAGTAAACATATTCAGACTATGTCCTTGTAATACAAAATGATTACAAATATGTAACTCTATCATTGTTACAAATAGTCTTATTCACTTTCTAATATTTCATCAAATATTAAAAGAATCAAGGAACGAATGTACACAACAATCATTGAATCCAAAATCACAACATTGGTCAGATCGTTTCATTCTTCCAAAAGGGAACAACATAACAATTCGGAATTCCACCAATATGTTACAAAACAATTTCCCCTTTGTTAGATAAATATAAACAAGTTTTAAATAAAGGAAGAGAAAGAACCTATCCATTCATACTTCCTTTCACATAAGTTCATCACTTTGTATCTGTCCTTAGATATAAAAACATTCAACCAAAGATATAAATGAACAGAAACAAGCCAAAGCAAGATCATTGTTCTAAATCAAGATCATTGTTCTAAATCAAGAAATAGAAAACACAAGAACAATTCATGTATCAACCCTAAGCCCAATGCTAGTTCCTTTTACACAGTAAGGCTTTGACACAAGTTGAAAACAAGAAACTACAAGCGTATCGCTGAAAACAACAACCTTATTGCATCAAGCAATTTAAGGTTTCCAAGGAACTATGCTATGTTGACCACACAGTATTTCCAAATCATGCTCAGTCAAATCGGACTGAATAAATGGAAAGGAACATAGCATACTTATTCTTGCTCAGTCAAAATCGGACTGAAGTAAAAGAAATGAATACAACCAATCGATCCTTACCTTGGCGCATGCAAGTCTTAGTGTGATATTCGCGACTTACCCAAACAAGGTCGGAACACGAAACAGTCATCCATACTCAAGGATCTCAACAGTGACAAAGACAATGTCCAAAGTCAAGTTCAGAAAGAGACAGAAGTACCAGCTACCTTTCCATAATTCTAGTTAATTCAAATGGAGGTAACAATTCAAGCAAATGCATATGAATTCATCCGTAAAATCCAATAATGGTTTTGTACTCATAACCACTCTAACCCTACAAAGAACGTAAATCTATGAAATTGGTTGATAAATCCATCTATGCCATTCATGGCAAACATTCTAGAATTCATGGCAAGCAAACAAGTGAAGCAAATCGAATACCCATTTCAAGCAAGGAAATCAACTGAGCCGCCTTGAAACTTTCAAACAGCTTTCACAAAGAAATGCAATACATACCCAGGAAATCTATACTCATTATTTATTGCAAATAACCGTGGTCAGAAGGCCTGTTCCTTTCTCTATAAGGCTTCCACGAAATCAAATAACAAAACACAAGGATGAATCTACATCCACAACAGTAGATAGCTATATATAATTCAATCAAGGACTCCACTGTGTCGTTATAATAAAGTATAGATGTAACAATATTATACACAGTCAACAATAATCCCGTTTCCACAATAACAAGGAAAACACTTCCGCTGGGTCGTAAAGACTACGGTAACACAACAGTTGCCTGTTCCAAGCCAAAAATTTGAAAACAAATGAAACCCGAAAGTATCATTAGTCGCTGTCAACAAATCCCACGACAGAGTTCCCAAAGAAGCAATAATACTGATCAATCTTACAGTATTCATCAGAATCATTCCATACAGTTTCCATAACAAGAAACAAGTGACCACTAATCAAAACATACAAAGGGTCTTATACTACACACAGGTATATTCTAAGGGCTCACGCCAAACAGGCCGAACACTCAAACTTTTATAATTAAATACCTCGCATGTATAAGCCAGAATGAATACTCAAAGCAAATAGAGCCGAAATTTGATTTCAATAAACACCCATCAAGAGGAAATTGAAAAATCGAACCAGAAGAGATACAGTGCCAAAAATCAAACAAGATCTCCATAGAAAATTCATCTAATTTTCACAAAACATTTGAACAGAGTTGTTCTAATGAAAGCACTTGAAAGACATCAAGATATTTAAAGGTTAGGGCCTAACATGCCTGTATTTTGATAAAATTTCTGAAGCAGACCACAGGAAGAGCTCAAACTTCCTTTTCTTTTCCTCGATAAAGCGACCAACAAAATTTCGCTGTCTCCATCACATATATATCTTCCAAGACAGATAAAAGAGCTAGAGAAATTCATTCTTGCCATGCAACTCAAGGAGAATCAAAAGTGCCAAGAACCAGTAAATAAGCAGAGAGAGAGAGAGAAGACCGAAAATCGCGACAAACCAAACAAACCTTCAACTTCCCGTTTGCATGCCTTCTCACGAGTTCCGAGCTCGTCTCCCTAGAACATTGAATGTCATTAAACCAACTTTCCCGCTTAAACTCAACTTCCACCGACCGCCGAATGGCGGACGGTCCCAACTACAACTCATGCTCATTTCCAAACTTAGCGACTGCCACGTCGCACAAAGTTAGCCGTCACCTAAACCTCCGCCATGACCTATCCCTCATCCTTATCCCCAAGACAATTGCCATAGAAAACACCGCCCATGGTTCTCACCCCCTTCCATAGGCCCCTTTTCCATAATCTCCACATTAGTTAGGTTAGTATCTTAGGTTAGAATTTAGGGTCATACCCATACTAACCAATTTACACATAGATACTAACTTAGGATATTAACACATAGCCTAGGTCTAGGTTAGATTAACGATGTAATCTAACCCCTAGGTTAGGTTTTAGTTTAAGGTTACTAACCATTAATAATTCCTGTTAGGTATAACATTTTATATGCCAAGGAAAAGACCTAAAATCATGCATCTCCGAAGGGTTTACTCTACGGCCGTTAGGCTACTGAAAATATACATGACGAATTATTCTTACGGTCCACGACCGAGACCTTCCGATATACCTCCATATCGGGAACCAATTCATTTCTCAAGATCAGCTCCGAGTCATACTCCCACTACAATCAATGCTTCCATACCTTGCAACTGTTCAAGGTCAGATCTAATCTATCACAAACAGATTTAAAGCATTACTTGGATCAATTCCACCGATCCAAGTCTAGATATTATAGATGAATATCTCTATAATTCATTCCGTGATCGATTAATATTCGGACACAAAATGAAATAAATAAAAGAGTCTATTCATATTTTGACTACCAAGATCTCGCAATCTGCAAGAAATTCAAGTACATATCAAGCATGATTTCTGAATCGAGGAACACATCCTTTTACAAGAAATCACATATCAACACTTGTATGCTTAGGAGAAAGTAACAACAGCTTCGGGTGTTACATGCTTCCTCCTAAAAAGATTCATCGTCCCGATGAATTTCATATTAAATTAACCTTCGCTTAATCAATTTATTAGTACACAAACAATGTGACTACTTCCATATTAAATAGTTTCGAAATCAATGTCACAACACATTTATTCAACTCGAATAAAGTCTCGCATTTAATCGCTTTCATAAATACTTAAAACAATCAGTTCATAAAAGTATATCTTTGTCAACAATTTTCATTCTGTTGCAAAAAGAGAAGGAAAAGCAATTTTCATCTCTTCCGTGTTTTCCCAAGTTGCACTTTCTTCATTAAACTGGTCCCACTGGACCTTACATTGTTGAATATCACGATTTCTCAAGTGCAATTGGCGAGTTTCAAGACTCGTGTGGGTTTAACCACGATTATTCCCGGTCTTGGACCTGCAAGGAATTCCAATTTAAAACATGTGACAGATCTGAAACATACTTCTTAAGCAAAGAAATATGGAAAACATCATGCATGTGAGATAAAGCAGGTGGCAATGCTAAACGATACACTACAGATTGATTATTTCGACAATTTTGAAAGGTCCCACAAATCATGGTGACAACTTGGCAGCCTTGCCAAAAGTTATAGAACTCTTTCTGGGTTTAACACGCAGGAAAACCTTATCACCAAGCTCAAACTTTCTATCAACCCGCTTAAGGTCAGCATAGCTCTTCTGTCTATCCGCTGCTTCCTTTAATCGTTCACGAATCAGCTTAACTTGCTGTTCCATTTCTGTGAGAATCTCTGGTCCAATTACCACTCTATCCTCAACACTGTCCCAACTTACAGGGGTTCTGCACTTTCTTCCATAAAGTGCTTCAAATGGTGCCATCTTTAGAGATGAGTGATAAGTGTTGTTATATGCGAACTCAACTAATGGAAGATATTCTTCCCATTTATACTGTTGATCCATGCAATACATTCGCAACATGTCCTCCAACACTTGATTTACCCTCTCAGTTTGTCCATCCGTTTCTGGATGATATGCAGAACTGAAGTTCAGTTTTGTTCCTAGGGCTGCGTTAAGCGTTTGCCAAAACCTTGACGTCATTCTAGGATCCCTGTCAGATATAATCAATTCTGGCACACCATGCAATCTGAAAATTTCATGTACGAACCTCTTGGCCAGCACTGGTGAATCATCCTTTAGATTTCCAGCGATGAAATGAGCTACCTTAGTCAGTTTGTCTACAACTACCAGGATAACATCATGCTTATTCCTGGACATAGGTAGTCCTTGTACAAAATCCATGGTTATTACTTGCCATTTGTACTGTGGTATGCTATGAGGATATAACAGTCCAGCAGGGTGCATATGCTCTGCCTTCACCCGCTGACATTCCAGGCAATGAGTCACAAAATTTATCACATCCTTTTTCATACCTTTCCAGAAGTATTGTTGTTTCAAATCAGCTAGCATTTTTGTGATACCTGGGTGTCCAGAGAAAGGTGAATTATGAAATTCAACTAACAACTTCTTTCTCAAATCATTCAGCACAGGTACATATACCCTATTTTCATAACGCAAGATTCCTTCATTATCAAAATGAAAACCTTCATACCTTTTATCCTTAGGTTCTGCAGCAAGCGCTGCTTTTACTTGCTGGAAGTATGCATCTGATTCTGAGGCACTTTTTACCTCGTCTTTAAACTGAGTTCTCAATGTTATAAGAGCAGAAATGTGCCTCCTACGACTTAGAGCATCAGCTACTCTATTCTCCTTCCCTTTGATATAGCTAATATCAAAGTCATATTGTGATAAAAATTCTAACCACCTTCTTTGTCTGGCATTCAGATTGGGCTGAGTAAAAATATATTTCAGTCCCAAGTGATCGGGCCAACTCAAAAGGTTTTCCAAGTAAATAGTGTCTCCAGACTTGAAGTGCATGAATAATGGCAAGCAAGTTCCAAATCATGAGGGGCATAATTCATCTCATGTAACTTAAGTTTTCTACTTTCATAAGCTATGACCTGATCATTTTGTAACAAAAACACCTCCAAGGCCTTCCCCAGAAGCATCCGTTATAATAGTAAAATTCCCATTAGGGTCCGGGCATGTACAGCCAATATAGGTGCAGAAGTCAATTGGTCTTTCAGACTTTTGAAAGCCACTTCGCACTTGTCATTCCACATGAATTTCTTATCCTTCTTCTGCAATGAAGTTATTGGTGCAGCTACCTTAGAAAAATCCTTTACAAATTTTCTATAGTAACCTGCAAGACCCATGAAGCTTCTTACTTCGTGCACATTCTTTGGTGCAGGCCACTCAGTTATTGCCACTATTTTTGAAGGATCTACAGTGATTCCTTCTTTACTTATGACATGACCCAAATAGTGAACTTCTGAATCAAAGAAAGAACATTTGGATAACTTACCATACAACTTTCTCTTTCTCAAAATTCCCAAAACTATCTTCAGATGCTCATTGTGCTCCTCAACACTTTTAGAATAAATGAGAATATCGTCCAAGAATACAAGTACAAACTTGTCCAGGTATTCTTGAAAAATATTGTTCATTAAATTCATAAAGGCTGCGGGTGCATTAGTTAACCCAAAGGGTAGAACTGTAAATTCATAATGTCCGTACCTTGTTCGGAAAGCTGTTTTATGAATATCTTCCTCTTTAATCCTTAACTGATGATAACCAGATCGAAGGTCTATCTTAGAATAAACCACTGCTCCACGCATCTGATCAAACAGATCATCGATCCTAGGAAGTGGATATCGGTTCTTGACTGTTGCTTTGTTCAACATCCGATAATCAATACACAGCCTTAGTGTTCCATCCTTCTTTTTCACAAATATCACAGGTGCTCCCCAAGGTGAAACACTTGGTCTAATCAATCCTTTAGACAAAGCTCTTGCAATTGTGCCTTAAGCTCGACTAACTCAGTAGTAGTCATCCGATAAGGCGCCTTGGAAATAGGTTCAGTTCCAGGCTTGATTTCAATGGTAAAATCAAATTCTCTCTTGGGTGGTAACCCTGGTAATTCCTCAGGAAAAACATCCCTGAAACTTTGTAACAGTGGAATTTGCTTCATGTAATCACCATCTTCTTCTGAAGATTCAGATATCTTTACTGCATAAAGAGTACATCCTTTATTCTTAGCCTTTTTAAGCTGCATAGCTGACAGTTTTCTAACTGAAATTTCTCGTTTCACACCTTGAATCTCTGCTGATTCCAGCTGATCATCTAAACATTTTATGTTCTTTTCATAGCAATCTACCTTTGCTTTATGGTCAGCTAACCAATTGACACCAATAATAATGTCATACGATCCCAAAGGTGCAACATAGAGATCAACTTCCGTGGAGAAATTAGGTAAATCAAGGACTGCTCCAAAGAGACACATACTCACTGTATGAACAGAATTATTACCATACTCTACAGTCCAAGATTTATCCATTTTCCCAGCTTTTCTTTTAAGTTTAGAAGCAAGTTTATTAGAAATAAAACATTCAGTAGCTCCTGTATCAAAAAGAATAGTGACAGGTATGCCGAATAACTTACCCGGAACTTCTATAGGTGTTGCTTGCTTTTCAGCTTGCTTGTCTGCTACTGCAGCATGTATCTTATGCTGCTGATTACGATCATCCTTCTTTAAAGGACATTGATTTGCGTAATGATCTTTACCACAAGTGTAGCAGCCTCCTACAGGTCCCTTCTTAGGCTCAGCATTACCTCCAGCCTTGTAATTGTCACGCTGTCCTCCATAGGACTTCTGTCCATTATTATAATTTTTAACAAAATTATCCCTTATATTTCCAGCAGGCTTATTTACTGCTGCTTTCTTATTGTTATCTCCTGGAAACTTACCCTTGTTTCCAAACTTTTTCCACGGTCCTTTTCTGGGTGCTAGAGAGGTTGAAGAAGGGTTTGCAGTCTTCTTCCGCACTTCCTCCTTATGAGCAGAAATAGCCTTTAATTTCTGTTCTTGCCTTATGGCCTTTTCAACAACTCCTTCCATAGTGGTTGGACTGTGAACATCGACCTCTCCCCCTATCACAGGATTCAATCCCATGATGAATTTTCATATCCTGAACTTTTAAATCACTTGATCTCGGTACATACTTGAGGAGTTTTGTAAACCGCTCCTGAATCTGGCTACGTTAGCTTCCTTGAACTAAGTTCTGGAATTCTGTCATTTTCTGATCATAGAAAAGTTGTGGCAGCCACCGTTGCCTAAAATAGCCTTTAAATTGATCCCAAGTAATGTTGGTCTCATCAATGTTTAGCTCAGCTTTTCGGCTATCCCACCACGAAGACGCTTCGTGAGAAAGCTGATAGGCTCCCCAAATAGCTTTGGTTTCCTCCGAGAAGTTCCTTATAGCAAAGTACTTCTCCATTTCGCCGAGCCGCCTCGCTCCATCTCCTAATGTGGTGCCATCATACTTAGGTGGACTTATCCTTTTTATATCATTAGTGAGTTCTGCTGCCAATCTGGCCTTTTTGTTTTCTGGTTGGACAGGTGCATTTCCAGCATTAACATCAACACCCATTTCGGGGTTGTCCTCAGGAGGTTGCTGATTATTATTATCAGCCTCTTCATCCTCCTCATTTCCCGTCACCTGCTGTTCAAGCACAGCTAAGCGATCTCTTGTGTCCAACAGGGCAGCAAGGATCTCATCAAGTTTCTGGGTTGTTGCCGCTCCTCCTTCAGGTGGAGCATTACTCGCAACGTTCCCCCTTGTTCTAACCATTTTCTGTTACAAGAAAATTCAGGTTTTTATCAGATTATGGACTCAATAGGTCCAAGAGCTGCAACCTTCAGCTCTGATACCAAGATGTAACATCCTCATTTTAGACAATAGAACAAGTCAATTTTTTTTTTTTTTTGATAATTGCATACTGGTTCTAAATACATAATTTAGAACTCACAATTCAAATAACCATTTATATAACAGACAACCATATGCAGCTGTAATGACTCGGAGTACCTCCGATCTATTCATTCCATGACTCGGTAATCTACCGATCTATTCATGAGTAATAAGAGTCGGTGTTTTCATTTAACACATTACTCTTGCGGTTCTCTTCCCTAATCTGGGATTCAGAATGCTCTGTCCAAGGAATCTAACTGAATAATTGTTACCATTATTCATCGGCATCTCATCCCTTAGACTAGGTGAATTAGGACAACGCAATCAGCAGCTTGCGATACTTTGGCCAAAGATTTGAAACATACTGTTCATGTCTCGTATTCCTTAACGGCATACTCGTCAATCTGGAATACGTCCTTCACCCCATTCATATGTTATATAGAATGTCTTATACTGACTACGATCACCCTTCCTTTCACAATCGAATCACTGGAGGAAGATTAACAAGGTGATAATGCTATATGGATGCCCACGAGGATTAGGGATATGATGACATACTGGTTCAACCTTGCAGTTCAACCAGTGTGTCATGATACCCCAAATCTCCTAGGCAGCCTTATATCATGACCACGTTCTTAATCGGTCCTGTGGTAACTCGTGCAAAATCAAGTGTAAATCTTAGTGATCAATGCAAAGGGTGTTGCCATAAGTCATCTGCGCATTATTGTAACTTTGAGAAGATCCTAATCTTCTCGAGGTACAACTCTGCAGTTGACTTATGTCGTCAACCTTTAAATCCGCCTCGAAAAGATCTACTCAGTATCCAGCGTTACGCACTAGGGTTTAAATTACTTTTAAAGACTTTTCCCTAAGGTTAGCCTTTCCAAATCCCTGGATTCTTCGTCTTAAGACGACCCTCCTCTATAAAAACCCATTACATGGTAGAGGTATTACGGTCAGTTCTCATCAAGGAGTCATTAGAATACACTTGTTTCTAAAGCAACAGAATCGGACAATATCTCATAACCTTTGCTTGAGATTGCCTTCTGAACTCCATTTGTTTGCATATCAGTTCTCTTAACTGAATTTATATCATACTTTTTAGTATAAAGATATAAATGATTAAGAATCCAATTTAATATTGCCCTGTCATACTTAGGACTAGGGATTAGTAATTTAATCCAGTTTGTTTATCGTTCACTTTTAGGCTCACTTTTAACCTATCTTCTAGAAAGACAAATATTTAATTCCAATATTGCTTTCGCTAGAACAGATTAGAACTTCTAAATACTCATAAGAATTCAATCTCATTTTCTTATAAGCTTTCATGTTAATCACAAAAGCATCCATATTATACAATGATAACAATGCCCCTTCGTTACATAAACCGAAGAAGGTCAACTTTCAGAAATAGAATACAACATATGTGTATCAAACACTTATTTCCATTCCTTTCAAAACTATACAATTACATTTTATGCAACAACATACTTGATACAATGCTTAACGGAAAAGAAACATCTTTTCTCATATAGTCCATCTATAAAATCAAGATGCAATTTATTATAAATCAAATAAACAATCTGATCAGCCTGTCAGATCTGCATTGCTTTTACCTCTTACGGCAACCATCTGCAAAAATAGTCAACATGAGTCAGTTCAATGAACTGAGCATGATAAGCACTAACTTTTAAAACAATTGCAATCCATCAATTGTTTTCATTAAACACCCTGTTTAAATGAGATCAAATATCCAAATAAGTAAACATATTCAGACTATGTCCTTGTAATACAGAATGATTACAAATATGTAACTCTATCATTGTTACAAATAGTCTTATTCACTTTCTAATATTTCATCAAATATTAAAAGAATCAAGGAACGAATGTACACAACAATCATTGAATCCAAAATCACAACATTGGTCAGATCGTTTCATTCTTCCAAAAGGGAACAACATAACAATTCGGAATTCCACCAATATGTTACAAAACAATTTCCCACTGTTAGATAAATATCAACAAGTATTAAATAAAGGAAGAGAAAGAACCTATCCATTCATACTTCCTTTCACATAAGTTCATCACTGTACCGTCCTTAGATATAAAAACATTCAACCAAAGATATAAATGAACAGTTAAACAAGCCACAAGCAAGATCATTTCTAAATCTAAATCAAGAAATAGAAACACAAGAACAATTCATGTATCAACCCTAAGCCCAATGCTAGTTCCTTTTACACAGTAAGGCTTTGACACAAGTTGAAAACAAGAAACTACAAGCGTATCGCTGAAAACAACAACCTTATTGCATCAAGCAATTTAAGGTTTCCAAGGAACTATGCTATGTTGACCACACACAGATTTCCAAATCATGCTCAGTCAAATCGGACTGAATAAATGGAAAGGAACATAGCATACTTATTCTTGCTCAGTCAAAATCGGACTGAAGTAAAAGAAATGAATACAACCAATCGATCCTTACCTTGGCGCATGCAAGTCTTAGTGTGATATTCGCGACTTACCCAAACAAGGTCGGAACACGAAACAGTCATCCATACTCAAGGATCTCAACAGTGACAAAGACAATGTCCAAAGTCAAGTTCAGAAAGAGACAGAAGTACCAGCTACCTTTCCAGAATTCTAATTGATTCAAACGGAGGTAACAATTCAAGCAAATGCATATGAATTCATACTGTAAACTGTTAATGGTTTTGTACTCATAACCACTGAACCCTACAAAGAACGTATTATGAAATTGGTTGATAAATCCATCTATGAAAATTCATGGCAAACATTCAGAATGAAACAAGTGAAGCAAATCGAATACCCATTTCAAGCAAGGAAATCAACTGAGCCGCCTCGAAACTTTCAAACAGCTTTCACAAAGAAATGCAATACATACCCAGGAAATCTATACTCATTATTTATTAGCAAATAACCGTGGTCAGAAGGCCTGTTCCTTTCTCTATAAGGCTTCCACGAAATCAAATAACAAAACACAAGGATGAATCTACATCCACAACAGTAGATAGCTATATATAATTCAATCAAGGACTCCACTGTGTCGTTATAATAAAGTATAGATGTAACAATATTATACATACCAACAATAATCCCATTTCCACAATAACAAGGAAAACACTTCACTGGTCGTAAAGACTACGGTAACACAACACAGCTTGCTGCTCTCCAAGCCAAAAATTTGAAAACAAATGAAACCCGAAAGTATCATTAGTCGCAGTCAACAAATCCCACGATAGAATTCCTAAAGAAGCAATAATACTGATCAATCTTACAGTATTCATCAGAATCATTCCATACAGTTTCCATAACAAGAAACAGCGACCACTAATCAAAAACATACAGTGGTCTTATACTACACACAGGTATATTCTAAGGGCTCACGCCAAACAGGCCGAACACTCAAACTTTTATAATTAAATACCTCGCATGTATAAGCCAGAATGAATACTCAAAGCAAATAGAGCCGAAATTCGATTTCAATAAACACCCATCAAGAGGAAATTGAAAAATCGAACCAGAAGAGATACAGTGCCAAAAATCAAACAAGATCTCCATAGAAAATTCATCTAATTTTCACAAAACATTTGAACAGAGTTGTTCTAATGAAAGCACTTGAAAGACAACAAGATATTTAAAGGTTAGGGCCTAACATGCCTGTATTTTGATAAAATTTCCGAAGCAGACCACAGGAAGAGCTCAAACTTCCTTTTCTTTTCCTCGATAAAGCGACCAACAAAATTTCACTGTCTCCATCACATATATATCTTCCAAGACAGAGAAAAGAGCCAGAGAAATTCATTCTTGCCATGCAACTCAAGGAGAACTGGTGCGAAGAACCAGTAAACAAGCAGAGAGAGAGAGAAGACCGAAAATCGCGACAAACCAAACAAACCTTCAACTTCCCGTTTGCATGCCTTCTCGCGAGTTCCGAGCTCGTCTCCCTAGAACATTGAATGTCATTAAACCAACTTTCCCGCTTAAACTCAACTTCCACCGACCGCCAGAATTGGCGACAGTCCAACTACAACTCATGCTCATTTCCAAACTTAGCGACCTGCCACGTCTGCACAGGTTAGCCGTCGCCTAAACCTCCGCCATGACCTGTCCCTCATCCTTATCCCCAGCATTAATTGCCATAGAAAACGCCGCCCATGGTTCGCACCCCCTTCCATAGGCCCCTTTTCCATAATCTCCTCATTAGTTAGGTTAGTATCTTAGGTTAGAATTTAGGGTCATACCCATACTAACCAATTTACACATAGATACTAACTTAGGATATTAACACATAGCCTAGGTCTAGGTTAGATTAACAATAATCTAACCCCTAGGTTAGGTTTTAGTTTAAGGTTACTAACCATTAATAATTCCTGTTAGGTATAACATTTTATATGCCAAGGAAAAGACCTAAAATCATGCATCTCCGAACAGGGTTTACTCTACAGCCGTTAGGCTACAGAAATATACATGACAGAATTATTACTGGGTCCACGACCGAGACCTTCCAGATATACCTCCATATCGGGAACCAATTCATTTCTCAAGATCAGCCTGAGTCATACTCCTGACCAGCTTAATCAATGCTTCCATACCTTGCAACCTGTTCAAGGTCTGTGATCTAATTTATCACAAACAGATTTAAAGCATTACTTGGATCAATTCCACTGATCCAAGTCTAGATATTATAGATGAATATCTCTATAATTCATTCCGTGATCAGATTAATATTCAGACACAAAATGAAATAAATAAAAGAGTCTATTCATATTTTGACTCACCAAGATCTCTGTAACTGCAAGAAATTCAAGATATCAAGCATGATTTCCGAATCGAGGAACACATCCTTTTACAAGAAATCACATATCAACACTTGTATGCTTAGGAGAAAGTAACAACAGTTCGTGGTGTTACAGAATCCTCTCATACTCACCCTACCATGCCCTGCGATCCACCTCAATCGCTCTACACCCCTCAACTCCTCAGCTATGTTCTCTGTTACCATATAGTTTCCGTATGGCCTCCAACAGATATCCGCAACCGTCACTCTCTCCCATACCTGCCTGTAATACTCAATATCACCCGTCACGGCCTGGGATCTGGCCTCTTGTTCTGTCTGGACCCATCGTCTGAATCCCAACCTCTGCACTCCGGTTTCTCCCGACTGGATGGGTCGGCCTATTGGTCGCACACAAACAATGTGCTCATAGGCCCAACAGTGTAATAAGTATGAACTATCCAGTGTCGTCCTGTGATTTCGCCTACAAGCCCATAAACCCCTGTATAGCTCCGCCAAATATGCAGGTGCCCATGCAAAAGTCACGTTCCTTTCTATCATCTCCCAAATAACACACATCAATGCCTTTGGAAATCTTCCCCCTTCCGCCCTCGGTAACGCATAATACCCTACCGCTATCATTAATATCACTGCTAACCTTGTCTCCTCAGGGTGTGCTGCATACATTACCCCATATGTAAAAGATAAACCTCGCTGTGTCAAATCTCGTGCGTATGGACCAAATACTGCTGTTATCGCTCCCCGTGCCGCGCTAGGTAGTGCCTGATATACTGGTTCTCCTGTAATAGGGAGTCTCAAAATCCGAAACACATCTTCCAATGTTACTGTCATCTCCCCTGTTGGCAGATAAAAGGTATTTGTCTCGGGATTCCATCTCTCAATCAATGCCTGCAACATAGCATGATTACGTGTGATTCGTGAATAATAGCGGATTCCACTTAACCCCAAACGATTTATCAATGTCCATTCAGCTGGTGTTACATCCGCTCGGATTCGTGACAACAGCGCTGGCACACTATCATTCATCCTCAATCCTGCCTCTGCCTGCATACACCAAAACAACAAACAACCATTCAATCCGTCAGGGTTTTTCAAACATTCTGGAAATTCCTCCAGTAACCGGTATCGGTTATACATAACCGATATCGGTTGAGTAACCGATACCGGTTCTTCCTAACCGCTACCGGTCACTGTCAATTACATACATCTTGCCTAAAACAACCACCTACGACAATAAATTGCTCGTTTATTCCTCTCTGTATACACAGACATACCCGAAACCCGTGATTACCTACCACGTAACACTTACCTCACTTATAACCCTTGCTATCATGTTTTCTTCTTCATATCTACCCACTTAATCTCTTATTCATAACACATGCAAAAATCAAATCACAACCAAAACATTTACCTCTGGGGTTGCAGTAGCTTGAGGTGGCCCTTGTCTTCCCTCTTGTCCCTGCCTGCTGGATGTTTCTCCTCGTCCTGCCATTATCACCACTCTTTTCAAATTCGCCTTTCTACTTTCTGAATCTCCGATCGCATTCACCTTCCCAGTCTCTTTTCTTATCACCCAAATCTCTCATACAAATTCCTGTCTCTCTTCTCCTTATCACTCAAATCTCTCATGCAAATACCTGTCTCAGTCGTCAAAAAGCGTCGCGTTCGCGTATTTAACCTCTTGCATGGCTCTAAAATTAAAACTTAAGTTGCCACCCTAGCTTTTCTATTTTTAGAAAAGCTCATACCTAAATAACCGGTATCGGTTACTTAACCGATATCGGTCTACCAGCTACCGATATCGGTTCCTTAACCGATATCGGTTACACACCTATCTTTTCTCAACAGCGTTCTTTTCTTCATTTCTCACCTAAATTTTTGTCGCGCCCGCCTCTTTTCCTGCATAAACAACACAATTTACCACATTTGTTCATCCACCACACATAGCATTACAATTTCATTAACATCATTTATTTTATACAAATACACAAACCATCAACTACGGATATCAAGAAACTATCAATCTATACATCATTTGGATCCAACTCATCAGTTACATATATCACAATGTCACAAAACCACCAATTCATCACATAACCTGACATTCATATATACGTGCAAAAACAAAAACAAAAACATCAACATCATCCATCTATCAACATGTCAACTAAAACTTATCATACATTACATATTACCAACCATTAACAAAATATTTAAACACATTTTGAACACTGCACGAGGATCAAAACATCGTCTCTATATATATACAAATTTTCAAAAATACAATGTGCCCTACATCGGGGCCTCTGTGATCTCATAATCCACCAAAGCCGGCACGCAGGCCGCAATAACTGTCAAAAAATCTCGACTCGGCTCGCAGGCCGGTCCCTCGTATCAAAAATAGATATATACTCGGCTCGCAGGCCGGTATCCACTATACAACCCCTACTCGGCTCGCAGGCCGGTATACAATAAATGAATAAATGAATACATGAATAATACATAGGCACGCAGGCCTCTATCAATACACCCGGTTCGCAGACCGGTGCCCATCTCTAAATACAAAAGTCATGTCTGGGATCCCTCAGCTCTCCCCACCGCCCTCGGCACCTCTCCCCGCTGGTCCCTGTGGTGCCTCTCGCCTCCTGCCTGTGACGGACCCACCAGCTGTGGCTGCACCTCCCTGAGACCTCTGGCTCCGAGAGGTCTCTGCTCTATGTGCCGCATAGGGCTGATAATCAGCCCCGGTACCATCAAGAATATCCTGATAGTATCGGGCCTCCGCTCTAGCCTCCATGTAACGCTCTCGAGCCACCGTAGGTACTGGGGCTGGTCCCCTGACACCTACTACCAGTGTCCCCGTGCTCAGTCTGGTGCATTTGGTGGTGCTGTGGGTTTGTGGTACCTACACTGTGTACCTATGCAGGGGTGTGGGTGTGTACCACCATCGCTAGTGGTGGTGCCGTACCTATCTTTGCTTTGCTTTCACTGCACTGCACTGCACCTGTGGCTGTGGTGCTGGTGGTGGTGCTTGCTCGTGCTGCGAGCTCGAGCTGGGCTACTACCTCGTAAGACACCTATCTGTGCCTGTGCTGCAGCTAGCTGCCCCTGTAAGAGCTGCACCTGACCCCTGAGCTGATCTCTCTCTCCTATCACTGCAGCCAAGTCTGGCTGTGCAGGCGGTACTATCCTGGCTGCTCTCTGCCCAGCCCACCACACCCTGTATGCTCCCGTGCACCCAGCATCATCTATACCCTCACCTGCTGGCCTCTCTGCTACCCAATCTGGATCCAAAGGCTGTGGTGCAGTAGTGGGGCCTCTACATCATCTCTCCTGTACTGAGGAACGGGAGGTGGCTCGTCCTGTCGCAGCCCCATCTACCTGCGTACCCTCTCCAGGGGTATCCGCTCGTACTCTCCTGGCCTCCGTCCTGCTATCCAGAATGTGTACTGGATTAGGCGCAACTGTAAGCGGGCTCCTCTGCCAGGATGGTGACCTCTGTAGGGTCTCCATACAATGTCTACTACTGTAAGGCCCTCTAGCAGATGTCTATAGTATGCCACATCCCGACTGTGCTATAATCGCTGTGGTGGCCCACGACCCCCAACCACCTCTCGAAAGCCATATCGATATGACCTCGTGGCCCCACAGCTGCTTTGGGTAACCCTACTGGCCTGATGCATACGATGTGCTCGTATGCCCAACAATGCAACAAAAATGTAGAACAAATACCAAATCGCCTCCTCCGGCGATAGCCCCATAGCTCCCTGTATAATTGCACCAGATATACTGGTGCCCAGGCGTAACAGGTGTGCTCCTCCACCATCTCCAGCAGTACCCCCATCAATGCTCTCGTGGGAAGCGGCCTCCTCTCGAGTCCGAGAGGGCGAAGCAGTGATCCCAACCATCATCAACATATAGCTAGTCGTGTCTCGTGACGATGCGCACGGTACATCTCACCGTACTTCGATACTCGCGCTATGGTAAGTCGCAGCGCGTGCCGCATCCCCAAAAACCTGCAGTATGCTGTCCATCACAGTCTCTGAATCTACCTGGAAGACTGCCTCTCCCTCGATAGGTAACCGAAGGATGCGATACACATCCTCCAATGTGACGGTCATCTCCCCAGTCGGGAGATGGAACACATTGGTCGCCGGATCCCATCTCTCGATGAGGGCGACCATCGTGGTGTGATCTCTCTCTATCGCTCGTACTCTGCGGACTCCGCCGAGTCCCACCTCACGCATGATGGCCCAATGAGCCGCAGATACGTGTGGCCTCATCCGCACCAACAGCGGGGGCATCCTATCCCGCATCGTCAACTGCTGACGTGCCTGCAAAACCAACCCACATCCTTAGACCTACTCTTTATTACAACATCTACTTTGTCATCTAAACACCCCTTTTTATCCCCCCGACCATACCCTGACTCTCTACCGCCCCCCTCTAACAACCTACCACCCCCACACACCCACACCAAACCCAACCCAACCCAAAAACCCAAAACCTAACCCGCAACCCAACCCAAAACAACCAACCCAACCCCACACCGACCCGCAACCCAACCCAAAACAACCAACCCAACCCCACTCCCACTCCCACCCACAACCCAAAACAACCAACCCAACCCCACACCCACCCCCAACCCAACCCAACCCCTACATAAACCCACAACCGACGCCGGCCGATACATGACCGACGCCGGTCACCAACAACCCTCCCTTTCCCTAAAATTGTGCGACCGATGCCGGTCGCTTAGTGACCGACATCGGTCACTGTCCTCTCCCGGAGCCGAACCCCCGCGCGGCCCCCAAAACCCATTTTTTACCTATTTCTACCCATCTACCCACCCAAAAACCCTAAAAACTTACCCACCTACCCACCTTAGCCTATCTAACCTATCTACCCTCTCCCTTTCTCAAATCATTTCCATTTTCTCATTATTTCCTAAAAAAGGTTAATTCCTACCCAAACCCCCAATTTAGCATAATCCAACCAAATCACCAAATTAAAGAGTTTCGAATCTATCCGAACGACGACACGCCGTCGTCGTGGTGGGATGGGTGGTGGCGGTCCAAATGGTCCAAATTTCTCCAGCTCCTCCCTGCTGTGCTATGGCTCCAATCCGATCTGCTTTGGGTCCCTGGCAATCAATCAGCTGCTCCTCCTTAATCGGGCCCACTATCAACTCTCTCCGCCAATACAATAGCTCCACCTCACTCAATCCAGCCTCTAATCCCAAGTCTCCACGTCAGACAAGTCGATTTGGATTGCAAATAACAAAAGTGACAATGACAAGCCGTATTTTTCTTTTTATAGGTTTTTCGCCTTTCACCGATATCGGTTTCATTTTGCCCTAAGGAACCGGTATCGGTCCCTTAACCGATATCGGTCATGCAGAATCGACATCGGTTCGCTACCCAACTTTCACCCCATTCTTTGCCCTTATTTACTCCTTGCCTCTTTTTCACCAATATCGCCTCTATCCACCTTTGCTGCACAACATTTGTTCACTTGTCCAGCCTGACCTACGGCCTCAACCTACCATTCGGCTCGACCTAAGGCCTCAACCTACCTATTCGGCCCGACCCAAGGCCTCGCCCTACCTATTTGGCCCGACCCAAGGCCTCACCCTACCTATTCGGCCCGACCCAAGGCCTCAACCTACCATTCGGCCCGACCTAAGGCCTCAACCTACCAATTGGCCCGACCCAAGGCCTCGCCCTAACCTATTTGGCCCGACCTAAGGCCTCGCCCTACCTATTTGGCCCGACCCAAGGCCTCAACCTACCTATTTGGCCCGACCCAAGGCCTCGCCCTACCTATTCGGCCCAACCCAAGGCCTCGCCCTAACCATTAGGCCCGACCCAAGGCCTCAACCTACCCATCCGGCCCGACCCAAGGCCTCGCCCTAACAATTTGACCTGACCCAAGGCCTCAACCTACCCATCTAACCTGACCCAGGGCCACCGCCCAACCACTTGGCCTGACCCAAGGCCGTATCACTTCAATACCATACCCACAATCAACGTTTTATTTTATCCATCCATCATGTACCTTGTGTTCAATCGAGCTCACCTGTTCGTGTTTTAGCATGATTAGGGTCCTTGACTTGATCTGTCGACCAACTTTGCCTGACCTGACCGTGACGTTTATCTCAACCAAACCAACCATTTGCATGCTTGCCGAACATGCCTAAACGTTCCTGTACCTCACCTGTTATATACCCTGGAGCTACTTCCTATGCCTTGGATACCAGGATTATATCACCCTTGTTTGGATAAACTATCGACCTTTGCCTACACATTGCTGGTTTGCTTGTCAAATCATGTACCCTCATCGTACTATTGCATTTCAACATGCGTCTGCTTCCTTGGACCTACCCCACCACCTTACCATCCTCTCTACAACATATACCCTTTATCAACCCTATCCCTGATTTCCCGTTCACTCAATCTGTGATAGATTTGAGGGGGATTACCTATATCCTTAACATGAGAAACCACTTCATATTATTGTCCGCGCAGCTTTACAGAACAAGCTACACGACAATAAGGGGCTAATGTAGACACCAAATTCGTGTCTTACGACCCCTTGTGACCCGCATCCCATTTTGCAACCTAACCTCATTACCTAAACTTTACACAATTATTTATTAATTACCTTGTAATTGATAAATCCACATCACCTTACCCGCCACCTCACTTTGCCACCTCATCATGACCTAGCCCTAACCCTAAACTAACCTAATTAAGACCCATGACTTGGTCTAGACTCACATCCATAACTAATGCCTCCTTACTCGCACCCAAAGCCGACCTTCTAGCCACTTGACCAAGCCCGCAACTGATCTCTCGGGAGAAAAGTAGGGAAGGTGGGCTATTTTACTAAAAATAGCCTACTTTTTCCTTACCGATGCCGGTTCCTACTCGACCGCCGTCGGTTACGCAACCGCCATCGGTTCCTCAAATGGGCTCCCCAAACCAAAACAACGGATCGGAATTTCATTTTGGAGATCAGTCAAAGGATTTCTGGATCAACAGAGAGCATTGCGAGCGAGGAACAGAGTCCAGATCTTCACTTGACAGAGCAGAGACGAGTAAAGAAACCAGAAGTGTTTACAACCAAGGAGATCAACTTGCATCTTGGTCAAAACCAGTAAGTCACATCTTGCATGTCCTTTGTTATAACATTGCTTATGCTTCTTGAATCTCAGTGCTCCTAAATCCGTTTCTGAATCCACTACCCAACGTGCCATTGCATCTAACTGTCATTCTTTTGCTTCTAATCATCCCATTTCCTAATACCATCCAAAAACCAGCCATTACAAACACCATAGCTACCAAGAAGATCCTAGAACCCACCGGTATCGGTTATCAGTAACCGGCATCGGTTCCTCTGATCAAAACCAGAAAACCAGCCTTTCCCCCTACCCAGTTTAACAAAATAATTTAATTGATATTTTGCAGGTCTTTTGTGTTAATTCATATTAGCAGGGGAACTGACCACCTTCGAAAGGAAGTTTTATATTTCCTGGGCCCAAGGTAGTTTCCTCATTTATTGTTTAATCAAAATCTTGTGGTCTTGTGTTCTTATTTGTAGGTAGTCCTTCCAAGACAAAAAGGAGTTCTCCGCAGTCAGCCTGATCTTTCTCTACGGTACGCGCACACCATCTCGACATTCAACAGGTATTCCTCCTAACCCTAACCTCATCTGTTTCTAAAAGGAATGAAAGGATAGAAGCAACTCTATTCCCGTGCTGAAACATTCCGAGCGAAACACTAAGGGCACATAGATTAGTCCATGTGGATGTTTTTCATGGTTTCATGTTCTTGGGTTATTAAGTCCTAACTTCCTTATCCCTCCGATTTTACTTTTTGAAACTTTTTGGACCACGAGGCTCTAGGTTCTCGTGGTCCTCATAACCTTGGAAAGACTTTGGAGACTTTTTCTTGGGAAAAATATTTTCCCAACTCATCTTAGGTTCTCATGTTTTCAGGTTTCTCACCACTTATTATTGATCCCTAACTAAAGAAAATTTAGAACTAGAATTTTTCTAAGTCATGAGTGATGATGATTGAAATGTACCTTGTTTCCCTTTAATAATTTTTATGATTTTATCCTCAAATAAAACAATGAAAAATGGATGTCTCCAGTCTTCCCAAGAGAAAATAAGCTAGAATTGACCAAGTATTTTTTGATCAAGCCTATTTGAACCTCATGGTAGTTAAGGGAAGAATTTTTTTATGGATTTTAGGAATTATGGGGATCTAAAACACATATTTTATCATAAATAAAACATTCAAGTATAGAAATTGAGATCAATTATCTAAAAATGACGCATAATGGTCCTTTTGATAACAATTCTAGTGATTCATAGGTGTCATTTGGCTGCTATATAGATTAAATTGTATCCTTGTCTATCCATTTGGCATGGAGTCTTCCTATAACTTGAAAATTTTCTTTGAAAACTTTAAAAACTCACCTTAAATACTACCTTAGATTTTGAAACTCAATACAAATATTTTAATTTAAACTGTTGTGGAATATTAGAATTCTGCCCAATCCCTATCATAATAACTTGCCTAAGATATGAAAAAAACCTTCCCAAAGGCCTCCAAAAGAATTCCAAAGTTCCCCAATAAAAAAATATGTACAAAAATCAAGATCATACAGGTTCTAAGTTAAAATGATCCATCAGATCCAAGAAAACACCACTTCATCGAGCAACTCGAATAAAAGGAAAAATAAGTAGAAATAGAAGCAAATTGTTGACTTAAAACCCCGAAAATTGTGAGGTTTAGGAGAAATCAATCTTTGTTAAGGATGTGCTTGGGAAATACACCACTTGTACTCTAAGAACATAAATGTAAATAAAAACACATAATAGATTTTACTCTAAACTCCATTCTTTATTTATTCATCAATAATGATTACATTAGTCCTCATTACATGCATGTTCTTCTCATTCTATCTTAACTATACTCTCATACATAGTCTCTCAAAATGGCACTCACACATAGATTTCTCGTGATGCCCCTATAAAAAATGTTAATTACAATAAATATACAAAATTAAATACATTTCAAAATTCACTTCTTTTGACTCGTGCCTTTGTCCGATTCTCTGTCATGATCTGAATTTGTTTTTCTTCATTACATGACATCTTATTGGCTTTTACACTTATTTTAGTGTTATGTAGATTTCTCCATTATTTTACGTCTTTCTCTTTATCTCGCAGATTTACTCGGTTTATCGTGGCTTCTTCCTTTATCCCACGGCTAGCTCTATCTCTTCATGGCTACCTTTATCTCTTTGCGGTTATCTCCTTAACTTCACGGCTTATAAAAATAGTTGATGAAGACTCCTGCCAACACTATCCCCCCTCTTAAACTTTGTCTCATCCTCAAGAAAACAACTGATGAAGACTCATGTGCTTTCCTTAAAAATTTTCTACCAAAAATACGATGTGGGAATTAACCACCAAAACTTAGATGTCTGGTGTAGAGAAGGATTCCCTTGCTTAACTCTCCCAACTAGATTTATGGGACGCTAAGTTATGGAGGCATCAACCTCCCTAGAAAATTAGATGTCTAACATAAGGAAAAGTTCCTTCGCTCGACTCACCCGAATGGGTTTGTGGGATGCCTCGTCTTCTTAGCCCTTATGGCGTATTTTGCAAAATATATGTTTTGATTTGGGAATAATGTTCTTTTCATAATTGAACCAAGAAACCAAATGATTGTTCACCTGATCTATCCATTCATGAAGTTGTGTATTTTCTTGAATCAATGAAACTAATTATGATGGAGTGGGATGTGCATGTACCTTATTCCATCTATCATGTGCAAGTGTAGTTTCTTGCTATGTCCTTAACAATTATTTGTCTAGTGTACCGCTACATTATTACATATATCATATATTTTCTCTTGCCGCAAACGTTGCTGGTTTTGATATTTGTTCGTGAGTTCTCTAGTTTCTTTCATTGTGTGCCATCTTTGTATTTTGAAATATCAAATTCAGTGTAGGCCTTATGTATTTCCTATTCTATATTATCCATTTCCACCTTATCCTTCAAAGTCATGCTTTGACATCCAATAGTATATGTATAGTATACTATGACATTGTTTAGCTCAGTCTCCATCTTTGTTACTTTGTAGTTTGTAGTTCACTTATTTTCTTCTCGATTCTCTGCTATGCAAGGTTTAATCACTTCCATCTTGTGTTCATTAACTACCTTCTTGTGGATTATTTATTTCTCCCCTTCCAAGTCTATGTGGTGTTCCTTCAAAATTTCACCTACCATGTATTCTATAGTCTCTTCAATGGAGAGATTAGGATCAATCTTGATTTGCATCTTGTCTGTTTGAATGGTGGAGAGCATTTTCTGCATTTCTTCTTCTAGTTCGACACACCTTTGCATCCAATCTTGTGTAGCACTTTTCTCTAAGACTTGACACAAGTAGATTTTTGTAATGGAGTGAGTTTATCTAGGTTGACTTTGAAGCCCTCTGTGGTTTGTTCCACAACTCCTTTTTGTAGTTGGATTGATTGCTCCTATTTCCTTTGTTGTAGAGCTTGCTTTTTTTCATTAATGAGTCTCTAGGTGCTTGTGTAGACACTATACTAATGGAGGAGGAGGTTTGTAATAGCTATTTAATTTGATTTTATTTCTCCTCCTCTTTTTCTTCCTTCTTCTTTTGTTCGTCTTCTTCTTTTTGTTTCCTTTCTTTCTCCTCTTTCTTCTTATTGGTCTCCTCTTCTTTTACTTTCTTATTTTTTGCCTTTTGTTTTAGGGTTGCCTCTTATTTGGCCTTCTTCACCTTCTCTATTTTCTCTCCTTATTTTTTCTTCTTCCATTCTTCTAGCATATTTTGTTTGTCTAAGGATACTTCTTACTCCTTTTCCCCTTCTCTTCTTTTTGTTTTCTCTTTTTTTTTCTTCTCTTTCTACTCTTATTCCTTGTTTTATTTTTCTACCACTTCCAACTCTTTTTCTGATTTTATTTCTCATCTATCTTTTTAATTTCTTCTTATTATTTTATTTTTTCTTTTTCTTTTTATTTGTTATTTCTTAGCCACTTCCGTGGATTTCTTGTTTTCCACCTCAATTTTATTCTTCTTGTCTTCTTCCCATGTTGCCTCTGTAGGTTATGATGTTTGATATTCTCGTTCCTTTCTTGTTTTGATCAGTAGTCCAAGAAAATCTTCTACTTCTTTAATCCATTGTTGTTCTCTAGAATTCCTTTTCTTTAATCCCTTTAATTATGATATTTCTTGTTGAAGGGCCTTCAAGCGGATTGTTTCTTCTGCTTCAATATGTTCTTGGATCTCCTTTATTAGTTCATCTAGAAGTAGCATCATGATATCTCGAAGTACAAATCTAAATATATCTAAATAATAGACTATTGCTTCCACTATTTCCATTTTTTCTCTTCCTGTGCTCACGTCATATTCTTGAGATAACTCGAGAGATACCACCTACATATAGACATTTTTGATAGTATTTATATGTGAGTTTTGTCAAGTATATCTCTCTCCATGGTTTAGGTTGTTCTAAAATTTTTGGTATCTCTTGTTCTTATGGATGTAGTGGTGAGGAGTGAATTCTTCCTCTTTATCTTCTTCTGATCCTGAAATTTCTTCTATCTCCTCAAATTGCTCTTCTTCCTTTTGTTTATTTTCTCGAGGCTTGTTTTAACTTTTCTTTTTAGCTAGGGATTTTTGTCTTTTGGTGACTAGTTTTTGAATGATATGGGATTTATTTCTTTTATATGTTTGGGTTGTACTTCCACTTGTTTATGATATTATTGATGGTGTAAATTTGTTCTTGTATTCCTCAAAGGTTTTTGCAATAACATCATCAAAGCTAGGAAGAACAAGTTTCCTAGGATCCACAGGGTATGCTTTTAGTGCTTGTATGGATGTTTTGAATACCTCATTTGAAGCTTCATAGGGTAATGGAGGTACTTGATTGGTCTCAGAGAACTAGTGGTTGTATAAATATATAGTCAATGTCCACAATAAAGATAACTTCGTGTTCATATTTTTCCACTATCTAGTTCTATTACCCTAGATTTATTTGTAACTATCCCCCGATTCTATCTGCCCATTTAATGAGTGATGTTATTTGAGTAATTACATCCATTGTTCTCATGTGTTCCCAAATTTGTTCTGCTACAGGGGTATCTAATTTCCAATCAACCAATTCTTCTTTCTGTGGAAGTGTTCTTGTAAAGTACATTACCAAACATATTAATATCGACCCATAACAAAAGTATGTTCTCCTTCTTTAATTCTCTTCACATTCGCATGGAATTCTATGGCTAGTAATTCAGCTAGGTTATATTCCAAATGGTCCGTAACCATATCTAACGCTAATTAAGAACTTACCGCATGGGTGCCATCCTCCCAATTAGTATGATAGACCTTTAAACAAATGGATTTGGTGGTAGGATTTCAAATATTTGTAATTTTGATGCCTTGTTTGCATGTTGTGAAGTCCATCACCTTTTTCATATCCTTCATCGTGGGTTTTCTTCTTTGTTAATGTAAACCGTCCTTTGTCAAATAGTCTGTAAGCCTAGTCATTACTTCAGTGTTAATTTGATATGGTTTATCTAGAAAAAGCATATGATTATGCAGATGACTGAGAAGAACTTTAATCACCATATTTTCCCTATCAAGTAGAAAATTTTACTCCACGGTGTTACAAATATATTGTGACATTATTAATAAATTGTAATATTATTAATAATGAGTTTATAGAACTCATATTAATAATATAGTTGTAATAGTTAGTATTAGTATTTGGGTGAGTTGTGAGAACAACTCACATAGCTATTTTGGTGTGAGATAATAAAGGGATGTGTGTGATATTAAGGGATAAGTCCGAGAGATTCATGGAGAGAGATATGATGGATTGAAGATGAGTGTTAAATCCACCATTGTAGGAGATAAAACACTATAAAATGTATTCTCCATCTATGTAAATTCATCCTGGATGAATTTAATATAATATTTTTATATTTAGTGTTTTTATTATTATGTTAGATTATTTATAATAATCTGGACCAAATTTATTATTTGGTATCAGAGTGGGTCACATATTTGGTTATTATTATGTAGAATTAGAAGAAAATGAAGGTGCAATTGTGTTTCTCCATCACCGCTGTGGATAATATTCTATTAATGTGTGAGAGAAGTCTTATTGGTTTCATGCGGATCATCTGAAAATGTTACCTTGGTAAATTTATAGTTAAATTTACTGTGGATTCACTAGCTCAGCCTCTTTCATCAATCTTTGACTATATTGTATAGATCTAATATGTTAGCGCTGAGATCTTTATTTTCCATGTGTCAAAGTTGATGTCTACATGTGAAGACAACATTTTGACATCCATTTCTTCTCGCAACCCCATGTGTAAATATGAATCCATTTGAATTTACTACCATTCTACATCACTACAATGATATTGGTTTTGCAATAAAAGCGTGGTTGACCCATCTTGTGCACTGGTAGAATTACATGGTGTTAATCGTATCTATACTCAGAGGTATATTCCCACACCAAGTGTGATCCATACAAAAGAAGAATCACCAAGAATAGTTTCTTCTTCGAAATCTAACGATTATGTTTCTCAGAGACCTCGCGTTTCTATGGAAGCTAGGTGTCAATTTTTATAGATCTGCATTTCCAAAAATTGAAATAGCTGGAGAAAGATATGTCAAGCTCGAGATTTGAACTTTTCACATGCAAGCTCCAATTTATGTCAGTTTGTGGAGATATACTATGCTCATTTTCATTTCTTTCCCTCGTCAGGTCAGAAAAGAACTCCTATGCGGCCAGGATGTTTATTATTATTTGTTGAGTTTTGTTTGATTTTTATATCTAGTGGTCGGTTCAGGTTTTATTCATTATTTTAGGAGTAGTAACATGTTCTTTAAGTCTATTGTGGGTATAGGTTTTTTAATATATTAATGGTATAGATAGTCATCTGGTAAAATTAGTGTCTATTGTCATCATTTTTGTTGTTATTGTCGTTGTAATGTCAAAAATAGTTTTTTTAATGTTTATAGTTCATTAGTATTGTCAATCAAAAGAGTCAATTCATTATTTTCATGGTATTGTCATTTTGTGTTGTCAAATAGTCTTTGTGTATTGTAAGTTGGAAATCCAAGATTAAAAGTGTCGAAAAATTGTCAAAAGTGCTAAAAATGTGATCATTGTAAAATTCAAATAGGTGATTTTAGGTGTTTGGTATCGCGGTGTCAAGAGTCAATGTTAAAATATTGTAAAATACTTTTTTTCCTTACGGAAATATTTTCGGTGGTACCCGACGTACAATTTTTTGGGAGAATAAGATGAATAATATTATAGTTCTAATGATATTTTTGATGACTTCAAAGAAGGAAAATGTGTTTGGATTCGGGGCTCCACCCTTGACCCCACCCCGTATCATGATAGGGAATATGCCCAGGGCTTCTTTCCAGGACCTCGCAAGGGGTGCTGCCCCTTGATCTGCTGGGGCTACCATCCCTGCACCCCCACTTTGGAATTTCAAAACCAAAGCGAATATTTTTAGGAATATGCATCGACAAAAGGTGGTGTAAATTTGAGATCCATGTTCCAATTTGCTAAGTAAGTAGTGACTCTCATGGAGGATGGAGGAAGCAGAGGGAAGGAGGTCAATCAATGACCTCTCGCCATTGTAAATGAAGGAGCCACACAATGGTGTTGTGGCATTTTATTTCAGTTGTGTGTTTACTTTCTACAAATAAGAACAGATGGATCATACCTGTTCAACTATTGTAATAAGTGAGCTCCTGCATGAGTGATATTTCTTGCATTTCTTGTTGATGTCAAAACATTACAGAAGATCAGAAGCACCAATGTAAGTTAGTTCATGGATCTTGAAAATATTTGTGGAAGATCCAAAAAACCACATGAGGTGGATAGTTGATGGTTCGTGTCACATCAAGGTTTGTGGTAAACCTGTTTAAAACCACGAAGGAGAGATCCTTTCTTTTGATCAAGGTCATGAGCCAAGTTGGGCATGCCACATGGGTGAGCATACTACAGATAAGTGTGTGAATGTTTTTTACCATGTCAACATTAGGGGAGTGCATATTGGGAATTAATAATGTTAACAATAGGGGAGTGAATGTTACAAATATATTGTGCAATTATTAATAAATTGTAATATTATTAATAATGAGTTTATAGAACTCATATTAATAATATAGTTGTAATAGTTAGTATTATTATTTGGGTGAGTTGTGAGAATAACTCACGTAGCTATTTTGGTGTGTGAGATAATAAAGGGATGTGTGAGATATTAAGGGATAAGTCTGAGAGATTCATGGAGAGAGATATGAGGGATTGAAGATGAAGTTTGACTCCAGCTTTGTAGGAGATCAAACATTATAAAATTTATTCTCCATATATGAAAATCCACCTGAATGAATTTAATATAATATTTCTATATTTTGTGTTGTTATTCTTGTGTTAGATTATTTGTAATAATTTGGACTGAATTTATTACATGCATCCGATTTAATTCCACGCTTACTTTTACATTTTACTTGTATTTTTCTTGTTGGGTAGCTAGATTTGTAACTAGCAGTAATGCCCTATCTACTTCAAGTTTGGTGTGATCATATTCAATAATGGGTGAATGAATGTATTTGTACAAATACCGTGTATGCACGAGTTTGAACGAAATACTAAAAATGCACCATCTAGATCGTGTGTGTGTGATTTTGTAGAATGGTTTTGAATTTTGGTCGTGGAAGTTCCACTTGTGTAAATTCAATTGGAGTATCCATAGTTTCTTCTCGATTTTCCCTAAATTTTCCCTAGCTCTCTTTTTCACCCTTGCTATTTCATTCGATCTCTTTAAATTCTTGTAATGCCTTAGCTTTTGGTAAATGATCTCTTATATAGTTTTTATTTCCACCTACCACATTTATTATTTACGTAGAGGGTCAGATTTTTGTCTTTGTTACACGTTATATACTTTGTTTCATGAATTTCCTTAGTACACGGTTTGAACATACGTTTTTACACATGATTTTCCTTTCTGCTTTATGCATTTTTATGGTGTTTTTCTTTGTTTTGTGGTTTTTCTATTTCCATTGTTTGGAGGTTTCTCTTGTTTCTTTATATTTTGGTCTTATCCTTTTCTTCTTTGTGAAATAGTCTACTTATTTATTTCATATTTTTATTTGTTCTTTCTTTTCATGGCTTTTCATACTTTTTCTATCTTCCTTTATTTCACGGGTATGCTACTTACATGGTTTATTATTGTTATTTTCAATTTCCTCCATAAGGGTAGAGATGCCCTTACGGGTTTTCATCCTAACCCTCGACCTATCCCCTAAATTTCCAATTTTCAAATAGGGTGGTGTTCTTCTTATGTGTGGGTATTCCTCCTCCATGGTTTCTTATTTTTCCTCTTCTTATTTTTCTAAGGGTAGAGACGCCCTTGCGGGTTTTCATCTTACCCCTCAACCTACCCGCCGAATTACCATTTTTTAGATAAGTCGGTATTTTTGATTTTTTTTTTAATATTTCTTGATTTCTTACTCACTCACATATATTTTGAGCCTTGCTCCATTCACACATCTAGGAATTTATTTCAATTACAAGTTTTTCACTAGATTCTTAGTAAATTAATGAAATAGATAAGGGTAGTAGGTTAAGGAGGAATACCTGTTTGTAATGTCAATTGAAGGTTGTGCTCACCTTCTATTTTTCCTGATCCAAGTTGATTGTAAGATCTCCCTTTTGGATAGGAGGAACTACCTATAAATGCAAAACAATACCACCAGATAGAGTTAAACAAAACAATGAGTGGAATGCCTAGTGGAAGCTAGATCTGGAAGTGTGATGCTTCCTAAATAGGCTGTCAATCCACTTTTTATATAACAATATTAATGCTAGTTAAATCATACATGAAGTAAAGATCCTATTGAAATTGAAAAATTTAGGTATCTCAAACAAAACAATAAGAAAGGTCGGTAAAAAGTGTTTGAGGTCAAAATGGGCTAGATGATTGGTTGATGTTGAGTTACAGTGTCCGTATAGGCTTTGGGTAAGGTTTGGTAAAGATTAGAAATGGTCCTGGGTTGTTGCGAAGTGGACATTAGCTCACCGGTCTAAGGTATATTGCCGCATATAGTAACCAATGTCAACTTGATGACTGATGCTAGTTAGGAAGAATGAATGATGTCGCTTGGCTAACTTGTGTTAGTAGGGGCACTTATTAGAGAGTTATTTGAATTGGTTTATTAGACTCTCTATGATTACACACAAGGTTGGAAATGGTGAGGGTGAGGTCATAAAATGGTCTTGAAGACTCAGATATGGTTAGAAGAGAGTGAAATAGATAAAAGGGCTAGGTATGGTAAGGTGATAGGTTGGTGGGAGGAAGGAAGTGTACAGATGTGGAGAAAGATAAATTATTGAGATGAATAATAAATATTACTGAAAGAAAATAAAGGTAAATGAAGAGGTGTTAGGTACTTACTGAACAATAGATTTAGAGAACGTAGGTGATGAAGACAATGAGGGAAGAGATCCAGAGAGAAGATCTATTGTGCCAAAATGTAGAGGTTGTTCGACCTCCATGCTTCTCTCGTGTGAATTTTTCATCGAGAAGAAGATGATGAATGCCAAATGGTTGTTCATAGTTCTTCCGTGTGGTTTCTTTTTTTCTTGATTTCTTTAAAAATTCAAGTGCTCCCAATGTCTATTTTTATAAGATCTTGAATTGAATGACCAACCTAGGCAAAGGCTTTGAAAATGTATTTAACCTAACCAAAGTGATAGTTAGGGGACCGGTGTTGGTTGAGATATAACCGACGTTGGTCAAGGAGGGAATATCTAGGTTGGCCAAAAATAGTTAGATTGTTGCTATTTTTGGCGTGATCTCCAACCTTCTTCTAAGTCTTGAGTGATGGATCCCGAAAGATAAGTAGGATTCTTTTTAGGTTTGTTAATAGGAGTTAAATCTAGGTTTAGACTAAGTCCTAGTTGGTTAGGATAAGCTTAGACTTGGTATTAGGTCATTAATGAGGTTTGAGTGGGTCATTTGAGTGAGATGGTTGGGTGAGGTGGTTAAGTGAGGATATTAATTAATTTAATTAAGATAATTAATTTAATTAACATGTGCACTAGGGGATATGAATGGGTAGGATATGGTTAATTTAATGAACGGGGTTTTAATGGAAGTATGACCCAATTTTGGTGTCTACATTTCCCCCTTTTTTCATGTAGCTTATATTGATAAGTGACACTGAAAAAACAAGAAGTGGTTTCCCCAAATATAAGTGGGAGTGAGGTTTCCCCAAGTATGGGTGGAGGTGATCCCCCTCAAACCAAGAGCTGATGAGAGGCATGAGACTAAATCAAGGTGAGTGGTTTGATAAATGAGTAAGTCATGGAAGTGAAGGTAGGTGAGTTATAGGTAAGGTTATGGGAAATTTAGGTAATGGGTAAGGGTTAAATTGGGTAATGGGTAATAGAAAAGGATCATATCGCATAATGGATAATGAAAATCGAATGCACGTACATGTATACATTATGACACGATACCAAGTTGAAGAGCTTGCAAAATCTACATCGTCCAAGGTCGATAGGTTTATCCAAACAAGGTTGAAGTGATTCAGGTATTCAGGGTACATGATATGGTCTAGAAACATGACGTAGGTTAGGTGAAGGAACATTTAGGTATGCTTCGTAGACCAAGGTTTGGTCAGATAAAAATCATGACAACAAAAAAGGTAAGGTCATTAGGCTAAACAACATGGGTAATAACATCACACAAGTATAGTGACTACAAAGTTCAAAGGTCACAAAAGGTTGTTCTGGTTAGTGTATGTAGGTCATGGCATGGGTAAGGATGAGGTATAGGTAAATAACAAGTCCCTAAACATAATTAAGGAAATGTATGGGTAACTTAGGCTTGTGGGTAGGGTGTAAGAGGTGTTGGTGAGGTTACGAGGTATTTGGGTAGTAATGTTTATAGGTCAAAATGGGAAAAAGGTAGGTGAAATGGTACTAACAGGTGATCAATGCGAGTTATAAAGTAACCAACATCGTTTGGTATGACCGAAACTGGTCATGTTGAGCTAGGGTTAAAAAAGGAAAAATATGTGTTTTATGGATTCATTTTAACTTGTTGTCATTTGTGAAAATGACAGAGAGGTAGTGCCTTCATGGGAAGTGACCGTATGAGGCTTTGAGTTGATTTGGAAAGCCATGTAGAGGGTGATTGGTGGGTCCATGAAATTTTTTGGAAATGTGTGATTAGTGGAGATATTCAAGGTAAATTTTGGCATGGCATAGGTGAGAGAGGATTTAGGTGGACCACCGACATAGTGGCTAGATGTGCCCTCACGTAGGTGATGCTTTGATGATGAGGTAAGGGGCATTCCCTAATTTTTTATTTGCTAAAATTTTGGTTAAAAATGAAGAAATTGGGGTGGGGGGGTTTTCATTGTGAAATGTGGGTGAAAAGTGGGTAAAATCAATATGGGGAAGGGAAAATGTAGGATAAATGAGATGATAAATGAATATAAGATAAATTGGGGTGGATTGGGGTAGGTGTAAGGGTAGATTTTGGTGAATTTTAGGTGAAATGGGTTATGGGGGATGAGATTTGGGTTTTTTGGGTTATCGCGATAGAGACCGACATTGGTCTAGGTTTGGCCGACATCGGTCAAATTTTTCTAACGTCGGTGAGGGATAAGGTGACCAACACCGGTAAAAGGGAACCGGTGATGGTCAAGACAAACCAGTGATGGTCAAGGTGACTAACACCGGTGAAGGATGAAGAAAAACAAGGGTAAGAAGGGCTAGTTTGGAAAGAAAAATAGGTGGGAAGGGGTAAATGAAGAGTGTATGTAGGGGGATGAGGGTAAAATGTGAGTTTGGTGGATAAGATAGGTAAGTAGGTTCAATAATGTTAAGATGATGGGTCATGATTGTAAAGGGTAGTAGGATTGTAGGTGAATTAGGTAAATGGGGTAGGCATGATTGATGTGGTTGGGTATGGTTTAGTGGGTAAGATGTAATTTTGGGTAGGCAAGTCTTGAAAATGTTGTGTTTGATGTCAGAGACTAGGACCAGCTCAGGATGTGGGAAAAAGTACCACCATCATTGTTGGTGAAGATGCCGTTTCTAATGTGATTGCAGAGGAGTGGGAGTATATGATGGATGGTGGATTGATTAGGATCTAATGCTATAGGCATATATCTTGAGATCCTAGATTGATGTTTGTACTCATCGATAGATGGGATTTAGTGACCAATACATTTCATTGACCGATAGGTGAGATGACTGTCACCCTAGAGAATGTGTACAGGATCATGTGGCTACCGATTGTTAGGGAAATAGTGTATTCTATTTCTTCCAAGGTATCAGTGGAGCTAATAGTGGTTGTGTATGGGGAGGTGACGAGTGAGATGAGGTATCATAGCATGAGCCTAAGTTATGGAGATATGTATGCAACCCATCCTCAGGAGATAAGGCTGGTTGTATTGATGATGGAGGTAGTATGTTTCTTCACCTTACCAGATGCTTGAGGGTGGGAGATTCCCATGAGCACTGATGGGAGTGCTCCAAGATATGATGGAGGAGAGGATTTTCTTTTCTTGGGCACTGACATTCCTAGTGCAGCTATACAGGGAGTTATGGGCTTATGGGAGATTGTGGTGGTTTAGTTTGTGTTGCACCTTTCTACTACACTACTGGGCATACAAGCATATCGTATGTGTGTGGCTAGTTGGTTTTCCCGACATGATTGGTTTGGGGTGTCTGGGTCAGAGTTAGATATAGATGGTGGGTACTAGTTAGTGGGTAACACAGTGGTTAGGGCCACACATGATTTTTTATATTACAGATGGTTACTGGAGGGGATTTCAAGGGTCGATATTGTGTGGAGACCCTACATTGGCTATCCCTCGTATAAGGGTATGATGGAGGAGTTAGAGAAGTTCAGCTACTTTGGTGGATACAGGGGCGGCATGTCGGTGAGAGCATGAGATAATTCCCCTGTAGAAAGGGTTAGATGATAGTTTGGGCTGCCATAGCATGTGCTTCCACCCTTCCCACAATACAGAGAGATAACATGGAGATACCTATATCTCCACAACATCCGAGTGTGACAACATGGGGGAAACACCAAGAGATAGATAGATTGATGGCATCGGGGTCACTGATGGATATAGGCGGTGGTGGGTAGCATAAATATGAGAAGAACCATAGAGACCAGGGTGTCCAGACTTAGTGACCATTATAGTGTAGAGGGATACCTTACAAGGTCAAGTGGTTTCCTTTTAGGTGCATATTTTTGTTTTACAAGGACAACTTATCGGGTCGAGGCACAAGTTTCCCTTTTATAGGCTCAGGTGGTGGCCCTATAGGCCTTGTAACATAAGGATAGGTGTGTGTGTAGGGTGGAGATGGAGATGGAGGACAGGTGGCCACCTTACAAGCATATATACCTAGGTTACAGGCTATATGGCCACTACACAAAGCTCAGTTTAGTTATGGTCCTACAGCCTGGTTGCAATGCAGTGCCTCTCACAGCTCAAGGACAAGGTCCCATTTACAGCAGGGAGTGGGGGACATGGTCCCATGATACAGGAGGAGGACAAGGCTCACAATGATAGGGACCAAGGAATATATTAGCAGGGAAGAGCTCATAGGTTGCTATGATACCTATGGTAACACCACAGATACAATCCTATGGTAAGATTTAGGGATGCCCCGAATGACGCCCAAGCACTATCATGATCTCCCGATGAATGAAGGAATAAATGTCCCATCCTATGCAGATTCAGGGCACATGAGGAAGCGAGTGAGAGGACTAGAGCTTGAACTCATAGAGATGAGAGAACAGGGGGCTGACAAGCCCAGAGAAAGGGTTATAGTGAGGCTATGAGTTCATGGAGGCCATTCTAAGGTGAGAGTTAGGAAAATATTTTCTCAGACCCATGGAGGGTGGAGAGATGTTGGCAGAGTGTTAGACTGAAGGAGAGGAGGAGACATATGAGACAAGTATGGATATCAGGTGGGGTGACTATTAATCATTGGATATGATCAGGGTATTGATTTTTGATATATACAGCCTATGTGTTGATGATAGTGAGGCTATACATGAGATTTTGGAGAGTTTGATTTTATATCAGCCTGCATGTGATGAAGATAGTGAGGATGTATCTGAATGTTTGAGATACTTGTATTTATTTGTATCTGTGTATATATGTATTGATACATAGACTTGGTCATTTATATAGATGATGATACTTATTGTATGGATGATGTATCTATGTTTTTAATTTCCATTGTCATTGTGTATTGATGGAAACTAGGTGAATTAGGCATGATTGAGTCAAGGTCATGTAGGCATGATTGAGTCAAGGTCACTTAGGCATGGTTAAGTTTAGGTATTTTAGGCATGGTTGAGTCAGGTGTAGACATGGTGGAGTTTTAGATTAGTTAGGCATGATTGATTCGAGGTCATGTAGGCATGATGGAGTCTAGGTCACTTAGGCATGGTTGAGTTTAGGTCTTTTAGGAATGGTGGAGTTTTAGGTCAGTTAGGTATGTTTTTGTCATGTTGTTGGGTTTGATTTAATTTCCATGTTATTAGTTGTATGGAAAATAAATGATGATGTATATTTATGTTATGGTTTAAACTTCCAAATATTTGATATTATGGAAATGTGAAATGATTAATGTAAGAAATAAGTAGGTAAACATGTTTATATACTTGTATGTTTGTTTAATTTCCAAGTAGTATATAAGATGGAAACTAACTAAGGTAGAGTGTGAATAGAAAAATTTGGGGGAATTTATTAGGTAAAGAGTGGCCGATATAACCTCCAAGGGCCCCATGCCCTCGAGTTCTACCTACATAGCCTCAAACGAAAGGATCCTAAGGCCAATGTAGTTCTCCCATAAGCTAGGTAACAATATGACAAGGTAGTGGGATGAGTTGGTAGGTTTTAGGCATGGTTGAGTCTAGGTCAGTTAGGTATGGTTGAGTTTAGGTCACTTAGGCATGATGATGTTGGTAAAAGGGGAATTCTTAACATGTAGGTTTTGATGGTCTAGTCTTGTATAGGAGAATCAACAAGTAATGAAGAAGGTGAAGGGTAAGAAGTGACTAAAAGATCCACCTAATTGGAAATAACCATAACAAGTATATCATGACAAAAATGGGATTATAAACTTAAGACCCTAAAGACATTTCTTGATTGACTATTCAAGGGTGAAAAAAAAGTCACAAGATCATGAAATGTTGCATTTACAACACATCCCTTGAGTGGGCAGAAAATTAGGGTAAAAAAGGTGATGAGGTGAAAAAAATTGGGTTTAGCGTAACCTAGTGTGAGACATCATGCCTATTTGGTAAGAGACCCAAGATTAAAATAGGCAAGTCCATGATAAAAAAGTTATCTTTTTCTTTTTACTTTTGCTTTATTTTTTGTTTTGATGGACTGATCGATATGAGAAGTCTATGTGGGATGAGTAGATTTTCTCCTTGAGGTATTTGTGAAGTTGATCAATGTGGGAAGCTTCAAATAATTTTATTTTATTGTTTTTAAGAATAGTCTTCTTTTTATGATAGACTATGTATAGTATGGCTAGCTTTGTATAACTGTCCTTCGAGGGAGTAGTCTATTTATAACAATGAGATAGAAAGAATAGATGTATTTTTAGGGAGTCATATTTTTTTGCTGGAACTTTGACTCAAGGAGTTGAGCCCCATCTTACTTTTGCAATTGTTTTGTTTTTGGTATTTTAAGTCATGGAAAATACTATAAAGAAAGATAAGCTCTTGTTTTGAAGACAAAACTATAGCACACAGAGGTTAACTATGAAAGAGAGGGTTTAAGTGATGAATGACCATGGGATTCCATCTTGAAAAAGATGAAAATTATCCATGAGAATCATGCCATGAGTAGAGCCATGATACTCATATTAAAGATAAGGTTGAAAGGTGATGGGTAAGAATATGATTCTTGTTTAGTCGTTGATCCTTAAAATAGGTAAGCGGAAGGTGAATGGTGCTCAAGGGACAAGTGTTAAATTGATAGAAGGTGATATAAGACTTGATTCAACAATATAATGGTTGAAGATGCAAGGCATTGAGGGGATCAGGTTCAGTTTACCTTCGAGTGAATACAAATGATAAGCACCTAATCCATAGGTATGAGTAACAATATATGGTCCAAGCTAGTTAGGAGAAAATTTTCCCCATTTAAGTTTTTCTTCTTTTATTACATGTTGATTATCTTTCGTGACGAAGTTGCCAACCCGGGAATTTTTTTCATGGAAATGTTTTTGTAAGCATGTTTGATACTTTGTTGGTAGATTTGAAGGTGATCAAGAGCATTAAGACGACGTTCATCTAATAACTCAAGTTGTGACAAACGGTCCTAGTGAAATTCATCATCATTGAGCATCTCCTTGAGTGAGATATGAAGAGACATGATCTAGACTTCCGAGGAAGGAAGAAATTTGTACCATAGACCGAGAGAAAGGTGTGGCAATCGTTGAGGTTTGAATACTAGTATGACAAGCCCATAAGGCAAAAGGAATGTGTGTGTGCCAATCCTTTCTAAGTTATCAACAACTTTTATAATATTTTTTAAGGTTCATTGGTTGATTCTACTTGGCCATTTTTTTGAGTGTATTAAGGTGAAGAAAATGGAGTTGAATGCCAAAGGCATCACAAAGTTTCGTAGGGTTTTGTTTTTAAAATATTTTCCGTTATCAATGATGAGACAATGAGTAACATCAAAGCAAAAATTGATGTGATGATTGATGAATTCACATATTTTCTCAAATTTTGTAGAAATAAGAGGTATGGCTTCTACCCATTTAGTGTATTATTCAATAGTGGTAATAATCCATTGATGACATTGGGAAGAATGAGGATTGATCTCTCTGACAAGAACGAAACCCCATTGAGAGAAAGGCCAAAGGTCTCATGTGACCTATAAGGCATGAATACGTGTGTGATGAACATTAGCGTGTTGCTTTGGAACTTCATAAAATGTTTGACATAATCACAATAATCGGGGTTAAGGTCGGATAGTAATAGCCTAGGTGGAGAATGCATTTAGTGATAGCTAAACCACTGAAGTGAGCTCCAAAAATTCTATCATGAACTTCCTTGATGGTGTAGGGAATTTTAAAACTTGTAAGGCATCGTAAGAGGATGCCGTAAAAGCCACATTTATAAAGAAGACCACCCATGATGACATAACAAGAGACACTTTTAAGAAAGGCTCATTGTCCATTGCATGTAAGGTCTGGAGGTAGAATTGAAAGGGAAAGGTAGTCAACAAATTGCTTATACCAAGGGTCACATGGGTCGTTGAACGGTTCTAAAAAATTTGACGTGTCAAAATAGATAAGAAGGTGATTGCAACCTTTACAGATGCTGACAAATATTTTTGATTCATAAGGTGAGATGGGTATTTGAGAAGCAAGGCAGGCCATGGTGTCTATAAATTTGTTAGTGGAACGTGGAGTTGTTTGAAGTTCATAACGGTCAAAGGTAGTCAAAAGTATGTCTAAATGATGCTTATATTATGAAGTATCTCATTACGAAACACTAGTATATACTATTAACTTGGTTTACAATCAGTTGAGAGTCACCAAATATATTAATCGATTTAATGTCTAAGGTGATGGTGGCTTGAAGACCTAATACGATAGCTTCATATTCGATGATATTATTTGTACAATAAAAATCTAATTTGAAAGATAAAGGAATAGGTTCACTGTCAAGAGGAATGAGGATAATACCAGAACCACCCCTACATTGACATTTGGAACCATCGAAGAATAAGGTCATTTGGTAAACAATATCATCCAAAGAGAGGGTAATGATGGATTCGTATGGGAAATCAAAGTGAGAGGGCTGACCTATAGAGAGAGGTGTGTCTGTAAGTTGGTAAGAAATAGTTTGTCCTTTGATAGATTTTTGATGAGTGAATTCAAGGTCTAGGTCTGCAAGAAGCATGAGCCAACGTGTAACACATTGATGTTGGTAGGGCTTGGCATACATGTAATGTAAGGGGTCTCAGTATTGGTGACAAAAAAGGTTTTATGGTTAATTAGGTAATGATGAAGTTTAGTGGTGACAATAACTAAGGAAAGCAAAGTTTTTCAGCATGGGTGTATCGGGTTTCATAGTCCAAAGGCATATGGATTATATAATATGCCACTGATCCTCGTGTTACTCGTCACGATGAGCAAGCATGGAACTAAAGGAATTGTGAGTAACAAAAATGTAAATATAAAATGGTTTTCATCCTTAGAAGGATTTGTGGCATTCATCATCCCATTTTAAGGAGACTTCCTTTTTGAGGAGATGATGAAATAGGTGACAAATGGTCTGAAAGTCATGAAATAAAACGATGAATAGATTATAAATTGCCTTGCAAACTACTTAGTTGGTGAAGGTTAGTAGGTGAAGGAATTTCAAGAATAACTTTAATTTTAGTGGGATAAACTTCTATGCCACGCAAAGAAAAGATAAAACCAAGGATTTTTCCTAAGAGAACACTGAAGACACACTTCTTAGATTGAAGGAAAACACAATACTTGATGAGATGGTCAAAATGACCTTAGGGACTATAAAGTGTTTGAATCCATTTTTGGATTTGGAAAGAAGGTTGTCTACGTAATCTTCCAATATGTGATGCATGATGTCATGAAATATATAAGTCATAAATCACTTGATACGTAGCACCAAACTTTTTAAGGCCAAAGGGCATGACTCGATAGCATAAGGCCCCCCAAGGAGTGATGAATGAAATTTTTGTTGATATTCTTGGGTGAGTAATATTTGGTTATAACCCTAGAAACTATCCATGAGTGATAGCATTTCATGGCCAATGGTAATATCAACTAATTGGTCTATACTAGGTAGAGGAAAGTCATCTTTAGGGAAGGCTAAGTTAAGGTCATAGAAATCCGTGCATATGCGGAGTCAACCTGTTGCTTTTGTGATATGAATGATGTTAGAGATACATTAGGGATAATTAATGGGTAGGATGAAGGAAAATGAGAGAAGGTACTAAATTTCTTCTTTGACAAGAAGGGTAATGCGAGAATGCATTTTTACAAATTTTCTATTTTACGAGTTTTGCTTCAGAATAGCTACGATATTGTGGACCATAATTTTTTGGTCAATACTGGGAATATTAGCATAGCACTAAGAAAAGGCATTGCTCTAATCTCGGAGGAATGACGTAAAAGCTTCTTATTCAACAACATCTAAAGATTGGCCTATCTTTAGAATGTGTGGGTCATCCTGAGTGTTAATATTGATTTTGATTGTTGATTCATTTAACATGGTTTGCATCTCAGAAGGAAATGATCGATGAATATAAGAATCCTCCACACCAAGATAGGTGAGAATAGACTCATCATCCTGACATTGAACGATGTTAATAGAAGGTGTATTGTCATTAATCATGTTAGGATACATGAAGGGAAGAGAAGAGGGAGCCTCGCCATCTCGTTGATAAGTCAAAGGTCCTAGGGAAATGGTGTTCATGAAAAAAGTTAGGAGGAATGGATTTTGGATCCATAGACTCAGAGTGAAGGTGGTGAAGTTGATAGATGAGGTGAGGAAGGTTTTTCATCCTCAATGATTTTGACACGAGCTTTCTTGGAATATGGTTTGACAAAACCAATACCACTACAATCATTGTGTTTACATGTGGTGCATGGGATAATATTATGGTGGCCCTATTCTTAGAAGCCAAATCCAAATCCCTTCCATGAACAATGATGGAGGAAAGTTTGGGTGAAGCGAAGTTGGTGAGAGATTGAAGGTCAAAAGAAAATGGTCACATTTGGGAAGGTGGTTTGGGCGAGTAGGTAGAAGTATCAAGTCCCCCATATGTTAAGTTGGTACGAAGGTGGGGAGGACCATAAGGGAAAACCTCACCTATGCAATGATCATAGTGAGGATGTTGGTGAAGGTTACCATACTCTTGAGGAGTAAGGAATGTGTCGATGTTGTATAGGTGATACTCCCCCAGAGTGAGATGTTGAAAAACACCTTCTAAGGGATCAATAGTTGGTATATGGGTAGTGGGAATAGATGAATCACTAGGTGATTGGGAAGAAGAATCATTGGTTGGTTGAGAAGTAGATGGGTTAGTGGATGGGTTGGCTATAGAGGCGGTGATAACAATGGGAATAGAGGGGTTAGGTGTAGGAGAGGTGGTGGTAGCATTTTTGGATGGGGTTGTGGGTGAAGGAGAGGTAGCAGCGTTGGTAGATGCCTTGACTGGTATAAGGACATCATTAGGCTGATATAGCATGTTACAGGTTTTGAATGGAGATGGGTAAGATGGAATGGTATAGTTATGTCCTTCATGTTTAAATTTTACAAAATGATGTAAGGTTGAAGGAACATAACCCATGACCAAGATACAAGGTCAGAAAGTAATAGGTTGTATTGGAATTCTCCCTCTAAGACATATAACAATTATGGAATAGTACGGGGGCCTACACAAACGTGGAGAATGATGGTTCTGAGAGTGGAAGTGATGACATCAATGAATGAATAAACATAACTAGGTTATTATGCATGTAATTGGAGGATGCATATTAGGTTGTCACATGGGAGGAGATGATGTTAATATTGGCACTTCCATCGATCATAACGCGTCAAATGCATATATTATCAATATAGATGGAAATGAAAAGGGTGAGATCAGGATCATCTGATTGAGAGGTATAATATTTTCATCATAGAAAGTGAGGGAAACTACTTGATGAGTGGTAGGGGTTGTAGAGGAAGGTGATGAATTAGTAAGAGAGGGCACGTGGTGAGGGGTGATAATGAAGGCCACAGTGTAGGGTCATTGGGTAAACTCTTGATGGATTATAGAACCTCCATGAGATCATGTCGATGAGATTCAAAAGTTTGGACAAGGTCATAAAATAAGTATTTTAGAGGAGATTGGTACAATTGTTTTATCATTATATGATGGGTGAACCCGTTAGAAATAGGGTATGTGGGTCCCCGAATGGTGATTCTTGGTGTGGGTGCAGATGGTATATTGGGCACATGATTGATGGATGGGCTAGTTGCTTTATCCTTTCCTTTGTCTTTTTGGGCATGAGTGACAACTTGGATCATGTTAATCTAAGGAAGAGAGGTGGATGGAGAAGGTGTGTCAAGAAAAGTATAACAACATGATGGACAAAAACCTAGTGTGGGGTAAGAACCTTACAAAATGAGTAGGGTGCACTAAAATTTTGGTGGGGTTTTGGCTATCTCTCTTATACGAACCATATTGATCTCAAATTTTGGAGGTGGATAAAAGGGTTGTGGAGGTGGTGATGTAGGTCACTGAATAGGTAGTGGGTGAGGATGTGTGGTGATAGGTGGAGGTGGAACTGGGTCCTTATCTAAAATATCATTATCATCAAAGTTTTGTTTAGGAGGACAAAGTTGGAGAAGAATGGTTTTTAGAGCCTTATAATTTTCTACATCATGTCCTAACACATGATGGTAGGCAAAAATTTAGTATCTTCAAACCCTTTTAGTTTGGGTTTGAGTGGGTCATATGGTCTAAGATGCGGTAATGTGATGACAAAGGTTTATAAAAGGTTAGCTAAGATGTTGGGTAAGACCCTACCAATGGATCACAATGTGAGATGAGTGTGGGTTTGGATTGAAGTGTAGGTGATTGTGATGTGTTAGGTACTATAGGAGGTGGAATTAGAGGTGGGATAGGTTTGACCACCTATTTGATAGGTGATACTATTTTAGGCTTGGTTTGTACCTTCTTGGGTAAAGGAATAGTAGATGAACTAGCGATAGAAGGTGTTGTAGGCTTAACTACCTATTTAGGGGGTAATTTTTTTAAAATTTTGTTACACCCTCCTAGGTAAAGGTGAAGGAGGCATACGTGATGTAGAAGGGAAAGTGGATGGTGGTAGAGGATGAGTTAGCCAAGGTGATAAAGGAGGCATAGTGAAGGTTGCTGGTAGAGGCAAGGTGGAAGGTATGGGTTGAAGAGAAGGAAATCTCATAGGTAGTGATGAGGCTATTGTTGGTGGTGGGGGTATAGGTGGTAAGAAAGATGTGGGTGATGGAGAAGGTGTATGTTGTGTAGGTAGGTTAGGTGTAATAAAGGATCATGATGAAGAAGTGGATGATTTTTTATTTTCCTTGGGTAAGGGGTTTCTTGACCAAGGTAGATGGGTGAGGTCTTAGGATAGATGGAAGGGGCGAAGATGATAGAGGTGTAGTGGGTGAAACTAGTGTGTGTGGCCTAGAAGGTTGGGTATTCCTTTTAGGTGGAGGAATGGTTTTTGCACGGGTTTGGGAAGATGTGGCTAAATCCAATTTGATAGGAGGATGAACTAGACTTGATGTCAACATGACACCCAATGTGGTAATGGGTCTAGATGTGGGGGAGGTGTAGGTGTAGGTAGGTTCTTAGGCATAGGAACATGTTTAGTTATTGGTAAAGGTTTGGATGTAGGAAAGGGTGATGAAGAAGAGGCCATTTAAATAGGCATGGTCATGGTTGATTTGGTTTCTTGAAATACGTTTGGATATATCGTAGAGGTATCTGCAGGTGACCTTTGCATTTGGGTTTAAAAGGGTAGTTGAAGGCATCCCCAAAGCATGGAATTATCAACGTAATCCACGCGGTCACCCAGGAATGAAAATGGCACTATTGTAAGATGAGATGATGTTGGATTAGTAAAAATCCCTATAAAATATGTTTGTGAGAGAGGTAATCAAGTTGGCTTTGGACTCTATGGGTAAAAGAGTCGAGAGAAGATCAACAAGATCTTGGAATGCTAATGAGGAATTGTCACCAACAGAAGTGGCGCATCTAAAGGATTCCCTAAGGGTAGGGGAGAAAATAGGTGGGATGAGGTAAGTTCCTCTTTCAGTGGAGAGGAAATTGATGATGACTCTCCTGTGGGTAGAGAGTTAACACCACAAGTTGTTCATTAGGTTGTGGGGTGGGTGGTGAAACTGCATCTACATAAATTATGGATTCCTCCATGTGTGAAGGGGGAGATGAAGGAGACTCCTATGTGGGTGAAGGAGTGGATGAGGTAGGATCCTCTGTGGGTAAAGGAGATCGTGCTAGAATCTCCTCGATAGAGAGGATATGAGGGAATTGGGGAATGACTGGTACGAATTCAAAAACAACATGGAATTCACAGACATTTCTGTCATTGGTTGAAGGTTCACCACTTTGGTTAGATGATGAGGTTTGATTAGGGAATGAATTCTTGAAAATATGCAAGTTTTTATTTTTGGTGCATTTGGGTTGTCTAGGATGAGATCTCCATTATCTAAAATTTCCTAGACAATGTTCTTGAAGGTTATACAATTACCATCATTATGGCCTTTTACGCGATGATAGTTAGAATAGTCATGTTCCTTGTACTATGTAGGCATAGGATGAAAGGGGTCAAAACTAGTATGTGGTTTTATGGGTGGAAGAGAAATGGCTCTAGCATTAAGAATTTTTTTTAATACTGAAGAATAAAGCTCCTTGATTGGAGTGTATTTTCACTGCTCCCGTTTGAATTGAAAATCTTAAATGGGAGAAGGGTTGGAAGTAGGTTTTGATTGATTAGACAGGTGAGATGGGTTATCCTTTAAAACTACCGCTTTAGAAGATCCTTTGGATTTTGAATAATTATTTTGGGGTTTTGAAGAGGAGGCATTATTTGATTTAAAGGCAACATTTCTATTTTGTAATTGAATTTTCTTCTCTTCAATGGCACAAATTTCCAATTTTCGCACCATGGTAAATGCCTAGTCAAAGGTATGAAAGGTTTGTAATTGAAGAATTGGTGAGATATGTCTAGCACAAGCTCTAGTGAACAACTTTATAAGCTCAGTTTGGGTAAATTGGAATTTTATTTGGTTGATGAGGCTTCACCAATGAGTAACAAAATCATGATAGGTTCATCATTGTATTTCCGTGTTGAGTAAAAGTTGGGCATGGTGACCTTCTTGATGTTATTGATCAAAAATGGTCCAAGAAAGCTTGGGCCACTTGCTTAAATGAGTAAATGGAATGTCTAGGTAAAACACTATACCAACCTAACATAGGTCCTGTCAAGGACATTGGGAATGTCGATAGGAGTAAAGCATTGTTGTGGGTGATTAAATAACACCCATGTTTGAAATACCACAAGTGTTACTACAGGTCTTCTTTACTATTGAACCAGTTGAATTTGGGAATTTTCCAATGCACATGGTATGGGCGAATGGGAATAGATGGATGAATGGGCTCATTACATATTTCATCATAAGTTAAGGAGTTATGAGAGCTAGAAATCGATGCTTCTAATGTTTGCATCTTTTCCATCATCATTTTAATAAGGTCGTTGGTAGGTTGTGATGATTGAGCACCCCCTACAGTATAAGGAGGTTGATGATGAATGTATGATGTGGAAAACATTCCAGTATATGGTGGTGCCAAGTATGAGAATTGCACGGGGGGAAATAGATGTAGGCAGTAAATATCCCAAATAGGTGATAGATGAGATAGGTGGTTGTTGGTGATATGTGTAAGTAGGTGGGGTAGATGTAGCAATCCTTGTAGTGATTAGAGGTAAATATTGTGGGATGGAGAGGACAATGTTTTGGAATGGGGTATGGGTTGCCGACACCATGGGTGGCTATGATGCAATAGGTATATACAAGGTGGCAGTGTAGATGGGGCTATGCTCAAGGTGGATGATGAAGCAATGTTTGACACCATGGGAGCAAAAACATCAAAGTTATGACCGATGTTATAGGTGATAAAAATATTGATGATGTGGGGTCAAGTTGGGATACTACAGGTGGTAAGGTGGAAGAAGGTAATGTTGAGCTAGTAGTAGCTGACGCAGAAGTGGGGGTGAGGGCAGGAGGAATGGACATAGGTATGCCATATACCAACTGTCCCGATGAATCATGAGTAGAGGAATGGGCGAGATAATGTTGTAAGGTAGCAGGGTTGTGGTCAAGGAGTCTTGCAAACTCCTCGTCACTAGTATTGATGATAATGGGCTGAGTAGGATCCATAGGTGACAAGATGGAAGGTGGCGATGGGCTAGGTAGGAGTGGCTGAAGGCTTGTGTGGAATACAAGGGTATTGGCTTGACTATGAGTCAAAACCATGTGAGTTGGCATAGGATTGGTAATTTGTTCTCTGTAAATGACACATAAAAAATAAAATAAATGAAGAAAAATAGGTTCCAGGAGGTGAAATTGGTCGTTGTTTTAATTAGGAATTAAAACACAGGAACTGATGATGGTTAGGTTAATTAATGATGTGAGATGGTAACCGATGATGGTCAAGGTGACCGATATTGGTTACTATGGGAAATCAATTTTTTGCAAATGAGGCAATAATTGATGAAAATGAAATAAAAAACTAGATTTTACAGTGATTTTAAAGGTCCAAAGGTATGATGATGTGTCTGAAGACTTCAAAAGAACAAAAATGTGGTGAATGATGTTTTTGGTGAAATGACCAAAAATATGGAAACCAACAATGGTTAGGTAAATTGATGATGGTCAGATGAAAAATGATAAAGGTTGTTGACCGACGCTAGTCACTATGAAATTTGAAAAGGTGGAAGAATTTGATTTTGTGACTTAGATCAGATAAAATATCAACCTAGAAACCTGAGTATGATAGTAATGGACCCTAACACACCCAAAAAAAGTTGGAATACACCAACTATAATTGTGGGGTGTGAAAGGAAGAAAATAAAATGAAGAATGTGACCTCACAACTCAAAACACAACTCAAGAAAAAGATAAGAAAAACATGAAATCCTATGAGTGAATTTTATGTTTTAGCTTATGTTATTTTAGACTGACTTGTGAACATAACAGATTTTTGGTTGGAAAGAGGGTATCCTATGAAGAGGAAAGATCTAAGGATGGTTTCAAGTTATGTTTTGGTAGGGGTGGTCCTTTCTCTAAGTTAATGAATGGAAAAAGAAACCAACTGGGTGCCCACTAGTCAATCCTCTAATCGTGTGATCGTTGACAGCTTCTTCCGGGTAAGGCATTGTTTAAGAAGATGTACGAGTTTATTTTTGTGGATTTTGGAAAAGAGAGAAGAGTGTAACATCCTCATTTTAGACAATAGAACAAGTCGATTTTTTTTTTTTTTTTTGATAAATGCATTCTGGTTCTAAATACATAATTTAGAACTCACAAACCAAATAACCATTCATATAACAGACAACCATATGCAGTCAGTAATGACTCGGAGTACCTCCGATCTATTCATTCCATGACTCAAGAATCTACCGATCTATTCATGAGTAATAAGAGTTGGCGTTATTACTTAACCCTTCACTCTTGTGGTTCTCTTCCCTATTCTGGGATTCAGAATGCTCTGTCCAAGGAACCTAACTGAATAATTGTTACCATTATTCATCGGCATCTCATCCCTTAGACTAGGTGAATTAGGACAACGCAATCAGCTTGCGATACTTTGGCCAAAGATTTGAAACATACTGTTTATGTCTCGTATTCCTTAACGGCATACTCGTCAATCTGGAATACGTCCTTCACCCCATTCTTATGTTATATAGAATGTCTTACACTGACTACTGTCAGTCCTTCCTTTCACAAACGAATCGCTCGGAGGCAGATTATCAAGGTGATAATGTTATATGGATGCCCACGAGGATTAGGGATATGGTGACATACTGGTTCAACCTTGCAGTTCAACCAGTGTGTCATGATACCCCGAATCTCCTAGGCAGCCTTATAACATGACCACGTTCATAATCGGACCCTGAGTAACTCGTGCGAGAACAAAGTGTAAATCTTAGCGATCAATGCAAAGGGTGTCGCCAGAAGTCTCCTGCATTGTTGTAACTTTGAGAAGATCCTAATCTTCTCGGAGGTACAACCCTGCAGTTGACTTGTGTCGTCAACCTTTAAATCCGCCTCGAAAAGATCTACTTAACAACATGCGTTACGCACTTGAGTTTAAATTACTTTAAAGACTTTTCCCTAAGGTTAGCCTTTCCCGATCCCTGGATTCTTCGTCTTAAGACGACCCTCCTCTATAAAACCCATTACATGGTAGAGGTATTAAGGTCAAACTCTCATCAAGGAGTCATTAGAATACACCTGTTTCTAAACAACAGAATTGGACAATATCTCATACCCTTCACATGAGATTGCCATCCGAACTTCATTTGATTTATATCAGTTCTCTTAACTGAATTTATATCATACTTATTAGTATAAGGATATAAATGATTAAGAATCCAATTAAGTGTTGTCCTGTCATAATCAAGACTAGGGATCAGTAATTTAATTCAACTTGTTTAGCATTCTGCTTAGGCTCATTTTTAACCTATCTTCTAGAAAGACAATTATTTAAATCCAATATTGCTTTCGCTAGAACAATAAGATCTGCTAAACACTCATATGAATTCAACCACATTTTCTTGTAAGCTTTCATAGTTAATCCCAAAAGCATCCAAAATTTTACAAAGATATCATTGCCATTCCGGTATATAAACCGAAGAAGGTCAACTATCAGAAATAGAATACAATACATAAGTATCAAACACTTATTTCCATTCCTTTCAAAATTATACAATTACATTTTATGCAAGCAACGCATACTTGATACAATGCTTAACGGAAAAGAAACATCTTTCCACATACAATACATTTATATAATCAAGCTGTAATTCATTATGAAACAAATTAAATAATCTGATCATCCTGTCAGATCTGCATTGCTTTTACCACTTACGGCAACCATCTGTCAAAATAGTCAACATGAGTCAGTTCAATGAACTGAGCATGATAAGCACTAACTTTTAAAACAATTGCAATCCATCAATTGTTTTCATTAAACACCCTGTTTAAATGATATCAATAATCCAAACAAGTAAACATGATTCAGACTATTCCTTTGTAATCCAAAATGACTACGATTATGTAACTCTATCACCGTTACAGAATAGTCCTAAACACTTCTCAAATATTTCATCGAATATTAAGAATCAAGGGACGAATGTATACAAACAATCATTGAATCCAAAATCACAACATTGGGCAGATCGTTTCATTCATCCAAAAAGGAAAATATCATAACAGTTCGTAATTCCACCAATATGTTACAAAACAATTCCCACTCGTAAGATAGATATCAACAAATATTAAAATAAAAGAAGAGAAAGAACCAAATCATTCATACTTCCTTTCACATAAGTTCATTACATCTGCCTCTACACATATGAAAAACATTCACCCAAAGATGTATGAACAATTCCGACAAGCCACAAGAAGGATCACTATTTTAAATCAAGAAATAAAACACAACAAAACTCCCGTCACAAGAGCTAACACATCAACAATCCCATATATCAACCTTAAGCCCAACACTGGTTCCTTTTATACACAGTATGGCTTTTCAACACAAGTTGAAATCAAGGAACTTTTAGCATAAAGTCAGAAACAATGCAGACTTTTGCATTAAGCAATTTGAGGTTTCCTAAAGACTATGCCAAGATGACCACACAAAGAATACCGAAACATGCCTGACCTCACTCGCAGACAGAGTAAACGGAAAGGAATACAACCAATCTATTCTTACCTTGGCGCATGCAAGTCTAAAGTATGGTATTCGCGACTCACCTCAACAGAGCCAGAACACGAAATAATTATCCATACTCAAGGAACTCAAACAGTGACAAACGACAGTGTCCAAGTATTAGGTTCAATAAGAGACAGAAATACAAGTTACCATCCAAGAATTCAAATGATTCCAACAGTGGTAACAAGTCAAACAATTGCATACTGTTACGGGTTATTATCCATGACCTATATCATAAAGCCGATATACAAGATGTCAAACTATTCACAGAAATCCATCAAGGCCAAATAAACATCACGAGTTCAATCTCAGGCTTATACAGAAGCCAAAAGAAACAAGATACCCTCCACAGGGTCAAACAGCAGAATAAACCCAACAGTCCTAATTGAAACAGTTACACTGTCCATCTGTCAAGAATTCAACTGAGTCCTAACAACAGTAACCAAAATAATGTAAGATGATAAATCCATCCGTGCCAACAATGGCAACATTATAATCAGGCAAAAACGAACCAGAATACTGAAATTCCAAAACAAGGAATCCAACGGTACCCTTACCAACATTTCACACAAGATGGCACAGGAAAGAAACGTAGAATTTCATCCAAAGAGTTTAAACCACAAATTCTTGCAACACAAAGGTAAAATAACAAAGGTCGTGCTACCCGTTACTCTTCGAGTACAAAATCAAATTACCAGTATCCAAATAGATATTCAAACGAAGTTCAACAGTGGTCCACAATATGAATCATTCAATGGACTCAACAGAGTCGTCCGAATAAAATACATATATCCATATCAGACTACATCGCAACGGGTTAGATCCCGTTACCAAAATAACAAGGAAAACAACTACCACCGAGTCGAAAGGAAAACTGTAACACAATAGTTACCTGTTCCTAAACAATTTTAAAAGACAGAACGAAACCAAAAAGTATCATTAGCCACTGTCATTAAAACCCACGACAGAGCTTACAATGATTTCATAATACCAACAAACAAATGGGCCCATCAATATTTCTTCCGATCAAGCCAAAACAAGAATCAACGACCAAAAAATCGACAGACAATCAATGGCCTATACCCATCACAGGAATGATTCATGGGCTCACGCCAAACAGCCGAGCAATCTTGCATTTCACATGTTTTGCATAATTAAGCCGTAATGCAAACACAAGTAATTAGTGCTACAAATCGAATTTAATAAACACCCATCAAAGGATAAATGAAAATTTCAACCAAAGAGATACATGCACAAAATCAAACAAGACCTTCATAGAAAATCATCTATTTTCTCAAAACATTTGAACAGAGTTGTTCTAATGAAATCACTTGAAAGACAACAAGATTTTTAAAGGTTAGGGCCTAACATGCCTGGATTTTTGCTCAAATTTCCGAAGCACCACTGGAAGAGCTCAGACTTTCTTTTCCTTTTCCAAGTTAGAGTGACCAACAAAATTTTGCTATCTCCATCACATATATATCCTCCTTGACAGAGAAAAGAGCTAGATAAGTTCATACTTGCCATGCAACACACGAGAGAAGATCAAAAGTGCGAAGAACCAAGAACAGAACAGAGAGAGAAACCCGAAAATCGCGACAAGCCAAACAAACCAACAAACTTCCTGTTTGCATGCCTTCTCGCGAGTTCCGAGCTCGACTACCGAGAATATTGAATGCAATTAAACCAACTTTCCCGCTAAAACTCCACTTCCACCGACCGCTGACTGGCGATAGTCAAACAAAATCCCAAGTTCATTTCTAGTTTTGGCGACTGCCACGTCAAAGTTATTAGCCGTCCCCCAAAACCTCCGCCAAGACTTGTCCCTCATCCTTATCCCATGTATTTAATAACATATAAAATGCCGCCCATGGTTCACACACCTCCATAGGCCCCTTTACACTCTTTCTCATAGTTAGGTTAGTATCTTAGGTTAGAATTTAGGATAATACATAATCTAACCATATTACACGTAGATACTAACTTAGGACATTAACACATAGCCTAGGTCTAGGTTAGATTAACACTAATCTAACCCCTAGGTTAGGTTTAGTCTTAGGTTACTAATCATTTAATAATTCCAGTTAGGTCTACATTCTGTACACTCAGAAAAAGACCTATATCATACCTTCTTGAACAGGGTTAGCTCCTGTTCTACTGCAGAATCGTATGTAAATGAATTATTACCTGGTCCATGATCGAGACCTTCCAGATATACTTCGATATCGGGAACCAATTTATTTCACTTGATCAGCCTGAGTCATACTCCTGACTAGCTTATTAAATGCTTCTAGACCTTGCAATCCTGTTCAAGGTCTGTGATTTTAATTCATCATGAACAAACTTAAAGCATTACTTGGATCAATTCCACTGATCCAAGACTAGATCTTATAGATGGATAACTCTATAATTCATTCCGAGATCAGATTAATACTCAGATACAAAATGAAATAAATAAAAGAGTCTAATCATATTCTGACTCAGTCAAGATCTGCAATCTGCAAAGAAATTACAGTACATATCAAGCATGATTTCTAAATCGAGGAACACATCCTTTTACAAGAAATCACATATCAACACTTGTATGCTCAGGAGAAAGTAACGACAGTTCAGGGTGTTATAGAGTTTATTTTTGTGGATTTTGGAAAAGAGAGAAGAGAATGTGCTCTATGATTCAATTATGTCAACCATCAGCTAGGCATAAATTCCAACGTATATGTTGCCTTCAGGTTTTAATGTGAGCTAAAAATGCAAACAAAGAAGTATGAAATATGAGTATTTTGGAACCCAAATCGAAATGTGATATTCAATGTAAACAAAGAGTGAACATGAAAGAACATGAATTTCACTAATGTAAATGCAATAAGAGAAAGAAATATTCTTTTTAGACCCAAAATACAAATGTCACTTAGACAAGTAGAAGAAAGGAAAGATTCCCAGGGAGAGAATTTAATGTTAACTTCCTTTTGAAAAGAAACGAAGATACATTGGTTCCCTAAGAATGAAAAATGCAAGGAACCCCATATGGGTCCTACCAGGTGTACCAAAATGTTTCACCAGATTTTTATTAGATTAATGAAATAGATAAGGGTAGTAGGCCAAAGAGGAATACCTGTTTGTAATTTCAATTGAAGGTTGTGCACACATTCTGATTTCCTGATCCAAGTTGATTGCGAGAGCTCCCTTTTGGCTAGGAGGAACTATGTGTAAATGCAAAAAAATACCACTAGATAGAGTTAAAAAAATGATTGGACTACGTAGCGAAGCTACATCTGGGAAGCGTGATGCTTCCTAAATAGGTTGTCAATCCACTTTTTATATAATAGTATTAATGCTAGTTAAATCATACATGAAGTAAATATCCTATTGAAATTGAAACGATTTAGGTATCTCACACAAAACAATAAGAAAGGCCAGGTGAAATTTGATTGAAGTCAAAATGGGTCGTGATTGGGCTCGGTGTTGAGTTACAGGTTTGGTATAGGCTTTGGGTAAGGTCTGGTAAAGATTAGAAATGGTTTTGGGTTGTTGGGAAGTGGGTATTAGCTCATTGGTTTGAGGTATATTTCTAGAAATAGTAATTGATGTTGGCTAGATGATCAATTCCAGCTTAGATAGAATGACCGATGTTGGGTGGATGACCGATGCCGCTTAGGCAAAATGAATGACATCTACCGCTAATTGGTGTCGGTAGGGGAAATTATTAGAGAGTTATTAGAATTAGTTTTTCAGACTCTCTATGATTACACAGAGGTTAGAAATGGTGAGGGTGAGGTCGTAAAATGGTCTTGAAGACTCGAGATGGAAGACTCGTGAGATGGTTAGAAGAGAGTGAAAATAGATAAAAGGGCCAGGTATGGTAAGGTGATAGGTTGGTGGGAGGATGGAAGTGTACAGATCTAGAGAAAGATAAATTACTGAGATGAATAATAAATCTTACTGAAATAAAACAGAGGTAAATGAAGAGGTCTTAGGTACTTACTAAATAGTATATTTAGAGAATGTAGGTGATGAAGATGATGAGGGTAGAGATCTAGAGAGAAGAGCCATTGTGCCAAAATTCCATGGTAGTTTGAACCTCTCGTGCTTGTTTGTGTGAATCCATGATCGAGAATAAGATGATGAATTCCATATGGTTATTGATAGTGCTCCCGTGTGTTTTCTTTTACCTTAGTGCTTCAAAAATCAAGTGCTCCAAATCTCTATTCGTATGAGATCCTGAATCGAATGACCAACCTAGGCAAAGGCTTTTGGAAATGTATTTAACCTAACCGATGAAAGTTAGGGGACCAACATCGATTGAGATATAACCAACATCAGTCAAGGTGGGAATATCTAGGTTGGCCAAAAATAGCTAGATTGTTGTTATTTTTGGTGTGATCTCCAACCTTCTTCTCGAGTCTTGAGTGATGGATCCCAAAAAGATAAGTAGGATTCTTTTTAGGTTTGTTAATAGGAGTTAAGTCTAGGTTTAGACTAAGTCCTAGTTGGTTAGGATAAGCTTAGACTTGGTCTTAGGTCATTAATGAGGTTTGAGTGGGTCATTTGAGTGAGGTGGCTAGGTGAGTTGGCTGGGTGAGGTGGTTAAGTGAGGATATTAATTAATTTAATTAAGATAATTAATTCAATTAACATGTGCATGTAGGGGGTATGAATGTGTAGGATATGGTTAAGTTAATGAACAGATTTTTTAATGGAAGTATGACCAAATTTTGGTGTCTACAACAAGTTCTATAGTTTCACTACTCTTGAAGGTAATATTTCCTTAATAATATATGGCCTTAGCCATATTACCTTCAACTTCCTAGGTATTTGTATTTTATGTCATATAAGAGTACTTGATCTCTAATATCAAATTATTTCTTCTTAATATGGTAGTCATGCCATGCCTTCTGTCTTATTTTCTCTTAGGTCTTGTTATATGCATCTATACACCTATTTCATCTAATTTCTCCAGTTCTATCAACCTTTCATGGAGTGAATCATCTTCTGTCATCCTAAATTCCCTTGAATCCTTAAACTTGGAAAAAAATTCTATGGGAACCTAAGATTCTAATTCACATACTAATCAATGGGGAATAATTTGTAATCCTTTTTGTATGTTGTGCAGTATGCCTATAGAGAAACGTGTATCTTAAAATCCCAATCTACAATTTGTAATGAGAAATTTTTTGTTAAGAATTTCTCCAGTACCTTGTTGAATTCCTCTACTATTTCATTTTCCTAAGGGTGGTATGGAGTGCTTATATTATGATTGATCATGAATCCACTCAATATCTCTTGGATGGTTTCATTCACAAAGTGTTTTCCTTGGTCATTGGTGATACTCAAAGGACATCCAAACCTTGTAATAATATTCTCATATATGAATTTGGTAGTTTTTTTTACAATACAATATTTTGTGGGAACCACTTCTTCCTATCTTGTCAAGTATCCTATGCCAATTATAATGAAATTTTCTTGAGAATGTTTGGTGGATGGCTTAATAGGTCTTATAAAATCAATAACCCATTTTTTTAATGACACTAATGCCAAAATAGGTCTCAATGGAATTTCATCCCTTGAATTGGGTTTCCCACCTCTCTGAGATATATCATAGGTTTTGGCATGTTTGTGATCATATTTGAAGAGTGTAGGCCACCATAGGCTTTCCATCATGACTTTTATTGTTGTTTTATCTCCTCCATTATGGTTGTTTGCTATGCCTTCATGTTCTTCAATCAAGACATTCTTCCTCTCATGTTTCAAGGATACTCTTCTCAAGAAATCATCTTGTCCCTTTTTATATAAATGTCCTTGAATCAATGTAAATGGAAATACTTCGCAAATTTTTCTTCTACTGTTGAGTATAATCACTTGGAAATTCTCAAGTGTGCAAGAATCTAGTAATCTCATCAAAATATTTGAGTATGGCTTAAATTTGAAATAAGCGAGATCTAGGAAAATCATCATCTATAGGCCCCTCATCTTCTCCTTTTTTAATTCTTGACAAATAGTCTAGGCCATTATTTAGCTTTCCAAGTTTTTCCGCACATAGTGAAATCAAATTCTTGAAAAAGCATGAGCTATCTACATATTATTCCCTCAGTAAACTAGTCTATTCAAAGAGATACTTTAATGGTTCTTGACCAAGATAGAATGTTAAGGAAGTGGATAGTAATTATTTCCTATATTTCATCAAAGAATAGACCATGCTTAGTGCCTCCCTATATGTTTTTGTATAGTTTCTCTCTTCCTTGGCCAACTTCCTACTAGCAAATGCTACAGGGTGATCCATATTCTCTCTAGGATGTGTCAATACAACTCCAATTGCTATCTCGGATACATCCACATGGACATGAAATGGTATCTTCCAATAAGGAAAACTCAAGATAGGTGCATGTAGAATTTTATCCTTTGGAATCTTAAAAGTGTCTGCACATTCCTTAGACCAAGAGATTTTCTTATTAGTTCTTTTCTTCAACAATTATTCTAAAGGATCACTTATTTCGAGTAATTTATGATAAACTTCTTGTGATATCTAGTGTATCCCAAAATTGTTCTCACGTCTTTCTGTGTTTTGGGTGGTGGTAGATTTACAATCACTGAAGTCTTTAGTGGATCAATCAATAACCCTTCTTTATAAATTATATGTCCAAGTAGTGTTCCAAAGGGAGTCAAAAAGATACATTTCTTCAAATTCAAAGAGATCTGTAAAGCTCTGCACCTTTGAAACATCAATCTCAATACTTGTATATGGTTCTTCAATAGGCCATAAACTTTCCAATCATCAAGATAAACCTCTAGAAAATCATGAATGAAATATTTGAAAGCATTTATCATGATTCTACTAAACACCATCAGTGCATTCTTAAGTCCAAATGGCATTACTGTATACATAAAATATCCCCATTTTATGGAAAAGTGGTTTTAGGTTGATCCTCCGGAGCAATTTTCACTTGGTGATAACTAGAGAAGCCATATGTGAATGAATATACTTCTCTTCCAGCTACATTTTCTAGTACTTCCTCTATAAAAGGGGTTGGGAATGGATCATGTACACATGCCTCATTCAATTCTTTGTAATCTAGACATATATGGATCTCATTAGTCTTCTTATTCTAAAATGTAATCCATAGATCACAGATCCACCTTTAAATCCAAAGATTATATATTATGATATACAATTGATTGGACAAAGGAATAAATTAAAATAGATATTAAATAACAAAGCTTAATGAGCAAGAGATGAAAACAAATAAAAACAAAGAGAAAGCGAAAAATAACACCATATTTAAGTGGAGAAACCCAAAGGAAAAACTCCACTAGTAAAGCACTGTCTATATTAAGAATTTACACAAGCTTTAACCCAACACTTCCACTTCACTCCTCGAGTCATGCATAACGTCTGTATAGATCTTCTTTAGTTTGATCCTCCGAAGTAATTTTCACTTTTGTATAACCAAATAATCCATCTCGTGAATGAATATACTTCTCTGTCACCTACATTTTCTAGTGCTTCCTTTGTAAAATGAGTTGGGATTGGATCATGTACACATACCTTATTCAATTATCTCGTAATCTACACATATGCGGATCTTACCAGTCTTCTTATTTTGAATCACCATTAGAATGATCCATTATGAGTCATCAACATATTTAATAATGCCAGTGTTCAACATATTATCAATTTTTGTCATCACCCTCACCTTTAAATTGGGATTCAGTCTGTATGGTCTCTTCCTTATTGGTTTATAACCATCTTTAATATGGATTTTCATAGTACCTACCTCCTCTTTTATTCCTTTCAATTCTTTGAAATCTTTGGGAAAAATTTCAATAAATTCTTGAAGTAACTCCACGACTTGGGAAACTTCCTCCTCTGACCAATAGTCTCCATTTTGGAAAAAAATTTATCTCTATTTTTCCCAATGTTCTCATTTCTGGTCTTTAGGGGATGATAGGAATATTTTTCTCCTTCATCTTTATCCTCTACCACTTTCCTTTCATCTTCTATAACATTGTATTTGAGGTTCTCTAGTTTTTCCTCCCTTTCTTGCTTTTACACATTAAAACATCGTGCTAACACCTTTACACTTTCTTGTGGTTTGAGAATATCCCCTTATGTATTCTCTTTTTCTCTACAGTACTACTATTTTTACCCATCTAGTTTTAGAAATAGGAAAGTTCTGATCTTTTGTAATGCCCTCAAAATATTCAAATCCACATCCCAAAAGTTAAAAGTATGGAAAAAGTCCTTGACTATCTGATCCTAATCTCTGGTCTCCCACTTGATCTCTTGATGTGTATACCAGGATCGTGGTATGGGCCCTAGGGTCCATACAAATAATTGAATCCATACCAAGGGAGAAGTCTCCCCGCATAATCTCCAATGTTTTTCAAAAATATGAACATGTTTCTGTGGATCGCCAGTAGGTGTATTCGGGGATCACGACATAAGATCCATGAATTTCTAGGTATCTTAATTTTAAAAAGGTTGTCACTGAATTCCAATGAGATACATTTGATTTATGTTCTCCCACCAAATTACGGTATTAATAGTTAAGGTATCATCCAACGCCTCCATTATTTACTTCTCGTTGGGGAATATTATTTACATAATCTTGATTTATCCTTCTAAATCCCTGAATCCTGAATACTTTGGTACATTTTTGATGAGATGCACCATGACTTAATCTATACACTCTCTTGATGGGAAGGTCTATTATTTCTTCTTCTTTTGTGAAAAATCTATCTTTAGCTGACATAAAGATCTCATGGTCTTCTTCAAATGTGTCTTTATTGGGTATGAAAATGTCACACGCGGTATTATAACTATCTTCTAGATTGATGAATTTTGTGGTATCCTTCTTAAATAGAGTAATTTCCACGTTCTAGATTATGGGAACCCATTTATCCATGCCTCTACTAGTATTGTCCGAACTTTCCATGGTAACTTTTGATTTGAACTAAGATCTCAAAGCATATGAGTTCGGTTCAAATTCTTTATCAATATTGGAGAGTCTATTCAATGCATATAATCCTTGTATTTCATCAAAATTGTCACCATTCATGTCATGCCATACTTCTTCTTCCCATGCATTAATCATTCTAGCATGTAAAGGTACATGAACACATAAACCATCTACACTTAAGGTTACTTCTTCTTCTTCCATTTTAATGTCCCATTGTAGTCTACAAACCATTCTAAGGCTAGAATGGAATTATATGAAGGATTATCTCGCCACATTTTCTACCACTTTGAAATTCACCATTTTCTTTATCCCCATGAAATTCACCACTACATTCTTCAAGCACTCCTAGTGGTTATCTTGATGAACCATCTACCAACCCAATAAAGTATCTTGCATGGGTTCTAATGTAGGCCTCCCAAGAATCTCCCATGTTGTCTTGGAAATCATATTGACATCCCCACTGAAATAAAGTAACACTTTTGTAATGGTGGTATCAAAGATATGCACATCTAAATAAATGGTGAATTTGCACCATTTTCTTTGAGTATGAAAAATGTTCTTTGGCTTCGGATAGGTCCTCTTTCAATTATGTGGACATGAACATTCATTTATTCCTTGTTCCAATACTTGCTGAAATTGCTTTAATTTATCTACCAACCCATGATGGATTGTCAATTTAGCCAATTATTTTAATGCAAGAATCTCTTCTTCAACAAAATAATTTTTATCTCTTTCTTCTACTACTTGTACTTCTTTTTCAATTTCCTTACTCTTTTCAACTTCTTTGAAATGTAATTCTAGTTTGATTTCCTTAACATTCCACTATTATTCACTCCCTTCATTCTTCCCTCTCTTGCCTGCCTCAACTCATAATTTTTTTTTTTTCAGCACTCAAGACCTTCTCGAAATGGCACCATTGATAGAGCTTTTTCTCATCTTTCCAAAAAGGTAAAGTTTTCCTCCTAACTCCATGTATTTTTGAAGTTATGGCTCAGTGGAGTTTTTGTGGGAAATTTTCCCCAAAGGCCCGCAACCAATAATATGGCCACGTGTCCTCGGAGTGGCGGAGGGTGGAGGTAAACTTGGAATTTTTACCAAGTGATTCGGCAAGTTTTCAAAAGGAATATTTCACCCCGAAGGCCCGCCGACGAATGAGATGCTGCCACGTGTCCAAGGGGGAAAAATTAGAAAATTTTCCTAAGGGTCGATCCAAGCAAAATTTTCCGTGATGCTAGGCCCACATCCAATCACATTGTGCCACGTGTCTCTAGAGGAAAGGAGTGGCGGAGGGGGAGTAAAAAAATAGAAAATTTGAAGTAAGTGATTGGCGGGCATGGAAAAATTTTCAAGGAAAGGCCCGCACCCAATCAATGTTATGCCACGTGTCCTCAAGGCCATCGGACCAGCGCAGGGGGAGGAAAGATTGAAAATTTGGCAAAGTGTTTTGTGAGGGTGCAAAGTTAAATTTTTTTCCCCCAAGATCGCCGACCAAGAGATGAGGATAGCCACGTGTCCCGGGGGTCGAGCTTCGAGAACGGGGAGAGATTGGGAATTTTTCCCAAAGGTTAAATCAAAAGAAAAAATGTTTTCCCCCAAGGCCCACATCCAATGGGAGCCCCACCACGTGTCACCAGACCAAAATGTGGGGGGGGAAAATTGGGAAATTTTCCCAAAGCAAAATCAAAGAAAATTTCAAAGGAAAAGTCCGCCCCCTAAACGCGAGCCAATGGATCTTGCCACGTGTCCACGTGGCGGCAAAAATGCAGAAGACAGCCCACAGGGGAAAAAAGGAGAAAAGCCCACATCCAATGGGGTTTCACCACATGTCCAAGTCAAAAAATGGTCAAAAAATGATGGAAAATTTAAGAGGAAATGCCCATGCGAATCACATCTTGCCACGTGTCCTCAGGTCATCGGCCCGACGGAGATTTTTTTGGAAAATTTTCCAATGGCCAAAACGGTGGAAAATGAAGCACCAAGGCCCACATCCAATCAGCATGTGCCACATGGCACCAGGAGTGGTGGGGCATGGGGATTTTTTTGGGAAATTTTCCCAAATGCAAAAAGTGGAAAATTTCAAATTTTTGGCCCGCCAACCCGTTTTGGCCCTGTTTTGCCCTAAATTTTCAAATGGCCATAACTTTCGATCCAGAGCTCAGTTTTTCACGTTCTTTATATCAACGGAAAGCTGGTGAAATTATCTACAAGATTCCAGGGTCAATTTTGTATTTTGATGGAGTTTGGAGAGAGAAAATTGAAAAACACCTCTGGCACGTGGTAATGAATGAAATGACGGTTTCAACCACCATTTTTAATGAAGAATGGCTCGCATTCTCTCCCAAAGCATGGTGAAAATGTCAGGAATGGACCTGTAAGGATGCCCATGCTATTTTATTGCATTTTTGGTCAGTGGTTGAAGCTCTCCCATGTTTTCCCATGTTTCTCTCTCCTGGGGTCATTTTTTGCATTGTAAAAGCCAGATTTGGCTCATTTTTGAAGGGTTGAACATTTTTCATGTATTGCAGGCTCCCTTTTTCACCTTGAAAAGTGATTTTGTGGAAAATCATACCTCTTCCAAGACTGTAACCTATTTTTTGCCTCTCAGATGTTGTAATGCATGTGTTTTTTGATATTGGAAATGACAATGCAAGCTCTGTGAATGAGTTTTAATCCTCTGTTTGTGTTGTTTGCTTCATTTCTGACCTTTCATTACATTTTATCAGTTTTGCATGATGTTTTGTTGCATTTCTATGATCTGTGTCAATTTGTAAGTAAAAATGCTCACCACTCCTTTGGTGCATCACCTTATTAGCATTAGTTTCAGTTTTTTTTTTACATTCTCTATCTCTGTCCCCTTGGAATTTAGAGTAGGATCTTGAATTCAAAACCTCTGCAACTCAAAGTAATACACCTGATCAGAGGAGTTGAGGAACCAACCTCTAATCTAGAGATTCTTTTCCCATTTTTACAAGTCCCACACTTGGGGAAAAGATTCAATGTTGTGCAATCACACTGGATGTCCAAAGTGTCAAACTAGAAATCTGATCAACATCCAGGGGTGCTGCTGATTTGCACCAACAGTTTTGGCATGCCCGGTGGGGACCTTAGAGGTCTTCATCTTCATTGCAACAAATTGATGTGCATTTGTTGCAAGTTTCTTGCTTAAAAGAGCCCTAAATTACACATCTGGTGACTCCAAGGAAGAAGAATCAGCTGGTTTTAGCAGTGCAGACCTGAAAACTCATGAGAAGAATCACCACAAGGTCAAGAGTTGGAGAAGAAGAGGTGTTGTTTGAGTATCTACAGTTATCTCCAAGAAGAAGGCAAAGAGGGAGGAGAATTCAAAGGTCTCCATCTCCACCAAACAGAACTCTATCAACTCCTCCACCTGGTAGGCCTTTCATTCAATCAACAAGGGTTCTAAGGCCAATCAGAATGGCACAACACAACCCCTATGTCAATTTCACTGGAAGCAGCCCACTTGCTCTCAATGCACAAAATCCAATCCCAGTTGCAGCATTGAAGAACATTCCATACTTTACTGGAGAGAATCAGACCACTCCTGTGATCATGTCAAGGATATTGCTAATATTTGTGCAATCCATGAGATTAATGAGATGCAAGTTGTTGTCAAACTACTGCATCTTCATTCAAAGGGAAAGCTTTGCAATGGTTCAGGAGTCTTGCCTCAGGTTCTATCCAAAATTGGAACCAGCTATGTATAGCCCTCCATGAGCAGTTTGGAGAAAAGGGAGATAACTTGTCCCTTTTGGAACAATTGACTACAAATCAAGAGAGATCTTAACGAGCAGTTGACTGACTTCAACTTCAGGTTTCAAATGACTTGGGAGAGAATTCCAGTGGCAGTAAGGCCAACAAGTAAGGTGCTTTTCTATATTACCTTAAAGCTTTAAATTCTGATATTTCTATGTTAATTCAATCCATGGGAGGCACAACTATCCCTGCTACTTATAAAATTGCCATTAGAGCTGAAAATTGTTTGATTCAAGCTGGCAAGCTAGCTCCTAGGCCTCCAATGCCATTGTATCCAAGTTTAGAGAGCCCAAGTACTAGTCAAGTGCCTATTTTAGCTCCTATTCCCACTCCTAGAAATCAGAATTCAAGTGAAGCTTCTACTTCATCTTCTAGTGCCTCAAATGAACTTCAAGAAGTCATGAAGCAATTGCAAAATTTAGGTAATGAGCTGGTTACACTCAAGAGGCAGCAAGCCCAAGGTTTTAGACCTTCTTTCCAGCCTCAAGCTCAGCCTAACAGCAGCCATACCAGCCTCAAAGACCACCCAATCCAGTTGCAAATCAAAATCAAACAAGACCTCCTACCAATAGACCATTTCAGCCCTATAATCCCAATGTTACATCTACCTCTAAAGCAATAGTGCCAATGCAAAACAACATAGCTCAAGAGTATGATTGGTGTTTCCCATGCAATGAACCTCACAACTAGTCTATGTGTTTCAACGGTGCCTTAAATCAAGCATTAATGGTGACTAACAACTGGTGTGGAGGGTGAAGGGAGTCAAGGAAATAACCAACAACAAGAAACATTCCAGCAACAATCAGCTCCAAATGATACCACACTTGTAAACTGGCAGGTAAAAAGATTTTTGTGGCATGAATCAAACAATTCCCAAAGTGTTGCAGCCAACACAAGGTCAAAAAGGAGAAATTTGGGTGAAGAACAACCATTGGCTCCAAGTAATCCACAATCTTCTATCACTCCACAAATTATTGGCAAACAAAATGCAGTTCCAAACACACAAGGACTGCCTAAAACAGCTCCTAGGCCAACTCAAATGCCAATTGTTGCTTGCCCATGTGCAAGGAATGAATGTGCAGCCAAGGGACAACAGAGAGATGCTTCATCTCCATTCAACATCATTGATCAGATGAAGAAGACAAATGTAAACATATCAATGTGGGAATCACTATCCATCCTAGGCCAAAGAGATTTGCTACAAGCTGCCATGAAGGACTGGTCAACTTCAAATCAACAAGTCCAAATGCAAGAGAAGGTACTCACAAATGCTGCCCAACCTGAGGGGAATCATGGAGGACAACAAGGTAAAATGTTGAAGCCCCCTCCATTCTATGTTTCATTGATCATTGGAAACCAATTAGTACACAATTGCATGATTGATTCCGGGCAAGTAGTTCAGTAATGCCCAAGAAAATAGCTGATCAGTTGGGGCTTCAATATGAAGTCATATCCAAAGGGGTAGTGCAATTGGATGGGACAACAATAACAACAGTTGAGTGATAAAAAAACTTGAGTCTTACTTTGCATGCATGCCCCAACGTTGTTGTTTTGCAAGATGTCTCAATAATAGATCTTCCACCACTCTTTTCCCTATGTTTGTCAAGGGATTTCACAACCAAGATTAGAGGTTACTTATCTACTGATTGGTCACACATGTTGTTCAGAACAAGATATGGAACTAAAGCCACAATCAGATCTGAGCCTATTGCAAACTTTCACATTGAGCCTCACACTCCAAGCCAAATCAATACCAATTGTTCAACATTTGATCAAGAGGATTATCCAAGCACTGATGAAGCTGACACCAAGGTTGGAAGTATCCCAGATCTGACTCTTGATGAATGGGAAAACAAGGTGCATGCTTTTGATCCTTATCAAGAAATAGAAGAATCTGAGCTAGGAGTCTATTGCATGCATGAAGAAAATCAGCCTATCCCTAGCATCACCAAGCCAAACCACAAGGATGACAATGAGGTATGGCAGTTGTTTTTTTGATGGATCAAGGAGTAGACAAGGTGCAGGAGGGGGAGCTATGCTTGTTTCACCTCAAGGAGTTAAGTATTATTCAGCTTTTAGATTTCAGTTTGCATGCTCTAATAACACTATTGAATATGAAGCTTTGATACAAGGATTGCATTGGTCAATCAAGAGAGGAATAAAGAACTTGCAAGTCTTTGGTGACAGTGAGTTGATTGTCAACCAAGTTAAGGGGCAGCATGCTGTCAAGAATGATCTACTCAAGTGCTACAAAAATAGGGTGTGGGACCTCATTGAAGATTTTGAGGGCTTTGGCATCAAATCCATTCCTAGAAAAGAGAACCAAGTTACTGATAGGCTTGCAGCAGTTGGGCAGCCTTTGACGTTGTTGAAAGCATCCAAAAGATAAGGTACAACCAAACATCCATGTGATTGTAAGGCCTTCAGTGCTCCATAAACAATGTAAGTTGGCAAGTGTTTGAAAATGATCAACAAATCATCCATTTCTTGCAAGAAGAGGCTGAGTTCTCACTAAAAATCAGAAAAGTTGGAGAGCAAGCAATATGATGGTGACCAAGTGGTACAACTGAGAACCAACAAACTACCAAAGGGACTTATTACTTTGGAGTCCATTTTCAATCCTAATGATCAGTTTAGGAAGGAGAAAGCAAACATCCAAGTCAAGGGAGAAGATTCAATGTCCATCTTGGTGGAAGAAGGCAAATCACTCCAAGTTGGTAAAGTGACAACTGAGCAAGAAAGGTATGAGTTCATACAACTTTGTCAAGAATTCCCTGATGTGTTTTCTTGAGCTATGAAGATTTGAAAGGTTTCAATCCCGAGTTAGCTCAACACACCATTGAATTGGATCCAAGTACTAAACCCATCAGAAAAAAAAAGGCCAGTCAATCCACACATGGAGCCTCTCATGAGAAAAGAATTGAATAAGTTGATAGAGTCAAGAATCATATTCCCTATCAAGCATTCTAGTTGGGTGGCCAACTTGGTTCCAGCTTAGAAAGAAGAAGTGGGGGGAATCAGATTGTGTGTTGACTTCAGAGATTTGAATAGAGCATCTCTCAAGGATCATTATCCACTTCCTTCTATGGAGCAGATTTTACAAGTTGTTGCTGGCTCTGAGAGGTTTTCATTACTTGATGGCTATTCAGGGTACAATCAGATTATGGTGAAAGAAGAGGATCAGTTCAAGACAACCTTTACAACCAAATGGGGAACTTATGCATACAGAAAATGCCATTTGGGCTGTCCAACGCTGGAGCTACTTTCCAAAGAGCAATGGACATGGCATTCAAGGATTTGATTAACAACATGGTGCTGATATATCTTGATGATATCACTATTTTTTCAAAAAATGCAGCAGACCATCTCTTTCATTTGAGACAAGTGTTCCAAAGGTGCAGAAGATTTGGAGTATCCTCGAATCCTAAAAAGTGTATTTTTCTAGCCCATGAAGGAAAACTCCTTGGCCACATTGTCTCCAAAGAAGGATTAGCAATTGATCCAGAAAGAGTTAAGCCATAAGAGCACTACCATTGCCAAGCCACAAGAAGGCCCTTCAAAGTTTCTTGGGAGAATAAATTTTGTTCGAGGTTTGTCCCAAATTTTGCAGCCCTAGTCAAGCCTATCACCAAGATGTTAAAGAAAAGCATGGCTTTCAAATGGACAACAGAAGGCAAGGAAAGTTTTGAAGCAATCAAAGAAGCCATCTCTCAAGCCCCAACTCTCATTAACCCGGATTTCTCCAAGGATTTCATCCTCTATGCATTTGGGGGTGATGATACTATTTCTGCAATTTTGGTACAACAAAACAAAGACAATGATGAGCAGCCAATTGCTTTCTTCAGCCAAAGCCTAGAGGACTATGAGGTGAGATATTCTTTCATTGAGAAGCATGTTCTTGCAGTAATTAAGAGCTTGAAGAAATTCAAGCATCTAGTTTCAAACAACAAGGTTCAATTGTTGGTTTCTCATGTGGGAGTTAAAGACTTCCTCCTCAACAAAGACCTAAATGAAAAGAGAGCAGGTTGGATTACTCATGTCATGGAGTATGACATTGAGATCAAAGTCACCAAGTTGGTCAGAGGAAAAGGATTGTGTGAGCAGCTGGTCTTGAACAAACACAAGGAAGCATGCAATGAGAAGGAGGTTGTTTTGGCATTAAAGACAACCATGAGCAAGGAAGCACTCAAGAAGGAAAATGATGGTGTCCTCACTCCTTGCTGGACCCAAGACATAATGCACTTCCTAAGCATAGGTCTATGCCCTCCAGAGATGAACAAGACCAAAAGAAGACACTTCAGATTGCAGGCTGTCCCATATGCCCTTGTTGATGGTGTTTTGTTCAAAAGGGATGTGAATGGAGTGCTGCTGAGATGCATTGGTACAAATCAGATTCATAGGTGTTGGAAGAGTTCCATGGTGGATCAGCTGGTGGTCATTTTGCACCGAGAGTGACAGCTCTAAAGATCATGAGGGCTGGCTATTATTGGCCCAAGATTTTCAGTGATTGTTATGCATGGATCAAGAGGTGCAAGAATTGTGCATTCTTCACGGGTAAGGAGAGGCTAGCTGCCCTTCCATTGCATCCAATTTCAGTTGACCAGCCATTCATGCAATGGGGTTTGACTTCATTAGAGTCATTAATCCAAATTCAAGCCAAGGACACAAATGGATTCTAACAACAACAGATTACTTCACCAAGTGGATCAAGCAAGAGCACTCAAGGAAGCAAATGAATCTAAATCCTGGACTTCTATGAGGGAATAACAACCAGATTTGGCATACCTACTACAATAATATCAGATAATGCATTGGCATTCATTGGGTCCAAGGTAACTGAATGGGCTGTCAAGAATGGGATCTACCTAAGCACTTCATCAAATTATTACCCTCAGGGTAATGGCCAAGCTGAATCTACAAACAAGAACTTGTTAAGGATCATTAGGAGGACTCTTGATGAAAATCAGAGGTCTTGGCATACTAAATTGAAATCAGCCTTATGGGCTGATAGGATAACTCCCAAGAGATCTACAGGTAACTCTCCATTCAAGCTTGTTTATGGAAGAGAGGCAATTTTTCCCATGTCACTTGAGTTGCCAACATTGGAACTCATGAAACAGTTGGAGTTGTTGGAGTTTGGCCCATGGAGGTTAGATATGCAGAATTGATGGAGCTCCAAGAAATCAGAAATCAGGCATCCCAAGCAATGGAGAAGGATCAAGCTTTGATCAAGAAGACCTTTGATAGAAAGGCCAAGGATAGATCTTTCCAAGTTGGAGATCTAGTGTTAAAATGGGATGCAGACAGAGAAAAACCGGGGAGGCATTCAAAATTTGATGCCATTTGGAGTGGCCCATACATGGTCACAAAGTGTAAGGACAACAATGCTTTCCAATTGTCTTCATCGATGGTGAAGAATTACAGATTCCAAATAATGGAATCCATCTAAAGCATTTCTATCAAGGAAATTCTCCACCTTGTACATATTAGCTTAGGTTTTCATTCCTCCAAGTGCTTATGCACATTGTTTTGTCAGAGATTAGCTTTTCTTTTCCTAAGTGCTTTGGCACAAGCTTGTTGTTCCAGAAATGTGTTTTGTAGGCCTTGCTCCAATCGAGATGGATGTTCCACCTCCATCTTCCTCCTCCTGCAGTGTTCTAATCAGTTGGGGTACCAAGCAGAGAATTTGATGACTCCATGCCCAATAGATTGTTTCAGTGCAACCGGTAACTTCATCCAAAGAGGCAAGATGACCCTCTGAGTCACCAAAATTGTTATCCAAAATGAGCCCCTTGCTCATTTTGTGGCTAACTCCCTTCATTCTTCCCTCTCTTGTGCCTCAGTCATAATTTTTTTTTTTTCAGGCACTCAAGACCTTCTGGAAATGGCACCATTGGATAGAGATTTTTCTCATCTTTCCAGAAAGGTAAAGTTTTCCTCCTAACTCCATGTATTTTTGAAGTTATGGCTCGGCAGAGTTTTTGTGGGAAATTTTCCCCGAAAGGCCCGCAGCCAATAATATGGTGCCACGTGTCCCTCGGGAGTGGCGGAGGGTGGAGGTAAACTTGGAATTTTTACCAAGTGATTCGGCAAGTTTTCAAAAGGAATATTTCACCCCGAAGGCCCGCCGACGAATGAGATGCTGCCACGTGTCCAAGGGGAAGAAATTGGAAAATTTTTCTAAGGGTTGATCCAAGCAAAAAAAATTTTGATGCTAGGCCCGCATCGAATCATATTGTGCCACGTGTCTCTAGAGGAAAGGGGTGGGGAGGGTGGAGTGAGTGGAAAAGAAAATTTTGGTAAATGTGATTGCGGCGCAAAGTGGAAAATCTCCAAAAAGGCCCGCATCCCAATCACGGCCTCATGCCACGTGTCCTAAGGCATGGACCAGCAGGGGGAGAGGAAGATTTAAAATTTTGGCAAAGTGTTTGGTGAGGGCGCAAAGGAGAAATTTTTTTTCCCCCCCAGGCCCGCCCAATGAGGATCGGCCACGTGTCCACGTGTCCCCGGGGGGCCGAGCTTCGGAACGCGGGGAGAGATTGGGAATTTTTCCCAAAGGTTAAATCAAAAAGAGAAATTTTTCCCCCAAGGCCCACATCCAATGGGAGCCTCACCACATGTCACAGACTTCGGAAAAGGGTGGGGAAAATTGGGAAATTTTCCCAAAGCAAAATGAAAAAATTTCAAAGGAAAAGTCCACCCCCTAAACGCGAGCCAATGGGATCGTGCCACGTGTCCATGTGGCGGCAAAAAATGCAAGACAGGCCCACAGGGAAAAAAGGAAGGAAAAATCCCACAACCAATGGGGTTTTTCCACATGTCCAAGTCAGAAAAATGGTCAAAAAGTGATGGAAAATTTAAGAGGAAATGCCCGCAAATCAATCACATCTCGCCACGTGTCCTCGTGTCATCACCCGGCCGAGATTTTTGGAAAATTTTCCAATGGCCAAAACGATGGAAAATGAAGCATGAAGAGGCCCACATCCAATCAAAACATGCCACATGGCACCAGGAGTGGTGGGGCATGGGGATTTTTTGGGAAATTTTCCCAAATGCAAAAGTGGAAAATTTCAAATTTTTCACCCGCCAATCCGTTTTGGCCCTGTTTTGCCCTAAATTTTCAAATGGCCATAACTTTCGATCCAGAGCTCATTTTTTTCACGTTCTTTATATCAACGGAAAGCTGGTGAAATTATCTACAAGATTCTAGGGTCAATTTTGTATTTTGATGGAGTTTGAGAGAGAAAATTGAAAAACACCTCTGGCACGTGGTAATGAATAGAAAATGACGTTTCAACCACCATTTTTAATGAAGAATGGCTCGCATTCTCTCCCAACGATGGTGAAAATGTCAGGGAATGGACCTGTAAGGATGCCCATGCTGTTTTATTGCATTTTTTGGTTGGTGGTTGAAGCTCTCCCATGTTTTCCCATGTTTCTCTCTCCTGGGCTCATTTTTTGCATGGTAAAAGCCAGATTTGGCTCATTTTTGAAAGGTTGAACATTTTTCATGTATTGCAGCTCCCCTTTTCACCTTGAAAGTGATTTTGTGGAAAATCAACCTCTTCCAAGACTGTAACCTATTTTCTACCTCTCAGATGTTGTAATGCATGTGTTTTGATATTGGAAATGACAATGCAAGCTCTGTGAATGAGTTTTAATCCTCTGTTTGTGTTGTTTGCTTCATTTCTGACCTTTCATTACATTTTATCAGTTTGCATGTTTGTGCATGATTTTTTTGCATTTCTTGATCTGTGTCAATCTATAAAGTAAAAAAATGCTCACCACTTCCTTTGGTGCATCACCTTATTAGCATTAGTTTCAGTTTTTTTTTATTCTCTATCTCTCTCCCCCTTTGAATTTAGAGTAGGATCTTGAATTCAAAACCTCTCGTAACTTTGCAAGTAATACACCTGATCGAGGAGTTGAGGAACCAACTAACCTAATCTAGAGATTCTTTTCCATTTTTACAAGTCCCACACTTGGGGAAAAGATTCAATGTTGTGCAATCACACCGGATGTCCGCACCATCTCCTCGTTTGATGGAACTATATTTCTATATGATGTTTTTTTGTGAAGAATGTATGCTCACCCCTACTATTTTCACATTTTCAAAGTATGGGCATTCAAGTATACTATGTACTTCATTGCAATAGATTGTACACCATATATTTGGCCTCGAGTTACTCTTAGGAGGTAAACTATTCTTCAATCCTTTAATCCTCTCGAATCTCTGTTGTAATTTTAATTTTACAAGTTTTAATCACACCCTCTCTAATTCAATTTTTATTGAATTTTCTACTTCTCATCTCCATGGACATGATTTCAGTTTGATTACCATTTCAATTGATTATTACAATGCTTTAAAATACTGTGAATTTAATACTTCCCTGAGATAAAGAAGTAGCCCTAAGGTGAACCACTCAATTCTCTATTTATCTGTCAGAGGCTCTTCTAAATTTTTAGTAACATTGTTAAACCTATGATTGAATTCCTTCACTGATTCTCCTTCTCTTCGTCTAATATATCTCATCTTTCTTACTCCTTCAGATGGTGCTTTATGTAAATTAATATCCATCTTGAATTCTTTCTCAATATCAGCCCATGGTTTTGTTCCTTGAGCAACTATCTTCATGTACCAACGCAATGCATCATCCCTTAATGAACATGAAAAATCTTGTATCTTAGTGGTTTTGACTGGCATTATTTTTCTTCCAATAGGCTTCCAAGAGGAAATTTTTTTCCAATGCATCATTAGAGTCCTTTTCAAAAATTGGCATCTAGATCTTATGGGCCATTGTTAATTGTGTATTTGTTTAGATTGTATAACATGTTATTACTTAACTTGCTTTACTTTCTTTTTCGATTATGAACTAGTTTTGAATTTCTCTTTATTCCTTTATCTCTACTTAACTCAATATCAAAGTAAAGTTTTCCTAATAATTCTTGGAATTCTCTCATTGTTTCTTGTCTTATTTGAATCTCTTCTTGCAATATTTGATATCTTTCCTCCAAACTCTTTCCTTTTTCTAGATTCTCAACCGGTGTGCTAAGCGACACAAGAAATGGTATCCACTCTAGGGGTCATCTCCTTTGGGCTCACGTGTTGGTTGGGGGTGTGTCTTCACTTGGTGACTTTTCATAACTAATATTTTCCAAAACTACCTTTCTATCTTTATTATTTCTTAATTTATAACTATCTTCTAATCCTTTGTCACTTCTTCTCTTCTTATTATGTTTTTCTTCCTCTCTCTCTCTTTATTTTCCTCTCTACTTCTCTCCTCATTTTCCTCTATTACCCTTATCTTTTATTCTTCTCATCTATCTATATTTTCTTCCTCTTTATTCTCCTCATCTATTATTTTTATTTTCTCTCCAAATTCCTCAACTAATTCCTTCATTCCAATGACTTCTTCCTCTTCTTCACCTCTTTCCTTAATAATTAATGGGGTCCTCAATTCCTCCTTGTTCCACCCCTATGCTTCTAATACTCTCTTAAATGCTAGTTCTAACCCTCCTACTAAATGTTGTAGATCCCTCATTAAGATTGTTTGTCTCGTTAGAGCCTCGTTGAATTGGTTTTCCACCACCTTGTTGGTCTCGCAAGATGTGGGTATTGAATCTAGAATAGATATGTCTACCTCCATTTCTGGGTGAGCCAATTTTTGGCCTCCACTTGATGTGGGTGATTTTACTTTCTCTACTTTCTTTTCTTCCTTCTTAACTTTATTTAACTTTTCCTTCCTTTCATTTATTTTCTTCACTCTTTCTTCTCGGGATATCCTTTGTTTTTCCAAATTCTTCTCTTCTTCCTTATTTTCTATAGATATCCTTGCTCTTTCTTCCATCCTCCTCATCCTTTATTTTCCACTTGCCCCTCACAAATCACTAATTCTCCTTAATTCTCTTAATCTATCCTTACTAACTATCTATTTTTTTTATTTTTTTTTTCCCATGTCATCTTATTTATGCCACCCCAACCAACACCCAATTAATTATGATAATTCATGAATATTGGATCACCCCCCTTCGTGTAAGCCACCCCGTAGTGCCTATCCCCCTAAAGGAATTTTTTTGCTTCTCTAATTAATCTGCTTTGTATCATAAAAAATTTAATTAGGAATGGTATTAATCAAGAAATTGATAGCGGGATTTTCTTAGAAATTCATTTTTCTTATTATCGAAGTTTCTCCAACCTTGAATTTCCCATGTGATTATGAAAGAATCTAAGGTAGTCTCATACCAATAGTCAATCGCTCTGGTGCATGACTTATCAAGATATTTTATTGTTGTTAATTTTGTTGTAGTCCACTCAAAGGGTTTTCTTAAGTACATCCACGTCCATTCTATCATTTTTTCATATGCCAACAAATAGGGCCACAAATAATGAGGAAAATAATACTAAAATTTTTCTCCTAACTCTCCAAATACTTCTATTTTTTTCGCTTTATAAGTGATTTTCCACCTTTTTGATTCTCCCTTCATGAATATATTGATATGATTTTCCCACCAATTTTCAATTTCTAGTAATGTGGGCTTCCAATACCTTGGTGGTGAAATCTTTCCTAACATCCACTTAACGAAATAAACCAGGCTTAGACACCAAATGTTGACCTAAAAACCCAACATGATTGTGAGGTTTAGGAGAAATCAATCTTTGTTAAGGATGCACTTGGGAAGCACACCACTTGTACTCTAAGAACATAAATGTAAATAAAATCACATAAAAATTTTTACTCCAAACTCCATTCTTTATTTATTCATCAATAATGATTACATCAATCCTCATTACATGCATGTTCTTCTTATTCTATCTTAAATCTACTCTCATACATAGTCTCTCAAAATGGCACTCATGCATAGATTTCTCGTGATGCCCCCAATAAAAAATGTTGATTATAATAAATATACAAAATTCAATACATTCCAAAATTCACTTATTTTCCAAAAGGATGAAAATGAGATCTCTATGAAAAATCCATCTAAAACAAGGGAGTCTTCGAAGCCACCCCAAAGGAGAAGAAAACTAGTTCATGGAGACCTACTAAGTAGGTTGCTAGAAAAAAGTAGATTCAAAAGGATATTGATGATGGAACTCAGTCTAAACTTGATTTACGAAGCTTTAAAAGAACAAAAATCAAGTGTTTAAATGAATATAATCTCATGGAATGTTCGGGGTTTGAATAAACCTACTAAATGGAGATTAATTAAAGAATTGGATTCTAAACAAAACTTGATATCATGGTCTTACAGAAACTAAAATGGAGGAAGGAAATTTTTTGGAAGTCAAAAGGAAGTGTTGTAAGAATCTTGAAGGATTGGTTGTTAGTTCTACTAGAACTGCAGGTGGAATTGCTATCATTTGGAATGAGGAAAAACTCAAAGGTATGAATCTTCTTAAAAGGAGTAATCATATGGCTATGTTGTTTCAAGATAAGAAATCTAAAGAATTTTGGGTGTTGTCTAACATATATGCTCCAAATATTAAAGGAGAAAGAAAAACGTTTTGGTCTGAACTATCCAAATTTCAAAACATTATTAAAGGGACTGAATGGCTGATTATGGGAGACTTCAACACCCTCTAAGTCTAGGGGAAAAAAGGGTGGTAACATTGATTTAACAGAGAGTATGGAAGATCTCCAGGACTTTATCATGTAAAATAATCTCATGGATATTGAGTTGAAGGGAAGCATATATACTTGGTCTAATAGGAGAAAATGTGATCAATTGATTCAAGTCAAACTAGACATGGATTTGACTTCCTGGGGGTGGTTGAATAAAGATGCTTGTCTCTTTTCTCTCCCTAGGATTGGTTCAGACCACAATCTACTTCTTTTCCAAATCAAAGATAAAGAAAGGAGGAGAAATCCTTTTAGGTTTGAGAAGATGTGGTTACAAAATGAGGAATTTTTGATCTTATGAAAGAATGGTGGAATGTGAAAATCAAAGGAACTTCTATGTTTATAATTACTAAAAAATTTGCCCATGTTAAGAATAATATGAAAGGATGGAATAAAAATTCTTTGGTAAAATTTTTGATCTATGGAAAATGAATTATTTTCCCTTCAGGCATCTTTAGAAATTCTTAATGATGATAGTATTCAGGAAGGTCAACATAAAGAGAGAGAATTACTGGCTGACTACCATAACATCCTTCTGAAAGAGGAGACTTTTTGGAGACAGAAATCCAGGGTACAATGGCTCAAAGAAGGTGACAAAAACACAAAATTCTTCCACATTTCAACCCTTAAAAGGAGAAGCACAAATAGAATAATGAGTGTTATAGGGGAAGATGGAGAGATGCTAATTGATACTAAGGATATTCAAAATGTGGCCACCTCATTTTTCAATAGACTCCTTTCTACAACTAATTCATCTAACAACAATAAGGAAGGGTACTTTCTGGATTGCATTCCTCAGCTGGTAAATGAGATTGACAATAGAATGCTCACAAAGATTCCTATAATGGAAGAAATTGAATTTATGCTGAAAAATATGAGCCCTGACAAAGCTCCAAGACCAGATGGTTTTCCAACTCTCTTTTTCAAAATATTTGGGATATTGTCAAGGATGATACTTGCAAATCTATTCAAGAGTTTTTTAAGAACAAAAATATGCTCCTTGAATTTAACAACACTTTTCTTTCTTTAGTTCCTAAAAATCACAATCCTACTTGATTTTAGGAATTTTAGACCTATCAGCCTATGTAATTGTATCTACAAAATGTGTTCTAAAATCCTGGCTTTAAGAATTCAACTTATTTTTCCTTTCATTATATCTGATCAACAGGGGGTTCATGATGGGAAGAAAGATCCAAGATGGTATTATCACTATCCAAGAGACTCTTCATTCAACCAAGAAAATAAAAAAGGAAGCTATGTTTATTAATCTTGATATGGAGAAATCCTATGACCGTGTCTCTTGGTCCTTTCTTCTTAAAGTCTTAACCAGATTCAGATTTGATGAATATTTTAGGATTCTAATATAGACATGCATTTCCATAGCTAAATTTTATGTTTTGATCAATGGGACTCCCTGGGTTTTTCAACATTTCTATAGGATTAAGACAAGGAGACCCTATCTCTCCTTTTCTATTTATAATAATGGTTGAAACACTCAGCAGAGCTCTCAATAAGGCTAATTTTTTGGAAGAATTAAAGGCATCTCACCTGCTGTTAATAGTGACAATGTTGTTCACCAAAATTTTGTTGATGACACAATGTTGGTTGGAGAGGCTACAATTCTTGAGGCTATAGAGTTTAAATAGATGATGGTTGATTATGAGGAAGCTTCTGACCAAATGATCAATTTTGGTAAAATATCGGTATTTTTATCAATACCCTTAAAGGAAAACGTGTAAAAATAGCTGGTATTTTTGGCTGAGATTAAAATGTTTCCTATGAGGTATCTGGGGATTATTATCGAAATTGAAAAACAAAGATTATCGACTGAAATTTTTTGATTGATAGATTTCTTAAGAAATTGGAAGGATGGAAAGGTTCACTATTATCCCAAGCAGGTAAAGTTATCCTTCTCAAATGCTCAATTCAAAATTTTCTGTGTATTTTATGTCTATTTATAGATTACCTTCCACTATTGCTAATAAATTGGAGAGTATCTAAATTTTTTTCTTTGGAGTGGCTTGGAACAAAAAGACATAATTCCTCTCCTTGCATGGGAAAAGGTTTGTAAGCCAAAGAAAATGGGGGGTCTTGGTATTAGAGATTGGGATAAAATGAATAAAGTTATGCTATCAAAAATGATTTGGAGATTGGTTAAGGAAGACAATGTGTGGAATTCTATCATAAGACATAAGTATTGGATAAATATTCAAGCTAATGAATGGTGCTTTAGCAATGCTGACTTTAATGGTTCAACCTTTTGGAAATCTATAAATTGGGCTAAATACATTGTTTTTTAGGGTAGCAAATGGATGATAGGAAATGGGAGAATGGTTAATTTTTGGGAAGACAAATGGTTAGGTGAAAAACCTCTTAAGGTAACCTATCCTAATCTCTATAAGGATGTTGTGGTTAAATATGGTACTAAGGTTAGAGATTACTTCAATTTTGAGGACCCTTTGTGTCAATGGAAAATAATAGATTTGGTTGGACATAACAACAATGAGATCAATTCTATTAACAACAAATTAAGAGGAGTTATTGTTAATAAAAAGAGTTTAGAGGATGATAGCTTATATTGGTCTAGGGAGGAAAATGATATCTTCTCAGTTAAAAGTGCCTACAATGATTTTTTCTTAGAGGAAGTTGTTCCTGACAACTTCAAATGGGAAAGTGTATGGGTCAAAGAAATTACTCCTAAGATAAATATGTTCTGTGGCTAGTTCTCCATGATAAAATTCTTACTGTGGGTAATCTTAATAAGAGGAATTTTCACATGGTGAATAGGTTTGTTATGTGTGAAAAATATACTGAAGAATCTTTACATCTATTCCTCCATTGCCCCTTTTTGGTATCAGTTAGAACCACCCTTCTTAATCTATTTAAGATCAAGTGGATTTTTCCATGCTCCATTAAGCTACTATGGTCCCAATGGTTTAGTCCTTTCAAGAGTCAAGGACTCAAACATCTTTGGACCCTTTCTATTATGCACTTGGCTTGGGAAATTTGGAAAGAGAGAAATAGGTGGTTTTTTAAAGGGAATAAGGAATAGAAAAAGAAAGTGGGGACTTGTTATTTTAATTCTATCATTTCTAATTTCTCTACCATAGCCCCACATAAGAAAATAATTATTCAAAATGAGAGTAAATTATCTAAGAATTGGGGTTTAAGTCCTACTCAAACTAACCTCCCTATACATAATCCTAGGCTTCAAGGTTGGGTGAAACCTAATAAGGACTGGATAAAGCTAAATTTTTATGGTGCTTCCAAAGGAAACCCCATAAAATATGTTTGTGGAGGGGTCTTCTGTGATTATCAAGGAAGATTCATTCTTGGGTATCATTGTAATCTTGGAATTCAATCGAATCACGTGTTCTGAAGCAGATGCTACTTATTGGGGTGTCTCTATAGCCTGTCAACACAAATTTGTTAGATTGGAAGTGGAAGGAGACTCGCTAAAAATTATTAACAACATTACTTGGAAAAGGTACTACTTCTACATCTATTCAAAACTCTATAACTAGTATAAAGGGAATGTCTAACTTGTTTGAAGAAATTACCTTTAAACATATCTATAGAGAGGAAAATAGTATTGTTGATTATTTTTCCAATAAGGGGGTTAATTGTCATGGAATGACATTAATCAATAATGAGGAAGCTATAGATACTAAGGTGTGAGCACACCTCCAAAAAAAACAACATGGACATGTCACCACTGGGTAATAATGACAGGTCATGGTATTACAGGAAATGATGTATAAGAGATGTAAGACTCGTGTGAATTTAAGTTGGGGTTATGTGAAGCTTTGGGACTAGGTCCACTCGTGCTACCTCTGAGTCATTATTTCCTTTTGTGATTGTAACATCGATATTGTTGGGATTGCTCACTTCAATCTGGTTAACCTAAATTTGGGCATTTCTGTGAACTGGTGCTCATATTATCATATGGGGGTGATCTTATGAGAACTGAACTATATGAATTGGATGGAGTTTATCCTAAATCCATGGAAATGTTCGTGAGAATGGGTTTCTCTCCTTTTCTCAAAATATTTGAAGGTCATTATGAAAATTTGAGTAAGGAATTTGTTAGAGCTTGGAAGTCAACCAAAAAAGGGGGAGTTGTGGACCTGAAAGGTGTGCACATTGAGATTACTTGTGGAGTCGGTTGCTAAAATCATGGGTTTACCAGCTATTAGAAGGGAGGTTTACAATCCAAAAAGGAATCCACAGATGAATTGAAGCTGTTCTTGTAAGGTAATGAAAAAATTACCACTCATTTTGCTAGTTTTCTTTGCTCAACTTTACCCCAACATTTTGATGAAGTGGCCTTAACCCTTATTTAGTTTCTTACCCTAGAAGGCCGTCACAAGTGTATCTATACCTACCATTTTCCTATGCTAAATTATCTTGAACATGGCCATAGTTTTAGCTTCCCATATTTTCTTTTTACTCTCTGAGTGCTTCGGTTGCCCAGTTTAAAAATAACAGAGTCAATGTCCCCCTTCACAAGGTTTTATTCTTTCCCTAGTTAAAAGAGCTACTCTTGACATTGATAAAATTATCTCACTTACTAAAGCTCTTCATTTTTATGCTGAGGAAGATGACTTGAGGAGGAGGAGGAGAATTCTAGTGAAGAATCGAAGTATCGAAGGTGATGATTTGGGGGATGAAAATGATGTAGTGGAAATTGATGCCGCTCAGAATCTCAAGGAGCTTAAGTCAAAGAATGTTCCTAGTTTATCTATCAAAACCAAAGGGGAATCAAGCATGTAGGGGAATCAGGTTCTTGTGAATGCCCAATTGGAGCAACAAATTGAAGGTTGGGTCAAGTGGGACCTGTGAAAGGGGATAATCATCTTTCTAAGATGACGATGGATATTGAAGAACTAAAGGAGACATGAGGCTTATGAAGAGTTATGTTTAGTTCCTCTTTAACGACTGACACAAAATTAAAATATAGGTTGAAGATGTGGCAAAAATCACTAGTGGGGGTGGTCTTGAAATCATGAAATCCAACTGCAGCAACCTCTCCAATGAGGTGGATCACATTAGAGATATTTTACACAACTATATGGAATGGAGTGTTGTTACTATGAAATCCACTCTGCAATATCTTCAAACCCTTATTCAGTTGGAAAATGCTTACAGGCAAGTGGATGAGCATGGAAATCCAAAAAAAATGAAAGGGGAAGTTACTAAATGTGACCTGGCCTTGTTGGGTGTTATTATTGAATCTCTATCAAAGGAATGGGAAAAAGTTTTAGATGGTCTGAAAAGGCCAAAAAGTGATGTTTGTCTGGGTGGCTATTTTTATACTTTACTGTTATTTTACTTTGTTGTTATTTAGACTTTGGTCTAGTATTTACTGTTATCACTCTTTTTTCTATTTTTTAAACAAGTTTATATTCTCATGAAGGATCTTGGATGTATTATTCATTCTATTTGTATCTTTTTTATGCTTAGTAATGTTTTATCTAATCATTTTGGAGCTCTAACTTGTATGGGGTAGGGCCCCCTCAACCCTATTTTACCTATAATAAAAAAATTCACTTCTTTTGACTCATGCCTCACGTCAACTTCTCATCACAATCTGAATTGATTTATCTTTGCTATGTGGCATCTTGTTGACTTATGTGGATTATTTCGGTGTTATGCAACTTTCTCCAGTCTTTCTTCTTATCTCACGGATTTAATTTGTTTAACGCGGTCTCCTTAGTTTATCATGGCTTCTTCCTTTATCTCATGGCTAGCTCTATATATTCGTGGTTATCTCCTTAACTTCACGGCTTATATAAAACATTGATGAAGAATCTTGCCAACACAAACTATTAAGATAAAAAAGCGCCACTTTCTATAGAGTGTTGATTACATAAACACCCCTCTGCGAGACATTGGAGTTTATGTAATCACTCGGTGATTATGTAACCTCCCATATATGTTCATTTGGTGGTTCTATTACTATATAAAACAAAAAATACATGTACAAACAATTATAGATTTAAAAATTCTAGACTTTGTATCTTTCTTGTATGACCCTTCCTATTCTCTAGTGCACAAGAGGAAATATAAAGTAAGATATAAAAATAAGAGGAGCATGTGGAATTGATCATTGATTGATGGAATAAGTGAGCAAGAAACCATTGGTGTTGGAATTGATTTGTAGAAGCAAGGTGTATGAGCAAAGAAAGAAAGTAGAGAGGGTGGAAGTAACATTGTTATCTTCCTTCAGCTTCTTGTAATCTATATTCTCTTTATTTGGCCAATATAATACTAGGAAGAAAGAGAAATTTCCCTTCTCAACTGGTTTTCCCTCAATATGGGGGTTTTAGGATAAAAATATATTATTCATTGAATTATTCACATTATTTTTTGTAATTAGTTCTAAGCACTAAATTTCATTCAATAATTTTAGTAAACTATCATTTTCAAGTAAATTGGAAGTAGGAATAATAGTTGTGTGGTTTTGTAAATTTCCAAAGTAGAAGTTTACATATCATTTTGGTATCGAGCTGATAATACTATCTAGAGGACTATGGTATTCTTTCTTGTGTGATTTTTATGATAGTGACAAGGTGTAAAGGTGAAGAAGTAATACCTTACAATTTGGAGATATCTACGAAAATGTGGAAACAAAGGATTAGAGAAAAAATGGAAGAAGAGAACTTGTTCCATAGAATTGAGATGTTGGAAAACACTATGGATAGGGTATTTCAAAACCAAATGGAACTCTCAAATCAACTAAGGAAAAAATCAATTAAGCAAGATTCTATAGAATTAATGGTTTGAGATTTGGCATAAGAAAGAGCCACGATGAGGAAGATGTGGAAGAGAAGGAAAAGGAAACTCCAGTTGAAAAGGGAAGGTAAAATTTGATCATGCTCCTTTTAAAGTTGAAACTAAAGTTGAGATTAAAATCTTTGAAGGACAAGTAGATATAGAATTACTAGATAAATGGTTAAAAAAATTAGAGGTTTATTTTAGTGTGCATAATATTACTGAGGCACAAAGTATCACCTTTGCACATCTCAAGATGGAAGGAAACACTTTGGTTTGGTGGGAAACCCATCTAGCCACTTGTGAAAAGAAGAAACATCCTATTGTAAGTTCTTGGGAGGGTTTTAAAGAATTGTTAAGGGAAAATTTTTATCCTATTGGCCATAAGACTGACTAGATGATTAAATGATAGTATTTTAGACAAACCAGTGGTCAAAGTGTGCAGGATTACACTATGGAGTTTTGGAGGCAAGCCATGTTTCTCAATATGGACTTGGAGGATGAGGATATTCTTACCAAGTATTTGGGAGGAATTCACACTCACCTATGAAGAAAGGTCATCTCCATGAAACCCAAGGATCTCAATGAAGCATATGTGCAAGCATACTACATAAATGATGAGAAAAAAATAAGGGAGAAGGAGAGTCAAGGATAAAACAGTAAAAAAATAAGCCAAAGAAATATCGGGATAAACAAGTCACAAGGGTAAATGGAAAGGTAAAAAGGCCGCTACCACTTTGAATAATTGTAAAGATCATAATAATTTTTGCAAGAATTATGATATCAATGGTCATATTGATGCTACATGTTAGAATTTACATCTAGATTTGTATCCAAAGAACCAAACCAAGGACTCCAAAAAGTCCATGAAAATTATAAAGAAAGATGGGGAGGTAGAGATAGAGGATGATTCTGATGTACTCAAGGGCTACGATGGACAACCACCAACATGGAAAATCAAGAACAAGAGGAATAAATGAGTTTTCTATTTCAAAAAAATCCAGATTAAAGCGGACTAAGGTAAATGATTTGGTTGATATTGGTTGTTAACCTAATTTGATTTCTAATGCGGTTGTAAAGAATTTTGTTCTTGAAAATTTTGAGCATTGAAACCCTTATCCTTTGGGATGGGTGTAAAAATTTAGGTAACACAAAGATATAAGTTAGTGTTTGGGATGAATTCTCAATATATATGTATTAGAAGATGATGTAATTCCATTTAATGCATTTGATGTTTTTTTTTAGGAGTACTTACCTATATATCATGGATTCTATATTCATGAGAAGGGATAACCGATACATATGGGTCAAGGATGGCATCAATTACAACATCTAGGCACACCAATGTAAGCATAAAATTGGCATGGTAGTTGCTAACCAAGCAAAGAGACTAATTCAAGAAAATCATTATCAATTTTTTTATTTTTATTGAAAGATAAACAAGATGCAGTAGGAATTTTAGATGTTTCCAATCAAGAGATGAAGGATTTAGATAACATAATTCAGTATTTTTAGGAAGTGATCTAAACTCCCAGCCGGTTAGCACCAAAACGAGAAGTAAAGCATGAGATTCAACTATTTTCGTAGTACCCTCTACCAAATATCAGGTTGTATAGGAAATAATTATTGGAGAGTATAGAAGTAAAGAAACAAATCCAAGAGCTATTAGACCTAAGAGTGATACACCTAAACACCTCTCCATGTGGTTCACCTATTGTGATGGTTCCAAAGAAGGATGGTTCTGAAGAATGTGCATCAACTATTGTGCTTTGAATAAGATTACTATAAATAATAGATATCCACTTCCATACATAGATGATCTCCTAGAATAAATTTATCATGTAAATTTCTTCACAAATTTGGATTTAAAGTCTAGTTATCACCAAGTAATGATGAAGGAGGAGGATATATGGATGACTACCTTCATAAAAAATAGGGTTTTTATGAGTGGTTAGTAATTCCATTTGGTTTATGTATTCCAACCACTACATTTATGAGATTGATGAATGATGTATTGTGGGATTTCATAGATACATTAGTCATTGTATATTTGGATGATATTATGATTTTTAGTGCCACATGGGAGGAACATATAACACATTTGTAGTAATTATTGTAAGTTCTCAAGGAGAAACAACTACTATGCAACATGAAAAAGTGGGAAATTTCCAAAAAATCACTTTTCTATCTTGGGCATGTAGTTGGAAGAGGAGAGCTATGCGTGAATCCAAAGAATGTGGAATCCATCACCAATTGGTCAACACCAACATAATCCAGAGAGACTATGAGTTTTTTGGGAGTAGTACAATACATGAGGAAGTTTATTCCAGGATTCTCTATTATTGCAACACCTCTACACACAATGGCCACAAAGAGTAAGGGTTTTGACTAGGGTAAGGAACAAGATCAGGATTTTGAGTTATTAAAATAAAAAATTAGTCATGTTCTAGTAGTTTATCTTCTTAACTTGTAACATCCCTTTAAAGTAGATACATATGCAAATGATTACGCTATGGGATCAATGTTTCTACAGGGATATAAGCCAATATGTTATCATTATGAAACTTTCACTTCAATAGTTAAGGGATATTTAGTATATGATAAAGAGATGTATGCACTAGTTCAGGAAATAAATAAACTATTGTGCACATATACCATGAGCCTCTCTAATATTTGCAAGCATAATTTAAATTATAGAAGGAAAGGCACTACAAGGGGATGGGTTTCCTTTAGTAGTTCATTTTGGTGATCAAATACAAAGAAAGGTATAAAAAAATTAGTGGTAGAATTTTTTTCTAGGCCACCAACAAAGGAGAAAATATCTAGTTTGTCCAAGATCTCTCATTTTTATCCCTTCACAAAGGAAGCTTATAGAGAGGAGTATTCGCAAGACAATTATTTTGAGGTGAGATATACACAATTACAGTCTAAAGGGGATGAAAAGATAAATATTGATGACTATTATCTCAAATGTGGGATGCTCTACTAATGGGGGAAGCTTTGTGTGATTAGATAAGAAAGGATTCTATTGATGAGGGAAGCACATACCTCAAAAGTATAAAGAAATTTTGGTTTTGGCAAGGCCACTTATAAAGGTATGTATATTGGCTCAATATGCAAGATGATGTATCTAAATCCATAATAGGATGTACACTTTATTATTCAAGCAAGCCTAAAATTAAGAAGGTTTTTATATGCCTTTACCAGTCCCTACTTGACCTTGGGAGGATATCTCTATGGATTTTATAAAAGGACTACCTATGTATAAACATGGCCATGATTATTTATAATTTTTTGTATATATTTTTAAACAAATGTGTGCTCTTATGGCATGTAAAAAGATAATAAAAGGATATTAGGTAGCTGAAGCTTTCTTTTCTAATTTATGGGTTCATTTTGGTTTACCAAATTCTATTATTTCTGATAGAGATTCTAGGTTCTTGGGGAAGTTTTGGACTAATTTGTGGGATAAGATGGACACTAGGTTATAGAGAATTATGACCTTCCATCCATAAATGGATGCGGAAAAATAGGTGGTAATAAGAGTTTGGTATAATTTATTAGATGGTATAATAATAAATATCCATGAACTTGGGAAGATTCCTTAGTCTATATTAAACATTCCTACAAAATGGAAATACATACATCCACTATGAAGTCACCTTTTAAAACTGTTTGGTGTAGTTACCTACCATTTTGTTGGACATTGCTGTTGGAAAGAAAGATAAAGAGAGATACATGATTCAAAAGTGACTACAACAACGAATTTCATTGAGAGGATATGGAAAATCCCTCTCAAGGTAAAAGAAAAATTGGAAAATTCTTACACCAATTAAAAGGCTAGGCACAATTAGCATTTTAGAGATCATAAAATTCATGTTGGAGACAAGGTTTGGTTATACTTGAGCAAGGAAATACTACAAGTTCAAGCAAGGAAAATCAATCCATTATGGTATGGACCCTTCACTATATCTTTGGAGCAAGTTGGAGAAAATTATTTCAAACTCAATTTTCCATACTTCATGTGGATGTAATCAGTAGTAAATTGTGATAATTTTCACCTTTATGATCCATCTATGCTTGATGATGAAGAATAATGTTAGTTTCTACCTTCCATATAGGATTACGTCTTGGCTCATGAGGAAATTTGGAGGAGGATGTAGTGCTGCAATAGAATATCAAATAAATAAGGAGAGGTCCACAAGAGTCTTGGAAGTTTGGACTCAAGGGGAAGACAACAAGGCAAGTCTAGTGGTACTCGAAGGATAAAGTGAGGGAATTTTTTCCTTGTCTACTCACCCACTAAGCTTTTATGGGATGAAAATCCTCCTGAGAAGGGGAGGTGTGATCCATAGTGATCCAAGAAAACACCACTTCATCATAGCAACCAGAATCACAAGGAAACATATGTAGAAATAGAAGGAAATTGTTAAGTTACAGAACTACCAATTTTACAGAGTGGAGGTTGCGTAACCACCCTAGTGGTTACGTAATATCCCTAGAGGTTGCATAACCGCCATCTATGTTCACCAATGACTCTATCACTATATAAAACAAAAAAATACATCCACGAACAATCATATATTTGGAATGTTTGGACTATGTCTCTTCCTTGTATGACCCTTCCTATTCTCTAGTGCATGGGAGGACATATGAAGTAAGCTATAAAATACAAGAGGAACATGTGAAATTGATCTTTTATTGATGGAAGAAGTGAGAAAGAAACCATTGCTAGAATTGATTTGTAGAAGAAAGGTGTATAAGAAGAGAAAGAAATTAGAGAGGGTGGAAGTAACATTGTTGTCTTCCTTTAGCTTCTTGTAATCTGTATTCTCTTTATTTGGCCAATATAATACTGGGAAGAAAGAGAAATTTCCCTTCCTAACTAGTTTTCCCTCAATATGGGGGTTTTCAGGATAAAAATATTGTGTTGTGTGTTGAATATTCATGTTATTTGTTGCAAGTAGTTATACAAACTAAAATTCATTCACTAACTTTCATTAAAATGTCATTTTCAAGTAAATCGAAGTAGGAACAACAATTGTGTGGTTTTGTAAATTTCCAAATTAGAATTTTACAGATAAGAAAACATGCATAATTGAAAAAAAACTTATTCTACTAAGAGAAATACTAAACTACACATACTCTAACCATGTACAAAAATAGTTGCAAACAAAGCCAAAAATTGGTTGAGAGAAGTAAATCTCTTTCTTGATGAACTCAGGCCAACAAATCAAATTTTCAATGACCAAGGAAAGTGATGGTAGTGAATACCTGGTCTATAAATATCTCTTTTTTAATTTCAATTAAATTGACCAAAAGTGCCTCTCTATGATCATCATTTTGGTTTTGGAGGTGTTAGAGTTGACTTTCAATTATTTGATGTTCATCCTCATGCTCTAAAATTAGCATGAACGATGAAAAATTAGTATGAAGATTTGAAATACTTAGATACCTGATGGGAGTACACTTCTCATAGATGATATCCCACATTTCTTAGATGTAAAAGCCACCATCTTTACCCTTCTCTTGGTGGAGGATGTTTTCAAGTTCTTTAAACTTGGCTTCATATGATCTATCTTTAGAAAACACCTTTATTTTCACACCTTACTCCACCTTATCTTCCTTATCCTCAAACTTGAAGTACATCAGCCCAAGATCTTCCTCCTTGAATTTGAGATGAAAAAAACTAATGAATTATTCTTAAGTAGGCTAAAAAAATAAAGGAATTATATGATCATCACACTCTTCTCCAATCTAAATCATGATACTATCATACTCTTCAATTATGGAGGATATTTCATCCTATTTCTATTCCTTATATTTAGATTGAACATCATTAGTATTAAAAAAACTTTCTCCCTCTCCTCGGAATTTTCCGATCATCCTTTAACTATTTCGATTCTTCTCAGTGGTGGGAACCTCTTGAGTATGAAAATGTGTGGTCTCATCATTGAAATTAGATTCATTCTAATTCACAATCGTTATGTTATTATTTCCTTTAATGAAAACTATTTGAAGATGGCATGAATAAATTATAAGGGCTTATCCTTCATTATCTGTTTTCTTAGGTAGGGTATGTTTAATATCAACTTTACTGATTACATCCTCTGAAACCTTCAAATTCTCCTCCATAAATAAAAAAAAATATTTCCGATGTATCTCTTATTCATGATAATATTTCAAAATGGTTAAATTGTTTGGCTATGAGGACTACTTGGAGTGTTGCAAGTTTTCTCCTCCATTAAAAACTTATAAACACCCAAATTCACTAGTACTATAGGGTAATTAGGCTTGGTTAATGTTGGATAGATCATAGGGATAGATTTTGATACACCACAACCTCCCAAAGATTCATGAAAAAAAAAAATTGGGGGCGGGGGGGTTTTGTAATGCCTTGGGGGATATGAGAGGGGATTTTGTAAGGCATATGATATGTTTGAGACAATAGGGATCTCTTGGATAAAATATAGAGAATTAAGAACCATAAGGGCTTCCTATATCTAAAGTGGAGCATTGGGAGGATAAAAAGTTGGAGGAAATTTATAAAGTGATGTAAGAAAGGGATAAATGGGATGGATTTACTATTTCCATATTAAATGAGACTCCTCTTAGCTTATATAAAAACATCAAAAGTATGGGGAAGAGAACTACCTCCTAAAGATTGAATCACGACAACAAAATCAAAATCAAATTCTCTAAAATAATAGAAGAATACCATACTAAGTTGGGTCTGGATTCTTAAGCAATTCTCCTCCAAGTTTATACAAATTGGAGGATGAAGTATGCGATAAAATCCATTAAGGATATATATATGGTTTTGAGGTGTTCCATGAGACATATAAAATATGATTTCTCCTTGAAAAATTCTCTAGCTTCTCTCCTAGCTAGCTACATGTTGAGATGAATTACACATTAAAATTGATGTACCATTCTTGATATTTACCTCTAAAAGAAGAGACAAAAAGTATGATACAAACATTATCCTCTCTAAATTTTAGATGTAATAATGGTTGGCTATATAATAAATGTGTTTAAGAGGGGTTAATTCACCATTTCCATAAATTAGTGGTAGGTTTTTTAAGGCTAACATAGGGATCTAATTCCATTGATGTAAATGAAAGGTGATAGAATTTAAATGAGGAAAGGATAATTCTTTGAGAAGAGATAGAAATCTGAAACACAAAGATATGATACAAGGTGAAAAGGTGATCCAAAAATGATAAAATGGGATAGATATAAACCAATGGAGTCACTAGGTGTATGAATTTAATGTTAAAAAACAAAATTATATGAGAACACATCAAATATTAGATATAAAAGAAGGAAAACCATGTATCCTTGTATAAAAATAATGCAATGAATTAACAAAAGCATACATAAATTCTAAGATCAAACACTCAACAAATGAGAAAAAAATTTAAAACAAGTTGTCTAGATAAACTATGTACCAATGGGCTTACTAAAACTATTATCACTGAAATGTACACCCCTATAATATCTACATAGTTACAAAACTTGGTGAATACCTCAACAACAATAATGCAAACACCCCCAAGGTGTATAACCTTGGATCCTTAGGAAAAACCTTTAGAGAATTCTAGGTCCTTTTCTAACTAATTTAATGGTATCTAATACTATGCTCTAATCAATTCAAATTGACATGGAAAAGGGAAGGGGAAATCATGAAACAAAACAAAAGTGGTGATGAACCATATAGAAATGTATCTCTCTCCATGAGATGAAGAGAAAGAGGAAAAGAACAATGTAAAGAGGGAATATATGAGCCACATTCAAATTTAGATTAAATTATACTCTAATTCTCTCCATAATGGTCACAATGAGATAAAAGTCTATAAGTATGACCCACACACAATGTGAAATGGAAAAATAGAGAGGTAATATGAAAAAAACATAAGATAAATTATAGAAAAGAGCACAATAAACATCATATTAATTCATATAAGTATAAACAATCTAATATATCCATTATGAAGGCATTAAGTGCATTGCAAAATCTCAAATCAAAGGTCTACAACTTAGAATGTTTGGCCATCCAATTGGGTAGACCATCCAATTGAAAGCGAGTAACCTTGCATTTAGAAGATCTTGTTTTTAAAATTACAATTGAGTTGAATTTATAAAGGAACAGAGAAGAGAGGGAATTTAAATATGATATGAAGTATCTATTTTCATCCTTATCTTCTTTAGATATATCAAAAAAGATATGAAATATGACAAACAAATAACTCCACACAAAACTATCCTTGGAGCATATTCTAGGCCTCATAATGATCTATAACTAAAAATTCCTTAATATGATAAAAAAACATTTAGATAATTTGTGTAAGATAATATCTCATCCAATTATTCATGAATTCCCATGAGATTAGGAGGAATAACTAAAATTGAGTTGCTTTATTTGTATCGATGACCATGATTACAATTTAGACCACCATAATAGGTCACCCATGATCAATTTTTCTTAACCTCCTCCTTTGCATTTTTTTGGGTCATGAGGGAAATATACCATCATAGTAGTATCTTGAAATTGAAAATATTATCCAAAAGCATATAATATTGATTCAGGTGACATAAGTATGAGAAAACAAGTTAAAATTGCCTAAAATATATCATTAAAATCTCCAAGATATGTCAACCTCTTCATTTGAATAAAAGATTAATTTTAAACCCTATAAATTACGCTTCAAATGGCATTAGTTGCAGGTGATTTGGAGGTCCGAGAAAAATTTATGATCCAAAAATCAATCACTTATCATGCTTCCATTCCTTCCACGAGATCATTTTTGCATTGGCTCAAACTACCAAATTTAGGCTTGTGAGAAGCTCTATTAATGGATCTCTAGATCAAAATATATCTCCACATATACATCCTAGCATGTGTCTTCCATAAAAGTCTCGGAGGCATATGTAAGGCATGGGTAAGGTTGGAATATTTTAAAGAGCATTGTTTAACCAATTATTGCAACTTTGCATTCATTAGTGGCATAAAGGTGCAAGGATGCTTGAGACATAAAGATGCATTGATAAGTGCTACTTGTACCCTATATGATACATGTTAATACTCAAACCTATGTGAAGTATAGGAAATGAATTCATCAAATTATTCCTATTGGTGAGAAATTTTTTAGGTGGAAAAATTGGTGGGTATCTGCCAACAATCTAAGACTCTAGGTCCCTATGCTTGAGTGGTGCAGCTCCATTTATTATGCGTTAATGAAAGTAAAATTTTTGTGTGTCCTAAAATTTGGGGATCCAATAGGAACACTCCACTAAACCTATGGAAAAATCTTGCAATTTCTTACAAGGGAGGAATTTTCTAAGGATGTGTGAAAGGGAGTGGGAGAAAGGAAGAGGAGATTAATATCTCAGGTAGAAAATCAGATTCCTACAGCCATTAATCATATTACTTCAGCACACATGTAAATATAAATACTTTTTTGGTTAATAGTATCAAGATAAGGTAGAACCAGGAACAAAAGTTTCAATTATTCTCTCATCAAAAACACCAAAAACTCCTTTCTTCATCATTCATGTTTTGACAAAATTGTACATACTGGGAAATAGAAGAACATAAAGGAGGAGAATAGAGGAAATTTTGTTCTCTTTTTCTTCACTTCAAGTAGTAATCTCTCATTGAGCAACAAAATTTAAAACCATCAAGAATGAGGGTTTCATTACAATTTATAGACCTGAGAAAGACTCTTCACCTACCCCCTACATTGTAGAAAAAAATCACACACTTACTACTATTTACTATCTTTGTCAAGTATGTTGTTTTATATATGAATATTGAGTAAGAAGATTATTCACCGGTGACACAATTCCTAGTCCATCCACTTGTGTTATTATTTTTTATTGATTTTATCTTTCACACTTCTCACTCATACACCTAGTTTGATAAGGTCATAGGGATCCATGTTTGTTAGTCTTTGCATATTTGTCATCAGTTGTCTCTGGACATTAGTGCCCAGGACTGGAAACTAGTGCCTAGGCACTCCTGTCCATTCTAGGAACCCATGTCATCTTTTTTTAACATATTTTTGACATTTGAGGTTAATATTTTTGGTTTTCCCACTCATATCCCAAGGTACTAGTCGATATGTCAGGTCATTAGTGTCGAAATTCAAGTAAGAGATCCCTATATAAACACAACATACATACCATTATAATGGTGGGAAATTTCTATCAAGGGCTATCTATCTACATATCAAAGGGACTACATATTGGGATTATTACTCTGCATAGGAAGGGGAAGTTCATTTTTCCATCCACACATTTGCATTTTATCTAGCTACCATTCGCTATCTTGGCATCATCGATGCAAGGGAAACCTAGGAGAACTATTGCACACACAAGAACATAGAACTACATTGGTTCTGAGATGTAGTGCAATGCTCGATCATAAGATTACTTTTTGACAACTGAGGACAATACAACCCCTCATTTTGCATCTTTAGTTTTTAGGATTTCATGTAGTTTGAGGTTTTCACAGGAGTTTCTTTTTGTTGCAAATTTGTAGGTACTTTGGAAATCCAAGTGCAGCATATAGAAGATAAATGGTGACCAAGTGAGAAACCCTATCGATAGTCTTTGAAAAATAACTTTCGACCTTTTGGTAGACACAAACACCCCACCGAGGTATAGGGTACCCACAGATTCCCTCTCCCTTACCAAAGAACTCATGTCCATGCATTCATAATATATTTGCATTTTTATTGTGATTGTGACATTTTGAGTAATTTTTCATAAATTCATCCAAAGTGCACATGCACTTCGGGATAAGAGAAATGAATATAAGTTCCCTATCTCTTTCATTTGACTTCATATTTATCTCAAATAAAATTACTTAGCATTTGTATTACATTGTATATCATAATAGAAAATATTTTCATTCAAATTTTAATTAAATATGTAGATTTGATTAAATCATTTTGGTGAACCCATAGCTTAGAACTCTTTGCCCTAGGATCCACTAAAACCGTAATGGCTAAAAGTAGTTATTCTTCTCCTAGGAAAGTTATGCATCATGTGAGTGTAAACCCTATTTATGAAGAGGTTACTAAAAATGGTCTTATAAGTTTATATCACAAACCTTGTGTTGATGATAATATTCAAAGACAACTTTTGGTCGAGTGAAATCAAAATTCCTACAATTTTTTTAAATTCTTCTTACACCTTTGTTTCCCCGCAGGAGAAAAAAATTTCTGGTTGTACTCCTTGTTATTCAATTGGCAATATGACTACTCAACCTTCTTCTATTTCTATTGAAACTCTTGATGATGTTGTTATTGATTAGATGTTTGTTATTGTTTTGCGATAAAAATCATAATGAAAATTTACAAGTGCATGATGTTGTTTCTCATACTAGCCAGGATGATTATATAGCTACATCTCATACTCCCATTTATGAAAATATCTGTAAGTATTGTAAAGATACATATCATAATATTTCTTCTCCTATTTCATTGTATGTTGATGATATGCTTGATGAAATCCTTACATGTAAATATTTGTCTGATACTGATGATGCACATGTTAGTAACGATTCTACTTCTCTGCATACCATTGAATGTGAATCCCCACTCCACTTTCATCTTCTTCTGAGATTATATCTAATAACATACATGTTGATTCATCTCGTTCTATTATTTCATATCCTCGTGAATGTTTTCAATGTTATTCCCGACATCTGCTATCGACATTACATGCTATTCACCACATATTACTTCTTCTACACCTACATCTAGTGTGTCTATAACATCGACATCCTCCACTACTGACATCCCTATGATCACTCATAATGGAAAGCTTCAACCACTCCATACACCAATCACATCTTATGTCATTACCTAGCATGATATATTATCACTCATTCATATTGCTGTCCAATTATAATCTTAGGTCTACTATCTCACTCTTGAAAGAAAGGTCTATTATGCTTCTATTGATAACAATTATTTACATGGCAATCCCATTCCAAAAATATTCACAATTCAACATTTCCTAAGGATTTTATCATGCCTACATTTTTATGCTTCGATGGTACTGGAAATCCATATCTACATCTCAAACATTATAGGCTAGTTATGGATTCTTACTCCAATGATAGATTATTAATAAAATCTTTTCATAATAGTCTTGCCAATTATTCTCTCCAATGGTATACAAATATCTACCTTTTGGATCTATTAGTACCTATTATGAGATGGAAGAGGTCTTTCTTAGATGCTTCATACTTAAAAATGGTCCTAGAGTCACACATGATCACTTACTTGACTTACATCAAGGAAAGACTTAACTGTTATTGATTATATTCTATGTTTCAATGCTTGCATGCATCAATTAGTCTTTCAGCCCATTGATTTAGAAAATAAATTCATCTTTTGTTGTGGCTTGATTCCTACCTTAAAAGAGCACTTGCAATATGACACATGTGAATCATTCACACTATTATGCTATAAATTCATTGATCTAGAACAATATCTCATTGCTACACATGTTATATATCCTCCTCCTATTTATAATATTATCGCATTATCTAGTTATTCTCCTCTTCCATTTGTTTAGCATCCTCACATATCTCCATCTCCTCCACCCTACAAGAAAGTTAATTTTTCTACATTGTATAAGTGTCCTTCATCTCCCCCACCATGTCATGATCCTCCTAAGACTTATGGTTCTCCTACTCGGGAACCATTATTCTTCTCACATGATGCTAAGCCTCATGATGTGCTACGTGATTTTCTTGATAAGTGTTTGATTTATTTTACTGCTAATTAGCATGATATTCCTCATCTCTTGAAGTGTTAACGTGATCATCCTTATTGTAACTATTGTCAAATTAATGGACATCATGACAATGAATATTGTGCCCTTCAAGATAGATTACAACAATTAGAAGACAAGGGTGTCATTACTCACTCTCATGAGTGGTCTATGTCTTCAATTCCACACAAGCATGTTGATACTCTAGTGCACTTATCTCCTTCTATCACTTCTAAGGTTATTATTCATCCACTTGCCATAGGTCATTATTCATGCACACTCTTCAGCTCATTCATCAACCAATGCACCATATCATCTACTACGCAGTTCTCTTACTAAATTGGCTTCCTACGTCGTTGACATTTGTGCTTCCCATCATTGCATCTCCCATCATTGTCACCATCTCATCGGCATTTATTTTGGTTCATACACTCATGTTGATTCCACTCCACATGCTTCCACCGAGCCACTCACTTGGTCTTTTATAGGTTATTTTTCTCGCCCCACCACTTGATGACACACAAATGTTCTTATAGTTCTTACATGACTGTTAAGGGATGTATTATAATGGGAACCTCACCACATCTTTGTGTTACACATTTCATTGATATATCTATCTAGCATTGACTATATAAATTTTTGACAACAAACTCATATTCTATAGTTCATTTGTGACTACTTGAGGGGTCTTATATAAATGAACTTCATCTCACTACACATACACTAGGGGGCATTGCTATTATTACCTCCCCCTCTTCATTTCACACATAATATCATACATCATTATACATCTTTTTCATTCTACGCTTAAGCACATATCATCATATTATTTCCTATCATCACATGATTCATTCATTTTATCTATGATATTATACATCACATACATCTATTATTATCACATACCATTTATCCTCATTCATATATACAATAAAAATTTCAAAACATTACTTATCATCCTCATCTATGTCACATAAGAAATCCACATATGAACAACAATAATCACATCATATCAAAACAATACACATATGCCAATCATCCATATATATATATATATATCAATGAACATCATCATTACAAAAATATCAACACTATGGGGAAACCTCCCATATATCACTACATCAAAACATATCATATATCATCATCACTATCGTATAAAAGTACTTACGCTCTACTATCTCTGCCACTATGCCATCACCATCAAGGAAGCTACATGCCCCTCTACTCCTCCAACTGGTGGTACTCCTAGCTAGTTCCTTCTTCACACATATCGTGATACCATGTGACATTCCTAGATAGTTCCTTATTCACACAGATCATGATATACACTTTATGCTATCTTTACTCTTCTTTCATATCATGATATAAAATTTATGCTAAATCATCACCCCTTTCTAGTTTTTCTATTCATTCATCTCATGATATATGATTTATGCTACATCATCACACTTTATGACATCTTACTCATCCATGTAGTGATATATGCTTTAGGATAAATCATCACACATCCTACCACCTCATTATACAAATTTATGATCAAATCATCCCTATGTTACTTTTGATATCATCTACACATAATCATTATATAATAAACCCTTCACACTTAATTCACTAAGTCTTTCTACACGTGACACATCATTCATACCATTTCCCGAAGACACACTCTCATTTATGGTTCATTCCTGGTTGCTTAAGGGCATAAATAAATTAACCTCATTACATACATACACATCCAATTGTGTGGCACGCTACTCCTATCATTCACACTACATTCCATTTTTCCTCATCCACAACATACTACATATCTTGGTTGTATTTAATCTTGCTTAAATTTACTTTTTACATGTTCATATTATTACACATGCTAGATAGATATATTGTATGTCATTATATTTCCATATACACATGTGCATTCACTTGATTTATAGTTGTGATCACATATTTTACAGGTCCATTACACGTAGCATGGATGATTGGCACAATACCTAGTACTAGCTCCATAGTGGTTCATAGGGGAATTAAATTTCTTATATTACAACATTTTTATGGAAGAATATTTTCTTCCATGGCTATTTGATACATTTTTACATTTTCTTGTCATTATTTTCAGTATTTTCCCTATGTCTTTCATGTTCTCTCGATAGCTTGCGGCCATTATGGCCTTGATTATCTTACAAAATCTGAGTGGTGTCCCATGTTTGTGACCCAATTTTTATGGTATGCATTATCTTATTATGTGTTTAATTACATCTTAGCCTACACATTGTTTGATTATCTTAATTTTTATCTTATACATGCATTTCTGTCTTTGCTTGTACTAACAATTGTCTTCTAGCCACGTTTTTACATGTCCCTTGGTTTATACCAAACACATTCCCTCCCCGTAGGGCATAATTTTAAACATGGAGGTCAGTCATCCTTTAGGCTACATACTCCTTCAACAACGTCACATGCAACCCAAATGAGGGGGAATTATTGGGGTGAATCAGGTCACCCCATAAAAATTATACACAACGCAACATGGTACCAATACAACATAGTTTTCATATTAAGACAGGGCTCAAAATAAGACTTGGGTCCTTAACATAGTGGCCTTTCCTAGATGCCTGAAACAAGGGGTGATTAAAAAGTGATAGGTAGTTTAACAAAGTATATAGGGCTCCAAACATAATGGATTTTATAGGGAATATGTTCCTTAGTACATGTGTTTATACACACCATCTACATTGGTGTTTGAAAATGCAGGGAAGAAGTTAAAGGTTGGAGGATGAAACCAAACTATTCTCCCTACACTTTTTCCATTTCACTAGCATGAGATCACCTGAAAAAACTCACTCATCAACATCATTTACAAGATCCTTCTCTACACCCTTTCCTCATCACAGATCAGGTGCACATGTTCCTTTTTCACACTTTCATCATTTTTACATACTTTCCTTACACATGTCTTTACATATTTTGATCATATACATGTGTATTTGGCTATTGTTTTGACTTATCTTTTTACAATTCCATCCGTATGGGAAGATATAGTCAACATAAAGAATAACAACATCAAAAACATCAACAATAACAATCGACATTGAGAACAGGTACATCGTGACATCTACACATGCGTTTCCGCCCTAGGTTCATTTTCATCACTTTTTTTGCATTTTCTCCTTCTTAACATCTAAGCTTCACATTTTTATCACTCCAAAATTTGTTTATTCCCTCGCACTACATCATCAATAAGAATGGATATTAAGTACACATATCTATCTAATTTATGCTACCAAGATTTCCTCTCACCAACATAAAGTGGGGGTAAATGTATATACAAAATCACACACTTTGGGTAATTATCTAGTCCTGATTACATACTACTATTCATATGATTCCTAAGTAAGAAGAATAATAATTAATCCATGTATTTGGCCAAATTTATTTTCCTTTTGTTTCTACTTTTAGTCTTGCACCCTCACTTTCTTAGTCTAACTTTTTAACCTTTAGCATTTGTCATCTTAGACACCAACACATAACTAAGACGCTAGCACCAGGAACCCTTATCCCCTATGGGTTTTCTTATCCTCTTTGTAATTTACTCACACTTTTTGGGTCCTTTCTATCTATTTGAGAATCTTATCTTTTTGGTATTCATCCTTTTCAGGGTTATTTAAAAAATTCAAGAAAGGGAATCATATAAATATAAATTTATGTGATCATAATAAAGGACCAAAAACTAAGCATTAGCTATCAACACCTAAGGTTGCATCCATCAAGGCATATAAGAGATCTATTGCATCCATCTAGATCCATAAAAAGGGATGCAAGGGCTAGTTTTCTACATCACACTTCATAGGAGGGAAGTTCATTCTATTCCATGTACACATTTACTACATTCTACATCTAGCTACTTTCTCGCTATCCAAGTGCGACCGCTATAAGAGAAACCTAGGGTACAATTTAACACATACACATAACTATATTGGGTTTGAGATGCATTGCAACACTTAATTGTAAGTTCAAAATTGTGACATATGAGGATAGTCTGACCCCTCATTTTGCATGTTTATTCTTAGGATTTGATGTCTATTTGAGGGTTTTATAGGTTCATATTTCTTTGTAAGTTTATAGTGACCTCATGGATGTTGGAGAGAGTTCTAAGGTTTTGAAAAATTTGATAGGAATGACATTATCAAAGGCTTCAGAGTCTATGATGTAGTTCTTTAACTGGTAACCTTTGATTATGAGGGATATGTAGAAGGATTAAACCTTATTGGTTTTAGATGCACTTAGTGCCAACATGTTTTACATAGGAGGCATAGGTGGTGTCGGTACTAGATTAGTATTAGGGTTTGTAGTGTTGGATTTTGGGATACCACCACAAACCTCTTGAATTTCTCCCAGGTGTGTATGTGAAAATTCAGTTTCGGACATGTGAATTTGGTCTTATTTGTATGATTGATATAATTGAATGGATCTAGGTTGGTGAGCTTAATGTCCCGGGGATAATGAAGGTTTTACACTACAGAGGTGATGCTACCTTAGAGGATTGATAATTTTTAATGGATGAGGTAGTGGCTTTGGAAGAATTGGTTAAATTTGGTTGTATATTATAAGACTTTGTAGGAATAATTTTGGGTGAAGGATTAGCTTTAGAGCCATAATTTAGGCTAGGGGAAACAACATAGTACTTACTTGTCATGAAAACTAGATTCTTTCTCACAATTATGTCTGGTTTCTCCTTTTTGACTCTATTTATGTTGAGAGAAATGATTCTCTTTCGATTATTTTGTTTTTGGGACTACTATGAGAGGATCTAACTTTTTCTTCTTCATAGTAGGTTCTGAGGAAGAAGCTCCCTTTTGAGATTGGGAGTGGGTGAAAAAAACTCATGAGAAGATTGGTGCCTCATCATAATCATCATCATCATCATCATCATCATCATCATCATCATGTCTAATGAGTGGTACTTGGTGAGACCATTATAAGTATCACCCTCGACTTCTTAAATCTCAAGGATATTACCATATTAATTTTCTTCTTCTTATTCTTTCTCTTCCACTTCTTCTTCTTCTAGTTCTTTTGCATCAAAGGTTTTATTGATAAGCATTACCTTAAGGGAAATCTTGCATAGAGGTGGAGATATCCTTTACTAGTTCAAGAGATTGGTCTTCTTTAGCACATTTCTCATGGTGATTTAGGAAAGTTTCTTGGTAAGAGAAATTATATCATTGGCCATCTTTTGAACTATAAGATCTATGGGAATGGAGCTAGAACTTTGACCCTTTTTCTTGTCATTCAGATTTTTCACCTTGCTTTGATAGAATCGATCATTTTCTTTCTCAATGGTATAGTCTTACGCATCCTTGAGTTATATGCCAATACCTTATGAGAATGAACCCAAACTCAGGTAGCTAGGTACTTATGAATAATATTTTGATATTTTCATTTGAGGGTATAAATTCGATAGGTATCCTCTTGATCAATCTATTATATCTAGCTACAAAATCCCTCATGCCTTCATTAGATTATTTCTTCATATATACTAGTTGTACTAAGAGGTATTGATAGTATTTACTAGACTTGAATTTGTCCTCGAAGCAAGTTTTGATATCATCTCAACATATGATTGATATGGAGGGTACGAGATAGAACCATTATGGGACATTTTCTTACATGGAATCCAAAAATAGTCTGAAAAATACATCTTCATGGTCAAAATTGAGCACATCATAGGAAGTGAGGAAGGTTACCACATGTTCTTACATGAGTTGTGATCCATCTCCTTTGAAATTTGGAATTTTTTTCTTGAACCTTGTATAAACTCATGAAGAGGTTGTGGGAGTGCAACTGGGCATGTGTTCTTGCCTCATGGAAATATAGGTTGTGGTCTCTCTTCATCACCCATTATGGATTTATCTTCTACTTTGGATCTTGTTCATTCTTCTTCTCTACTTGTGGCTCTCATATATTCTCTTTCTTTAGCTCTTGATTTTGCTTTAATTTACACTATTACTTATGCTTAGGATTTATCTCCCACTTTTGATCTTGCTTAAAATTCTTATTTAGTTTTTATGTCAATAAAGTTTTCAAAATCTTCATTGAGATTTGGAAACTCTATGTCTAATGGGTTGACACCGCTTGGACCACTAGTGAGAGTAGTTTCAGGATGAAGGGAGTTCCTTTATTTTATTACTAGTTATTTCCTTCTTTAGAGATCTTCAAAGATGGGGTCAAGATCTCCTCATTCTCCTTATGACCTTGTATATTTGTGATCATCCATCTTATAGACATGATATAAACTTAGGCTCTTCTTTGTTGTAGCTAAGCATGTATTGTTATTTCATGTTCTTGAGCACATCGCTCTTAAGTATCCAACACCTTGGTATCTATGAATTAGTCTACAAATTTTTCTCTTTTATTCCATACAAATTCCCTCACATTGGATATAATGTCTTCCTAGATGTGGAAAATAAAATTAGGTCTGTGGATAGGAGGGTTAATAGGAATAGCCATTGATTTGAGACATAAGGCTCTGTGACTTTTCAAATTCCAATTTTTTTTTTTTTTTGGAATATTTTTTTTTTTTGGTATTTTGTAATGTGTAGAATTTTCTAAGTCTACCCCATGGTGGGTGTCAAAAACTATTAGTGAGAATATTAGTTAGATGGAAAAATTTGTGGGTATCCACCAACACTCTAAGAATCTAGGTCCCTTTCTTTAATGATGCAACTCCATTACTAATAATGAACTAACTAATGTGTAGTAAGGGAATAGTTAATTTAAGATATGAAATAATATAATAAAGTAAATAAATGTAGTAAATAAATGTAAAGATGACATAAGAAATTATGAAAAAGGAAATTCTAACCCTAATTTGTAAGAAGGAAGAGGAAAAATCTCAAATTTGAATGAAAGATTCTCACGGACAGTGTCACAGTGATGATTGGAAAATAAAGAAACAAGAACAACTATGTATAAGTACCAAAAAGGATGGATCTAGAGGAAAGAATTAGACTGGAACACTATAGGAGGAATGGGGCACCTTCATGCACAATGCTCTGTAATATGGGCACCTTGGTCTATGAAAAATCCATGAAACCGGTCTTCAATGGTTTGGCGGATGGTCCGAAACCCTTGTTGTTTGTCACATAAAATTTGATGTCTCGTGATAGATATCACCAATACTCCAAGATGAAAGAAATACCTACAAGAACCAAAAATAAAAATCAAACCCTAAAAATGAATAATGTATATGAAGGGGTTAGACTGACCTCAGCTACCACAATGGTGGACTTACTAACTCGAGTGTTATATTACATCTCATAATCGATGCGCTTTTATGTGCAAGTGTTTGTGAACATGCCCTAGTTTTCTCTTATGCCAGTCACACTTTGTGAAGTAATGAGAAATAACTATGCGTAGAAAATGTAATAGAATGTGTGCATGGAATATAATATAATCCACCCCCATGAAGTGTGATGCAGATGTCCTAGCCTTGAGCCTTGATGATGGATCTATATAGATGCAAGTGATCTCCAATGCAATAGATGGATACAACTCAAGATGGAGGATAGTAGTAAGTGATGCTAGGTCCCTCATTATGGTCTCATAAATTTATATTTATAGGGTTATCTTCATCTAATTTCTTAATTAACCCTATAAAGGCCGACAACAAGAAAGAGAAAGATATCAAATGGATAGAAAGAGCCCAAAACTTGTGGGAAAGTGAAAAGGGGACTAGGGAACCCTCGGTGGGACCAGGGTGCCAATGGGTTCCCAAGACTAATCTGGGCCCCTCATTTGAGGATAAAATGATGTGGGATGAAAGAAGTTGACTAGGCATATGCGTCCAAGAGATCGGTAATGAAAAAATAAAATAAAGCAAGATGGCCAAAGGATGGGGGTTAATTGGTACTTTCTTCACTCAAGAGCCTTCTAAATAGTAGTATCAAATCAAGATAAATAATGTATAAAGTGCATGATTTGTGACTACATGTTTCCCCACTTTATGTTGGTGAGCGAAAAGCTCGGTAACATAAATTAGATAGATATGCATACTTGAATCCCATGAAGAGTGTAGTAGAAACATGCCAAAGGACTAGAGAAAACATGGAATGACAAAAATATGGAGGAGCATGGAAACTAAAGATGAAAAATGTGCAAATAAAAAGAGATCAAAGTGAACCTAGGGTGGAACGTGTGTGTAGCTGTTACGGTGTGTGATGTACCTGCATGGTTAGTAAAGTGTGTGTTCTCACAAAGTGTTGTTCTTATAACAATTGTGATTGTTGTTCCCCTCATTTAACTACTTTTTCTCATATAGATGGGCCTATAAGGAGTAAATGATAAAGTATTCAAATATTTATGTATGTGTAAAAATGCAATGTAAAATATGCATGTAAATGTTAATGGAACACGTGCACTTGATCCATGTCAAGAAAGAGAGTATAGAAGATTATCATATACTATGAGTTTTTGGGTGACCTCACACTACCTTATCCAAATAAGTGTAGGGAGGAAATTATCTATGTCCTCCAACCTCTAACTACTTCCCTAAATTGTGTGTGAAGAGATCTCTTTACATCCTATTTTTTTGGGTGATCCGATGCCACTAGCCAAAGTAGTATGGAGAGGAATACCCACTGTAACCTCCAAGCATGTAATTACTTCCAAGAATGGTAAGGACACCATGTGCTATAAAATATACTATGTATGAGGTTTTAGATTGGTCTAAACCCACTCGTTGTATATAATAGAACTGAAACCGGTGTAGAATCTTTGTGTTAGTATGTAAAAAAACCCAAATGATGCCCCATCTTTGGAAGCACATGTGACATTGATGATAGGAGAAATGTGGCCCCAAAAGAGGACCAAATTCATGTACATTGTAATGTTTTAAAGTGCTTGGTAGAAAGAAATTCACGTATAAACAAGAAGGATAGCCAAAGACAAGTGTAAAAAATATGCATGTAGTAAACAATGTGTAAAGCTAGGCAAAATAGTGTGTAAGATACCAAGTAAATTAATGTAAACACACAAGAAGATAGGTAAGCTTCACAAAGTGGGATGAAAACATGGGACATCACTCATGATGTTGAAATACATGCAAGGCCACCATGTCCAAAACAATAACCAAGTCTCGCACACAAAATATAGGGTAAGGTCTATATACAAGAAACAACCAATGACAGACAAGTAAAAACAAGAAAAATAAGTAGTCATGGAAATATGTAATCCTGTAAAATAATTGTTACATGGAACACCCATTAACATGTTATAGAAATAACCAATATCTTAAAGCATGAATAATAAAGTGATAAGTAAAAAATGAAACAATAGCTCCTGGAAGAGATAAATGTGGATGCTCCAATGACTAGTGTAGGAAGGGTAAAATGTGATCATCCATGTTGCGTGTGAAGGATATGTATGTGTGATAAAAACTAGACAAATACATGAATGCACATGTGTGGATAATATAAATAATAACATATAAGAAATCAATCTAACACATGCAATAAAGTGATCATGTAAAACACTTGTACCAAGAGTAAATGCCCCCAATAAAATCCAATATGTTATGGATGGATGTGATAGAATGTTTGGGGCTAGGTTCCCTCTAAGTGAATGGAAGTGTATGTAGTGAGGTTAATTTTTTTCCCCCTCGGTAGTCAATAATGAATCATAAACGAGAGTGCCTTATCGGAAAATGGTCGAATAGTGTGTGATGTGTCTAATGTGTTGTGAGAAATGTGTACGTGTAGTGATGAGATGTGACCTAACGATGATGTGTGCGTGAACCCTATAGTAGAAGCATATATCACGACTAGATGAATGTATAAGTAATGATTTACCATAAGTGTATGTCACTATAAGATGAATGGATGAGTGATGATTTATCCCTAAGTGTATATTACTACATGATGAAAAGAGGGAGCGGTGATGTAACCTAAGGTCTATATCACTACAAAATGATAGAATAGGTGATGATTTAACATAAAGAGTATGTCACTAAACTATTAATGTCACATGATGAAATGTTGAATAATAAATGTGTGATGAGTGTAAGGTCCATTTGATTTGTAAACCCTTAACAGTCGAGTATGGACTAAGGAACTAAAGTGCATCATAGGGTAGTGAGTGCAACACGTAGAATACAATGTAGTATATGCAAGGATGAATGATGACCATATGATGAATAGAATATGTAAATACACATTGTGTAGAATGAAATGCAAGATGTGTCAAATATAAGATGAATAGAACATGTGAATATGCGATATATAACATGTAAATGCAAGAGGTGTAGAATGTGTAAAATGGAATTTATGTATATGGTAATGTAGTATGTAGGAAAATTTAACGCTAGACTCATATGTAATGAATACTAGGATGATATAAGATATTTTAATGTGCTAGTATAGAAAAATTATAGAATGTATGGTGTATGAAATGTGATGCACAATGTGTAATGCCTATAGTGCAGTGTGTGGGGTTCATGTGTAGTAATTCCTCAAAATTCAAGTGTGAAACGAAGCAAAGAGTGTGTCATTGGGTAATAATGAAACTAATGTGTGTAATGAGTATGTATGTATGCTATAAGATTGATGCTGAGATATGTGTAGATGCCTAGATTAAGTGGGATGTGGTATGTTATGCCCCAAGTGTATGATAACATACGTACTATGTGATACATTATGTATGAGGATGATGAAGCGTTATAGATTTTGTTTAATTGATGATGTGTAAGGAGCATTAGAGAATTATAGATGTGTGTATGTATAGTGGTGATGTAATGGAGGAATATGGTAATGTAAGATGAAATGAGGTTTTTTATGGTAAAATACCCCTCAACAGTCATATAAGAACCATAATAATATGAGTGTGTCATCATGAGGGTAGAGTAATAAGAGTCACCTACTAAATATCAAGTCTCGATGCGGTGGAACCATGTTGGATAAAGTCAATAGGAGAACTATGTGATGGTAGTGAAATTGAAAATATATCATGATCACTAGTATGAGGATTAATTGTTGGGATGAAATTAATTGGTTGGAGCTTAGATTTTAGAGGAGTCCAATTTTCATTGAGTCTCAAGGGATACTACTTAGGTTGACTTGGTAATGTGGTAGATGACTTAGCAGGATTGGTTTGTGAACTAATTCTAATAGGTGGGTGACCTTTTTGACTTAGGGATACCGTAGGTGATTTCTTAGGTGGATCGTGACTTACCGAGGAAGGAATCACCTTAGGAGCCCATGTGGGTATAACCTTTGTAATAGAATGTTTTGAATTAAATGAAACAAGACCTTGATGCATAAGACTTTGGATTATACGATGCAAAGTATGGAAATAATTTTCATTATTTCCATTGATTCGATGATAATTACAATAGGGATGACCTTGATTTCACTAACTCGATAGGGATAATAGTAATGAGTAGGCGGGAGGGTGATCAACTGATGACTAAGGATCTGAATAATAATTTCATGTGGCATAATATTATGCTCAAATATAAGAGGCTCAGAAATGGTATGTCTTGAAGTTCAGCTAGATGACATGTAGTGGTCATAGATTGCATATGAAATGTAGAAGGAGCACAAACATGTAATTGAGAAACATCCTTAAGATTTTGAATTTCATATCTAAGGTATGTAATGGGTGATTCCATAGCCTAAAATTTTCTTGAATTAAAGCATGTAGGGATTCAATAGAATCTAATAGGGTTTGAGTAGATGGAGGATCACTAGGATCAGATTCGTTAGATAAACAATCAAATATAGGATGGATTTTTTTGGTGGCGTATTGTCATCCAGATACATGCAATCTAGCTATTTTTGCAAAACATCCTAGAAATGAGGATATATCTTAAGTAAAGTAGATAAAGAGACTTGAGAAACTTTAGAAGCCATGATAGAGGAAGAATAAGGATCCTAAGCGTGAAAGCGGTTGGGTTCACCAAAATGATTAACTAAAAATGAACTAAATAATATGTAGTAAGGGGATATTTAATCTAAGCTATGAGAAACTGTAATAAAGTAAATAATTACAGTAAATAAATGTAAATATGACATAAGAAATTATGAAAAAGTAAATTCTAACCCTAATGTGTAAGAAGGAAGAGGAAAGAACTCAACTAATTAGAAAATGCTCACACGATCGTATCGCAGTGATCACAAGAAAATATAGAAGCAGGGAATGATTGTGCAAAAGTCCCGATAAGGATGGAGATGAAGTATCTAACTAGATTGGAGCACTGGAGGAGGAATGGAGAACCCGTGTGTGCTCACGGTCTATAATATGGGTTCCTTGGTCTGTAGAAAATTCCTAAAACTAGTCTTCACCGGATTGAAAAGATGGCCAAACCCTCGTTGTTTGTCATAGCAACTTCATTGTCCCATGCTAGATATCACCAATAATCCAAGATGAAAGAAATACCTACAAGACCCCAAAATAAACATCAAACCCTAAAATGAATAATACATATGAAGGGGTCAGACTGACCTCAAGTACCACAATTTTGGACTTACTAATTAAGCGTTGTGCTACATATCAGATCCAATGTAGTTCTATGTGCAAGTGTGTGTGATCATGCCCAAGGTTTATTTTGTGTTATTCACACTTTTGAAGTAAAGAAAAATAACTATGTGTAGAAAATGTAATAGAATGTGTGCATGGAATAAAATAGAATCCTTCCCCCTATGAAGTGTGATGTAGATGTCCTATCATTGTGCCTTGATGATGGAGCTATGTGGATGCATGTGTATCCAATGTAATAGATGGATGCAACTCTAGATGGAGGATAGTAGTAAGTAATGCTAGGTCCCTCATCATGCTCTCATAAATTTATATATATAGGGTTCTCTTGATCTAATTTCATAATTAACCCCAAAAATTCCGACCAAAAGAAAGATAAAGATCTCAAATGGCTAGAAACAGCCCAAAAAGTGGTGGGAAAGTGCAAAAGGGACCCGGTCACCCATGGGTACCCCAATACTAATCTGGGCACCCCAATTGAGGCTAAAATGATGTGGGATGACAAAAACTGAATGAGCATATGGGTGTAATAGGTTGATAATGATGAAATAAACTAAAAAAATATGTCTAAATGATGAAGATTAATTAGTAATTTATTCACTCAAGAACCTTCTAAATAGTAGTATGAGACAGGGATAAATAATGTCTAAAGTGCATGTTTTTGTGACTACACTCTGTGACTCTTCAAATTCTATTTTTTTAATTTTTTAGGATATTTTATTTGTTTTGGTATTTTTGTGATTCGTAGTTTGGGTGCAGAAATTTTCAATTCTACCCGACAAGGTGGGTGTCAAAAACTATTAGAAAGAAAATTAGTTAGGTGGAAAAAATTTTGGGTTTCCGCCAACACTTTGATACTCTATGTCCCTCTTCTTGAATGGTAGCTCCATTTATCATGCGCGAATGAAATTAAAATTTTTGGTCGGCTAGTGGTCGTGGATCTAAGAGGAACAATCCAATGAACTTGTGGAAAATATTGAAAGGGAGGAATTTTATAAGGAGGTAATAAAAATAAAGTGGTAAAAAGGAAGAGGGGATTAATATCTTAGAATCATAATTTTGTTAAATTTGGAAATTTCTCCAAGATTACAAATTTATAGAATCATCATTTCGGTTTTATAATTATTGAAATTGAATTCCTAAATTTCCATTATTGGTTTTTATCTAGTGTGATATCAGATTCCAATATGATTATTATTGGTTTTTAAGTAGTGTAATATCATATTCCAATATTTACACTATGTCATACAAGTATGTTCCTAATTATATATTGAGTTTATGAGAATGAGAATATGTCCATTCCGATCACACTCACAAGACAACTATGTTCCTAATTGTTTTTATGTGTATCTTATTTATCTCTATTATTCTTCTATGATTCCTGTATGAGGATTTTTATCCCTTTTGAAAATTAAAACAATGTGATATGGGTACATGTTGTATGAAATAAGAAGCAATTATTGAGTTTATGTGAATGAGAATATACCTATTCTCATCACGGTCATGGTACAAGTGTGTTCTTAATTTTTTTTTGGAACATAATGATTAAGTGGCCTAGCTAACCCTTAATTAATATGGGTTCATCACTATTATATAGCTTAAATATAAAATAATATGGAATATTTTTTATTATTAAATATTTATACCTAGGTAATATACATTAGGTAAGTATTTAGCAATGTGAAGCAATTATGTTTATATTTATTAAATACACTCACCTAGGTATGTGTGTCAACCATTTTAGGTTGAAAAGGTGGGTTGGGAGACATACCCGATCACCTTATATAAAAATCAATTTAGGTCCTCATTTGATATATTCAAGAAATATATCAAAGGTGCGCAAATCAAGTGATTTGATTTTATTCTTGGTAAATAGGGTTTTAAGGAGGAGGTGATCTTACTAGATGTAAAATAAGTTCTTTGAAGTAAAAGGTTATTTTCAAAGTGGTTTTAATATATTGGGGTTTTCCACTATAGATACTATGTCACCTATGTTATTTATTTCCTGTAAGTATTTCTTTATTTACTTATGTTATGATGTAATGTTTATTTAAATATTTATTGTAACATTATATAATATGTAATTTGATTAAATCCGTATTTATTAGAATCCTCAAATTCTAACATGGTATTAGAGCAAGGTAAATTAAATAAATTAAGATCAAATGTTTTGTATTTTATTTATTTAATTTGTATAGGTTTTTTCAACCAACTGGAAAAGTAAATTAAATAAATTAAGATCAAATGTTTTGTATTTTATTTATTTAATTTATATAGGTTTTTTCAACCAACCCATAAGGGTAAATTAAATAAATTAAGATCAAATGTTTTGTATTTTTTTTATTTAATTTGTATAGGTTTTTTTAACCAACCTAGAAGGGTATTTAAAATAACTGGCCCCTTCTTTCCATTGTGCAACCTAAAATTTTTCTTTGTGAAGAATCAAGGTGAATTCACAGGTGGAAAATTTAGAAACTTCTTACCTTTCGTGAAAACTTGTGTAGAGGTAAGGGTAAAATATTTGAAATATTTTTTTCTATAGTTTTAATATGTGCAGGTTGAATTTTTTCAATGATAAATTAAGGAGGAGACAAAACTCCATCAAAATAGGATTTGAATTTTTTCCATTAAAGTGTAAAAATGTTGTCTCCTCTGTAAATTCTAAGGTTTATGTAGAATTTAAAATTACATGTCATGGTAAATGTTTTAAAAAAATCATGAGGGGCCCCTATAATAAGGGTTATATGTGTTTATTTGTAAAAAAAAAATAGTTATATATACAATAGTTTATAATTTTTTATAGACTATATGTTGTTTTTATTTACATTACATAAACTATATACCTCTTTTTTAAAGTGAATATATTTTTACATTATAAATTTAAAATTAGGTTAATATAATGTATTAAAATATAACCTCCTAATATTATATAGAAGAAGAAATTATGGAAATACATAGCAAGTTTTTACTCCATTAAATTTGATGGTCGAATGACCATCACATGACAGACCAAACATAAGGCAATATGACGGTCATTTAGACATCAAATGTAAGTTGGTCGGATATTTTTGTCTACATTATTTTTTTCTAAAAATTTGAAGTTTTACATTATTAGGGGTTTCTTCTTCACTTATATATGGTTAGAATTTTTTTATATATAAGTCCTGGGTATAATGCAAAGCCCTTTATATTGTGGGTTATTATTTTGATCATGTGAGGTTAATTAATTTGCATTGTAATAAAAAAATAGTTATGATTAAATATTTTATGTAGATATATAAAATTTTTATATGTTTCTATTAAAAGTGTTGCTTTTTTTTATAAATATGTATCTAAATCTGTGTTACATTGTATATTATAATGGGGTTTGTTTTATAGGTTCAGAAAACAATGACATCCAGTATATTTGTCTTGACAAAACCCAAATCTGAATGGAACCAACTTATTTGAAAGATTAGGGTCAAATCGGAGCTTATGGCAAACTCTGACAATTGTTTCTGGATCTGAGGTTTCTCCCACCGGTCGTCAAGCAACTATAGATAACATGAATGCATTCTCACAATGAATGTAGGAGGCTCTTTCCATGATTTTGCATAATGTGAATGATGAGTACCTTCTACACATTGGTAATATCAAACATTCGAAAGAGGTATGGACACAACTAGAATCCATACATGAAGGTACATGTTTATCTAAAATTATTAAATTAGTTTTAGAATTGCTTACAACTCCTATGAAAGGAGATGAAAAAGTAGTTAATTTCTTAGCCAAAATTAAAAATATTAAAGCAAAATTAGATGGATGCAATTGTGATTTAATTGGTGAAAAATTAATCTACTTTATTTTTCAATAAAATATACATGAAAGATTTAGGAATTTTAGTTATATCTTGAACTCTAAATATTAGAACGAAAATGATCTACCTGATTTAAATACCTTAAGTTCACTTTTGATACAGGAAGAGCAAGTGATGATGAAATTTGAATTTAAGGAGAATGCCTCTTAGGCACTTTTTCTTAGAATTTAAAGTTCAAACCTTGCAAGACCTTCTTAGATCAAAAATTTAGATCTAAATCTTCTTTTGTTAATAAGAAAAGTTTTTCTTCTGATCAATTGTGTGTTAGATTTAGTGGTAAATGTCACAAATGTGGTAAATTTGGACATAAAAGGAAGATTGAAAAACTAAGAAACCTATCCATAAAAATAAAAAAATAAATTGTTTCTTCTAAATACAATTTAAGGAAAAATGACATCTCTAATGATATTCCTAAAACTATTTCATTATATGCTACGTTGTATTCTTCCTCTAATTATGAATGGAATTTAGATTCAAGTGCATCAAATCATATGAATTTTGTTTCAAATTCTTTATTTAATGTTGTGAAAATCAATAAACGTGTGTATCTTGGTGATAACTCATCTTTAGAAGCAATAGAGAAAGGAAAAGTAAAATTTGCTAATGGTGTGTTGAATAATGTTTTATTTGTTCCTAAGATCAAAAAGAACCTTTTATCGTGTTCTCAATTAACTCATGATGGTTTAACTATTCAAAATTTGAAAGATACTTGGTGTATCAAGGATAGTAATGATAATATAATAGCTAAAGGAATTCAAAGAAATGGTATGTATATTTTTGATGATTTCTATTCTCCATCTTATTTTGTTTCTCAAAGTTTGAATAATTCAAAACTATGGCATGAAATATTATGACATGTTAATTATCAAAGTTTATATGAAATGGCTAAATATAATCTTGTGAAAGGTTTTATGGTGGTCTTCTTCTCATGATATGTGTGAAGGGTTTTATGCTCAAAACAAAGTGCTAAACCATTTCACTCACATCTTGAAGAGAGTTCCTCTTCCCCACTAGAACTTATTCATAGTGATGTTAGAGGACCTCTTGAAGTAGCTTCATTAAATGGTTATTTATATGCTATGAATTTCATTGATGATTTCACCAAGATGATTTGGTCATATTTTCTTAAAAATAAATCTAATGTACTAGGGAAATTTAAGGAATTTAAAGCATCTATTGAAAACTCTTCAAATTATAAAATTAAGAGACTTAGAAAAGATAATGGGGATGAATATGTTAGCAAAGTATTTGAATTTTTTTATATTGATTGTGGTATTAAAATGGAATTAACTTCTCCTCATTCTCCCCAATCTAATGGTGTTGTAGAACGTAAGAATATGACTATTTTAGATATAACTCACACTATGCTTCATTCTGCTAGTCTTCCCAAATTTATGTGGGTAGAAGCAATAAACACAATAGTCTACATTGAAAATAGGGTTCCCACCAAATCTATTCATCTTTCAACTCCTTTAGAAAAATGGTCAAATCAAAAACATGATATTTCTCAACTAAATTTTTTTGGTAGTCCTACTTCTTTATACATTCCTAAAAAGAAAATAAAGAAAATTGATATGAATTATTTCTCTTGTGTTTTCATTAGATATGGTATTAACACTATAGGTCTAAGGATTTATGACCCTATAAAAGGGAAGTAACTAAAAACCACAATGTGGTGGTTTTAGAAAAATGCTTTTGTTCATCTAATAATGGTAAAGATGTTCCTAACTTTGTCAATATTTCTAATGATGGTTATGATTCTGATAATGAGAATATAGTAAATGGTCATGATGATGTTTCTTGTGTTAATACTATAGATGCTTCTGAATCTCCTAACTCCCTAGGTAAGAAACCAAAATGGGCTCAATATGTGTTAGAAATTTCCAATCCTATTGATCTGAAGAAAATGACCAGAAGCCATCATATGTACCATGTATTAATGACCTTTTATGAACTGAGCCATAAAGTTTTGAGGAAGCTTCTCGGGATGAAAAGTGGATCAATGTAATGCAAGTTGAATATAATGTCCTAATTTAGAATCAAATCAAGGAGTTGGATCCACCTCCAGAGAAAAGAATTATTAAAGGGTCTAGGTGGTTATACAAAGTAAAATATAATGCATATGGTAGTATTGAAAAACATAAAGCTAGACTTGTTGCTATAGGTTTCACTCAAAAACTTGGTATTGATTATGTTGAGACATTTGCCCTTGTAGCTAAAATGAGTACTGTTAGGACCTTATTTGTAATTGCCGCTCAATTTGGGTGGGAAATCCACCAAATGGATGTGAAAAATACCTTTTGAATGGTTATTTGAAAGAAGAACTTTACATGTCTCAACCTAAAGGATTTGAAGAAACTCGTAAAAAAACTATGTTTGTAAATTGAAAAATCCTTGTATGGTTTAAAGAAAGCTCCTAGAGCTTGGTATGTAAAAATTAATTCTTTCTTTAAACAATTAGGATTTGTTAATTGTTCTTATAAAAATGATCTATTCATTAAGCAAGAAGGATCACATTTTATCATTGTTTGCATATATGTTGATGATTTACTTATGACTGGTGATAATCCTGCTTTAATTTGTAGAATTAAATAAAAATTGAACTAGTACTTTGAAATGACTAATTTAGGTCTCTTACATCATTTTCTTGGCATGGATGTATTTCAAGATAAATATTCTATTGTTTTTCTCAAGCATAGTATGAAACCAATGTACTTGAATTTTTTTAACATGATTGATTGTAAACCAATTTCTACTCCTATGGAAGTTGGAATGAAAATTGATCCTAAACTGCGCATGTGAAAAATTTGATCCTACATAATATACGTAGTTAGTTGGTAGTTTGATATATCTAACTATCACTAGACCATATATTTCCTATGCAAAGGAACTGCTTCTAGGTTTATGCAGGGAACCTTATAGAGATCATTGAAATCTTGTAAAAATATTCTTAGATATATTAAAGGTACAATCAATTATGGGTTGCATTATACTAAGAATGAAAATGCTAATTTATATGGATTTTGTGATTCTGATCATACTGGTGATGTATTAGATAGAAAATATACTTCTAGTTATGTGTTTAAATTTGGTGCAGGTGTCATTACTTGGTGTAGCAAAAAGCAACCAACTATTTCTATCTCTTCAATAGAAGCTGAGTATAGAAGTGCAATGGAAGCTACAAAAGAGGCTCTATGGCTAAAGAGGTTTTTGATGAGATAAAGATGAAGGATCCATGTAGTGTTCCTTTGTTCTATGACAACCAAATCACCATATCTCTTGCACATAATCTAGTACAACATCATTGTATGAAGTACATTGAGATACATATACACTTCATTCGTGAGAAGGTGCTAAGTGGTGAGATAGATCTCAATTTTGTGCCGACTGAAGAGCAAGTTTCTGATATCTTCACAAAGCCCCTGAGTGATGTAAAGTTTTGTCACTTTCATGAAAATATTGGATTGTCAGAATTTCTATTGAGGGGAAGCATGCATGACAATGTCACATCTTAATGGAACTTGGTTTTGTAAAAAGACCTTTGGGCATTTGTAAAAAGACCTTTGGGAAAGTGTAAAAGAACTTCGGGCATCTATACCTCCTCAACTTATTTTTAGAAAGAAGTGTAGAAAGATCTTAAAGGTAGTCTTCAATAAACTCTTTAGTGTTATTGAGTTGATTGGTAAACATCCAATACAAACATATTATTAAAGAGGTATTTGGTTATAAAATACTCCTATATGCTTGGGTTTAATAACCTTTTATGAGAACCTGTGAGAATATGTAAAACTCACAAATCATACTTAGTCACTGATCATAGGATGATCTTTGGGATTCCAAATCCTTTTTTACCAAAAGGTAACTTGATTATGATGAAGGTGTTATAATTCCTTCACCCAATATGCTAGCCTAAAACCTTTATGGTTTAAGGATTGTAAATCCTATAGTGTACCATGGGAAGATAATCTATTAGAATATGTTATCCCACTTAAAATTAAGGGGGAGTGTTGGAACATAATGATTAAGTGGTCTGGACAACCCTTAATTAATATGGGTCCATCACTATTATATAGGTTAAATATTTAATAATATGAAATACTTTTCTATTATTAAATATGTATACCTAGGTAATATACATTAGGTAAGTATTTAATAATATGAATCATTTATGTTTATATTTATTAAATAAACTCACCTAGGTATATGTTTCAACCATTTTAGGTTGAAAAGGTGGGTTGGGAGACATACCTGATTATCGTATATAAAAACGAATCTAGGTCCTCATTTGATATATTCAGGAAATATATTAAAGTGTGCAAATCAAGTGATTTGATTTTACCCTTGGTAAATAGGGTTTTAAGGAGGAGGTGATCTTACTAGATGTAAAATAAGTTATCTGAAGTAAAATGTTATTTTCAATGTGGTTTTTACCTTATTGGGGTTTTCCACTATAAATATTGTCACTGTGTTATTTATTTCTTGTAATTATTTCTTTATTTACTTATGTTATGATGTAATGTTTATTTAAATATTTATTTTAACATTATATAATATGTAATTTGATTAAATCCCTATTTATTAGAATCCTCAAATTGTAACATTCTCATCACGGTCATGGTACAAGTGTGTTCTTAATTAGTTTTGTGTATCAATTTTATATCTATTCTTCTTTTATGATTCATATACGAGGATTTTTACCCCTTTTGAAAATTTAACCAATTTCATAAATGTACATGTTGAATGAAATAAGAAGTAAGTTCCAACATATTGCAGGTTCTTCAAGAATAATTATCAAGTGATACACTATGGAAAATGTTATTTTATGTCTTCAAATAAAAGTTTGGAGCTATCATGGGTGTTCTTCTCATATCTCTAGACTTATAATATACCTTCTACTCTTGAATAGACTACAATTTAATTTCAAAAATAATTTCACAATGTAGAATGATTTGATTAAGGCCATTTGATTGTTGAAAAATATTATATAAAGTAGATACAAGTGTTTGGAGACACTAAGGTGGTTGTAAAGTAGGTTAACTCATGGTGCATTACTATAAATTATTGTTGAGAGAATTAAATAATATATCTTGGCACTCTAAATACTATAGTTCTGAATTCAAGAATTAGGGGATTATAGGCATATAATTTAGTATATAGACTTCAAAAAGGTTTGCATTTTTATAAAGTTATTAGAAAAATTAAAAATAAGTTATCTATACTTATGCACATAGATTTAGGAAAATACCATATAATTTTGTGGTTGTAATGAATGCATAAATCAAGGATAATTCCTTGAAAAACCAAAGCATGAATTTTTGAAATGAATTCCTTATAAATCATATCCAATTCCCTTTGAATCACAAGGTCCAACTCCCTGTAAACTTACTTAGAGCATAATAAAGGATTTTTTTCAAATTAAATTAATTGCATGGTGGAAATTATATTATTAATACATTAATAAGATTCAAGAGTTCCATAAGCAACATGATGTTTTATAGAATTATACTATGGAAAAATCTTCCAAAGTAATATAATACTCAATCTTTCATTTAATTATCAAATAATAGTACAATTGTAAATTTTTATAGGACCAAGGTTTGGAATATTTTTTTTCAAAAAACCCACATCCCAGGCCAAGATGATTTCACATAAAAATTTATGATCTTCAATAGTTTCTCCAAGTCAACATTCATTATCCTGTTCAAGTAGTTCAAGGTATGATTTAATGGTCACATGTCCTTTATTGGGTATCTTTATGCATCCACTTTGTCATTTCTTGTTTGGTGTTCATTCCCGGATGATATTATCCACACTAAAATACACTTTAGGTTCATCTGAGATGGTCCATGTTTTATTTGGATTTAAACAATCTGGATACAATGTTGCACCTTATCCTCTCTCTGAAGGTTTCCAATATACAAATATCAACTTTTGATTTAAATCATTTCCTTCCTTTTGAAGGAAAATATCCACATCTTCTCTCCCAAACCATATCTTTTTATTATCATTTTGTAGTTGTATAAGAAGCATTTGTCCCTTAAAAACATCCTTTAACATATTAACTTCTTGTTTGGGTCTTCCAAAACATGCCCAACATAAATATCACTATTACTTGGGATATGTTGACTAATGTATTCTTCTCTGTGAATATGTGTGGCTCTAATTATTTGGTCATATACATCTTTCTCTGTATGTTTTGGCTAAAAACAAACATCCGACATCCTGATGTAATTTACAAATGGTCTATGTAAAACACGTAAATTTTTTTTTCCAATACGTGATATTTGGAACCAAATATTCACTACCTTCTCCTATTACAATTTTCTCCCATATATGAATTTACTCCCTTTTTTAGATCTTCCATTTCTTTCAATTCTTTGAAAGATGACATATGAGGTTACCCTTCCGGTAGCTTGGCTCACCATTATCCTTTATATGCCATATTTAGATAGAACAAGACCATTTATGATCCTTTATTGTTTCTTTGTACTCCATCAATGGTATGTTATCCACAACATGGAATCTGAACATCTTAGGTTTATTAATACCAATTATCTTATGGTTTCCATCAAACAAGAATGGCTCCACAAATTCCTTGAATTTTTAAACTTCCTCAATAAGGTAAGGAGTTAATGTACTCGATCCTTCTTAGCATGTTCTGTAGGAGTTCATGATATGTGGAAAATAAAATGTGTCTACTTTATGTAACAATGTTGTTAATCTTCCAAAAGTCCCATCTATATCCTCATGAGTGTGTCCCACTTTGGAAGGAAGCTTAGATACACAATGTTGAATACCTTTTTGCTTTTAACATTGATGCAAATGAAAATAAGGTATGATTCTTATTATCACTCAAAGCATGATAAAATTGAAAGTAGAGTATTGATGGTTTCTTTATGAATGAAATATTCATGCTACCAACACTAATTAATTTTGAATGGTCAAATATTTCCTTGTACCTTTTACATTTTCATGCACATAATTTTATAATAGTGCATAATGTAATGGATGTTTGGATGATCCACAACTATATAATAAATCTCCATACTCAACAATTATAGGTTATTCAAGATTCCTTAGACACAAAGCTAATGATGTGACTATATAGTTTGTTTCATGTTGAAAAAATAGCAAGCCAAAATGGCGAAAAGCATTTTATTGTGTTTATGTGTGAGGATAACAACCAAAGTAACTAGTAGGTTCATAACATTACTTATTGAATTTTATATTTTACCCATCCTTCGTATGAAAGTATTCATTATTTATATCTTATTGTGCACAATTCTCAATATTCCATGAGGTTTTTCTTTTGACTTCAATATGTGGGAATAATAAGATTCACAACAACTTTGAATATATTCATTGTGATATGTTTGTTCCTCATCAATATTTGTAAGTGATTACTGGGCATGTGGTGGCTTGACATTTTTATACAAATATGTGCACTCATCATGCTTGGTAAAGAAATTATTGTTTGTAATGGAAACCTATTGAAATATTTTGGTCATAATGTTTTTGAAGCTTAAATACGACACATGAGGAAGTTTCAATAATTCAAGCTCCTCATTACACTTTTTCACAATATATTTTGGGTATATAATGAAGGAAGAAACCTTTGAGGAAATTTTAATCCATCCTGTCCTTAGACCAAGTCAAATACAATGAGATATTTTAATTTCTCTAAACAATTATTAATACGGTAGATATTATTGTGGTAGTGTTTGACCTTTATTTCTCTTTTCTAGTGTTACCATTCACTGTAATTCTATTTTTGCTTATCCATTCATATTTATGTTTATAAAAGAAACTCCTTTAGTACCCATAAAATTTGTGCCATGCATTCTGACAAACATCCATCCCATAAAATTACACTTTATGTACCTCCATAGACTTCTTACCCACATTAAAGATGGAAATTTATATTAATGCATCAAACAAAAATTCTTTTTGTCAATTTCATTCAAGGATCTAGTTTTGTGCCATAGATTTTGAACTCTAACTAAAGAAAGAGGAATTTTTTTAGACAATTATATTTGCAAAAAATAAACTCTACATTTTCCACTTCTTCCATAAATATTGACCATTTTCTATCCTCATTAGAATTTTGATTTGATGGATTGGCTTGAGGGGTATCTAACTTTTGACATTTTGTAGCATTATAAGATCTTTTTATCACTCTTTTGGATTGATTTTGATTAGTGGCATAAAATTAAATTGGATTAAAAAATTGAGGTTTTTGATCTTCTAATGCATCCCACATGATGACCTCAACCTATTTTAGGACTTATTTAAATCTAATATCCATCTAAGAACCATTTATGTTAGCCAATTACCTAACAAGCCATTGCATGTGAGATCCTTCAGATAGGGAGCATATTTTTAAAGTAGGGTTGAATACTCTATCTATAATGTCCTTGCTAAGTTGATATTTGTACTATATTATTTGAATGAGGTTTGCAAATGTTGACATGTGATTTTTTTATAAGTTGTTGTACTCTTATGAACTGGTTGATCATGTTTGTTGGAATGATATAAATTTCTCTTAAGATCTGACTCTAATCATTCTTATGACAATGTTGTACTTATGTTGACTTATCATCAAGTACTCACTTGATTGGTTTTTGAAAAAAACCAAGTGATTTCAGCTTGCAGAAAGTGAAATTAGATTCTTGGGATAGTGGAATAACGAGTAACTTGGTAAGCTATTTGAGTTGTTATAATATTCTATTCTTAATACTATTGCATCTATATTAGATGAAGGACAATAACTTAGATAAATTTTAGTGATCCAAGGCATTCTCCTTGATCAATATGTTATTTTGATCATAACTATTAAGTATAACTAACTTCTTTATGTTTTTTGATATTGTAATTATTTTAGATTGGGTTGATTATAAGATAACGTGAATTGTTTCGTAACGCCTTATAATCAAATCATATTGTTGCTTATTGAGATTCAATTATTGAAATGATTATGTTCTTGTTGAATTTTAGAAGGCCTAACCTAACCTATTCTAAGGTAATGAATGTATTTATAATAAAATACCTATCCATGCTCTATTTGCATTTGAATTAAATAGTATCAACCTAAGCTAAGGTTGACACATTATGATTATGGGATTCTAAACCTATCTAAGAATCTAAGACTTAACTTAAGGACAAACCATGGGTGACATTGTGTGAAGTTTAGGGTATGGTTAAGAGGATGGTGCCAATCCAAGTAAGTACTTGGAAAATTAAATGTGATTGTTAATGACATGCACTGCCACCTTTGGCAGTGACCAAGCACGATGAATAAGGTAACTAAAAGGGTTAGTGGTGTTTTGTTTAACTATTAGTTGTTTACATTTTGAAATGGAGGTTTGCAGATTCGAGGGATAATGTGATAGTCCTTCCATGGCAATTAATGTTCTTTTGAAAAGGAAAACCACCTTGGAGAAGGCACGATGGTTATGGGAAATAAGATAGGGGTCGTTTTGAGCACTATGGCTCTACATTTTGATCTTTTGGTTTTCGAACTATTAGTTCATTTCTAGTTTATTTATGATCTCTCCATTGCATGGAGGAATTAGCAGAGAGAAATTTATTGTTGGGGCTATAAAAATGATGAGAAAGAGAAGAATGGGATTTCTATGGAATCTATTGCAAATTTTTTGTGGAATCTTTCATAAAATCTTGGAGAAATATTTTGGGAGCTTGGGAAAGAAATTCAGGATCTCTACTAGGCATGATAGGCTCTAACTCCTTTAAATAATTTTCTCTATTTAATGGATTCATAAAAATAAATCTTCTCTTGTAATGAAGTTTTGTTCTCTGGTTCTAGGTTTTTTGAATTCATTGCATTACTTGATTATCTAGATGTATTGTGATATATTGTTTGTTTATGGTCGTATGTCAATTTGAAAGGTTACGGTAGAGTATTATTATTTGCAACTTAAATGGATTTGGTTATATTTATGCTAAGTTGTTTTGGTACTATAAATGCCGTATAGTTGTGTTTTTGTGACTTTCATAGTAATATAACTTTTTTATTAATATTCTACTTAGATGGGTGGGTTTAATGCAAGTTTCACATGATTTAATGTAAACTTGGAAGTGGGTGTTTTAGGGGTTATCATTGATCAAATTTTTCATTTTGGTATTCATTATACTAGCTTAAAGTTATGTATAACTCTAAAAATAGTCTAAACTTGTTTAGCGAGTGAATAACTTATCGATTTGTTTTACATCATTATATGTTAGATCATTTTTGATTGAGTTTATGGGAAATCCATTGTGGGAATCAAAAATTGGTTAGGTGTTCAAATATCCTACCCTTTTTGGGTCGTTGATTTCAAATATTATGGGGTTGATTTGCAGTTACACGAGAACCATTTGAGGATCTCGGAGAGAGATTGAGTTTATTTGATGTTCTTCTTTTAATTTGATTCCTTTCATAAACACCCCTAAACTTATGAACTCAAGTCGTTGTAGATGACTCATTTGGGTATTTATGGACTCATCAATTTCTGAATGTTAAATTGTTCTTGTCTCTTTCAATTTTTCACCTTGTGGAAAGACTTCCATGATGATCCAAAAATAGACCGAAATTTTTATCTACTCGATCTTGCACCCTTGTAGGCTTATCAAATTACCATTTAATTTTTACCCCATTAAAATCAACTTAAAATAATGTAATAAGTATGACACTTTGTAAAAGGGTTGATTACGGAGTTCGGAAATTGCCTACGTCTCTGGGTTCTTTCGAACCATTCCACTAGTCAAAACTTGTAAGTTATAATAGTACTTTCACAAGAAAACCTAATGGAAACTATTAAGAACTTGCTTAGAAGAATATCCATACCTTTAGATGACAAGGGTGAAAAATAGCACCCAACTTCCCCTTTTCTAGCGGCATACTCGGCAAGCTCTATGGTACTAGATCCACTGTTTGGAATCCTCTGGATCTTGATCATCCTTCCAGATGCTTCAGTAACACCCTATGGCACTCCGGTCAATACTCCAAGATTCACAATAATTTAGTGTGGCACTATGGGCCGCTAGGTAGTATTAAAAACTCCTAGTCACAATAATGCCTATTTAATATTGCCTAAAAATAATAGGTCAATAATAATTAAAATAATAATGCCTAAATAAATTAGGACTTACAAAATATTCCTCCACTTGACATGGCATATAATCTCCTCTTTGATCTCCACCTTTTGAGCTCTAGAAATGAGCATCCAAGTTGTCTATCTTACAATGAAACGGGTCCCCTATTTATATAAAATAAGGCCCTTAAAATAATGCCTTAAATTTTATCTTAAGGATATTAAAATCCTAACCATGGCATATAGATGGGTTTATTTCCCATAATCCTCCTTAAATATTTATAAAAAATTCCATGTGATGTGGATACATTTAAAAAGTGGCATGCATTTTTTAATGGGATAAATCCCATGGTGGGTGGCTAAGGTTAAGTGGGTTAATCCCACATTGGGTAGCCTTTGTTTTTTCTAAGGTTTTAATTAACCTTAGCATCACCTTCTTTCACGTGGGCTTCCACGCATGCCTATGTATTGGCCCCCACCACTTATCCACTATGTGGATCCTTGCATGACATGAGGTTAGCAGATTATGTATTGGCTGCTATGTTTGGAGTGTTGGTTAGTTGGTTTGATTTTCCAGTTGTTGATCGATCTATGGGATGAGCTATATGCCGAGTCATTCAGTGTGATAAGCTCTCCCGAGCTAGTGGAAATAATACCGAGCAAGGATAATAAACTCAGTCAATTCTCAAAACATTGCAAATTGAAATAACATAGTAACATGGTGAATGTAATATAAAATTCAACCATATAATACTATGATATTCAAAATGAAATATGGCTAAGTGGTGGCAAGCCACATGGTGGCTTGTGGACCCACCACGTCGGTGATAACAAATTAGTCCACATGGCTGGCCTCCCCTCCATTAAAAAAGTTGAGCCTCTTGTCACGACCACCAAATTTTACACCTATCAAAGACCGGAGGTTGAAAACCAAAAAAATGACTCCCTTTTACCTTTTCTCCACATGTCATAGTGTCATTGGTCCAATATTGACTGTTGACCAGAGTTGACTTTTCCGTTGACTGAACTTTGACCGACATAACTAGAGCTCCCAATGTTTGTTTTTCGCGTTCTCATAGTTGTGGAAAGCTCTCAAAAATATCTTATGCACTAAAAAAAATTTAGGGATGTTTAGGGAACTTTTGATATAAAAAATGATCCCCTGATCACACCTCCCCAATGAGAAAGGATTTTTGTCCCAAAAAGCTTATATTGGAACATTTTGCCATCCTGTCCTGAATTTGGAAACTTTGTTGCCACCTCGGAAGTGTTGTATTGTAGTAGACCCTTTGGTCTCTTCCCTACAACCTCCTCACTTTGAAAAAAAAAAATTCCGATCCTGGACCTATGGGTTATGGGCCCACTGACACTTCTTTTGCCCCACTCTGATATCCAAAGAAGACCTCCATGCCTCCATTGTATGGTGCTAAGTTTCTAATGAAACCTCAATGCTCCTACTATGTTGCTGCTAAGCTTCTAGATATCTGACAACAAGGATCTTCTTTGACTCTATAACATAGCTCCTGGCTCCAAGTTGATTCTACAAAATCCAAACTAGTTCAAAGGAACTCCATGCTACTTAGAGCTATGATTGATCCGATGTCATGATGGACAATGACTTGTCCCTTTTTAGACCTCAACGCCTCCCGTTATGTAGTGCTAAGTCTCTTGTAGACCTCAACGCCTCCATTGTGTAGTGCTAAGTCTCTTTTAGAATTCAACTCCTATGCATATGTAGTGGTAAGTATCTTTTAGACCTCAACACCTTTGTTACATGCTGCTAAGTCTGATGATCAACTAACATTCGAATGTGCGGTTTCAATGTATCACAATGCCTTGAATCTAATGACGCCTCCAAGCTAATCTTTTGAGAGATCCTTTTGTTGACAAACAATATCAGGTACCATTTTGCTAGATGCCCATGATGGCTTCTTCACATAACGAAGTTCTAACCTCGATGTCAATGCCAATGGTGATTTAACTACCATTCTATTGCATGGTCACAATGCCTCTACACAAAATGACGATCCGAGCTGATTTCTCCCAAGCTCAAAAATGGTGACTCCAACCCCGCTACATGGTTATTGCCTCTACATAGTATAAAGCCTCTTGTTGATGATGAATGTCGAGTACCACTTACTTTAATATCGTATAATGCATCTACTACCCATGATGAATGAAGTTCCCTCCTATTTTTAGATGCCAATGGTGTTCAACTACCATTCTACTGCACTGCATGGTCACAATGCCTCTACATAGAATGAAGTTTTGAGCTAACACCTGTGAGCTCAACTATCTACACATATGGCTGACAGATCTCCAAGCTTAATATGAGTTAAATCTATATCCAAGTTGTAATAGGTACTCACAAGCTGATTAGGAGATATGTTTGGAGTATTAATCAAATTTTCTAAGAAAAAATCCACTAAGTATGGTAAACCTTTCTCTCAGCATTTTCTCACAAAATATGATCTCCAAAAAAATACTGCATACTATTCATCAATCTAAATTATGCAATATATAATTGAAAAATTGTTGACTTACCCATTTTAAAGGACTTTCACTTTCAGGTATTACCTAGTCCTGGGTTGAATTGTCAACTGTGGTGGAGTAGAAAACTCTTTTTCCTTTACAATAGGCCTCCATTCCATCTTTGGCTTTGCCATTACTCTGATGGTGAGATGGATGAATTTCTAGAATTTTCCACCCGGTGCCCATTCCTCTGGAAATGAGCACAAAAATTCCTCTTAATCTCCTTCTTCTGGGATGAGGAACTCTTTCTTCCATTTCTCGACTCTGCATGATGAGATTGGTCTTTCTGATTTTCCTTGTTCTTGACGAATGACATCAACTTCTTCATCAATGTCCTTCTCTTCCAACATCTGGCCACAAAATGATTATGCAATCCATAAAAAGTACATGGAAAGGAATTCCACATCTTCTAAAAATCATAACCATACTTCTTAAGCTGAAAAAGTGGATCAAAATTTTATTGTGCTTATGATTATGGTAAGAAACTGGAGGTGGAATCTCATTACCTCTTCACTAATTTCTCTTACCACATCCTTCTTGTGATGATGAAGCACAACTTTCCTTCTTAGAATATTCTTATAGGACTAGTGGGGTATTCTCTTTGCTTTCAGAAGCTTGTCTCCCATCAACATTCTTGGAGCATTCTCCAATATCCATTCCCACACTAGAAAACCCAAACCTACAAAATGAGGATGATCCTCGACTTATATTGGGTTAGCAATTGCCTTGGCCATTTTTACCAAGGCCTCTTCCATCAAATCCCATTTTATCTAATAATTTGGATCTAATGCCTCTAGTATGCTTTTCAAAAAAACCAAAGACTTCATTACCTAAATCAAAATCAAATGGGAGGAAGAAGAAGATTCCAGTGGTGAAAAACTTATAGTGTAATCATTTTCCATGGTCTCTACATCTAAAGTTGAAGGTATTTCCTTTCTCTGATCACCACATTGCAACCTTGCCAAGAGCTCATCCTTGGTTTGTAATTATGATTTCAAGTGAGCATTCTCCTCTTCTAAGGAGTAATACATTGATCGTAGGAGAGAGTTCTCTTCCTGGATCTGGTGATTATAAGCTTCAATTTCCTTGAGCTTTGCATGTTTAGACATCTTTCCCATAGTGCACTTGTACCTGTTCACACAAAACTAACCAACTACACCAAATTGAAGCAATCACTCTGTTAATCAGATTTACTGAAAGCAAATATGGAGCTAAACCAGCTCTGATACTAACTTGATCCAAAAATAGACCGAAATTTTTATCTACTCGATCTTCAGACCCTTGTAGGCTTATCAAATTACCATTTAATTTTTACCCCATTAAAATCAACTTAAAATAATGCAATAAGTATGAAACTTTGCAAAAGGGTTGATTACGAGTTCGTAAATTGCCTACGTCTCTAGTTCTTTCAAATTGTTCCACTAGTCAAAACTTTTAAGTTACAATAGTAATTTCACAAGAAAACCTAATGGAAACTATTAAGAAATTTCTTAGAAGAATATCCAGACCTTCAGATGACAAGGGTGAAAAATAACACCTAACTTCCCCTTTCTTGGCATATTCAGCAAGCTCTATGGCACCATCTCCACTATTTATAATCCTCTGAATCTTGATCGGCCTTCCAGATGCTTCGTAATGCCCTATAGCATTCCAGTCGATACTCCAGGATTCAAAATAATTTAGTGTGGTGTTATGGGCCAACTAGGTAGTATTAAAAACTCCTAGTCACAATAATTTTAATTTACTATTGCCTAAAAAAATAGGTCAAAAATAATTAAAATAATAATGCCTAAATAAATTAGGTCTTATTCAAAAAACTATTCCTTTAACATGGCATCTAACTCTCCTCTTGGCTTGATCTCACCTTTTGAGCTCTAGGAATGAGCTTCCAAGTAGTTTGTGTCTTACAATGAAATAGGTCCCCTATTTATATAAAAATAAGGCCCTTAAAATAATGCCTTAAATTTTATCTTAAGGATATTAAAATCCTAACCATGGCATATAGATGGGTTTATTTCCCCATAATCCTCCTTAAATATTTATAAACCAATTCCACATGATGTGGATACATTTAAAAAGTGGCATGCATTTTTTAATGGGATAAATACCATGGTGGGCAGGCTAAGGTTAAGTGGGTTAATCCCACATTACACGACCTTTGTTTTCGCTAAGGTTTTAATTAACCTTAGCCTTACCTTCTTTCACATGGGCTTTCACGCATGGCCTATGTATTGGCCCCCACTACTTATCCACTACGTGGATCCTTGCATGACATGAGGTTAGCAGATTATGTATTGGCCACTATGTTTGGAGTGGTGGTTGGTTGGTTTAATTTTCCGGTTGTTGATCAAGCCATGGGCTAAGCTATATGTCAAGTCATTTGGTGTGATAAGCTCTCCGAGTTATTGGAAATAATATCGAGCAAGGATAATAAACTTCGGTCAATTCTCAAAACATTGCAAATTGAAATAACATAGTAACATGGTGAATGTAATCTAAAATTCAACCATATAATACTATGATATTCAAAATTAAATATGGCTAAGTGGTGGCAAGCCATGTGGTGGCTTGTTGACCCACCACGTCCGCAATAAAAAATTAGTCCACATGGAGACTAGGCTCCTCTTTGTTAAAAATGTTGAGCCTCTTGTTGCGACCACCAAATTTTATGCCTTTCAAAGAATAGAGGTTGAAAACCAAAAACAACTCCCTTTTACCTTTTTACCATGTGTCATAGTGCCATTGGTCCAATATTGACATGTTGACTTTCTCGTTGACTGAACTTTGACCAGACATAACTAGAGCTCTCAATGTCTGTTTGTCGCGTTCTCATAGTCATCGGAAAGCTCTCAAAAAGATATTTTGCATTGAAATAATTTAGGGATGTTTAGGGAAATTTTAATATAAAAAATGATCCCTTGATCACATGGTTATCTTAGTTAAAGGTGTTAGTGTTTAGTTCACTATGTTAGATTGATCTATGTAGGATTGATTGTGGTATAAGCTTAGTTGCATTTATACAATGGCTTATTATTTTTACATAAATAAAATACCATACGTAATAAACTCTTTTGTTGAAGGACAAGGTTAATATTAAAATTCAGTTATGTAAACAGTTACTACCCTAATTGCTATTGTGTGACTAGAATATTGCATCTTGATTTTAAGTTGTGTATACTTATTTAAAAAGATATAATATTTCATTCAAATAAGTATGGGCTTATTTGAATGAAATGTTTTTATTATTGAATTTATAATTATATAATTGATGGGGATAAATTGCATTGTATGGATAACTTTTTGTTTCTTTAATTGTTATCTTACTTAAATTACTAGTAAGAATTGTAGGTGCTAACTTGTCTTCTTTATGGTTTTACTTGTGAAGTTGTGCAAGTATTAAAAATGTATTTGCATACTTACTTTTGAATCTTAGAATAATTTCATTTAAAAGTAGTGTTCTTTTATGAAATTATTAAGTAGAGTATGATGTTCTAAATATTTTTTACCTATCATGCTCAGTTCATATGAACTGACACATGGTAACAATATTGCAGATGGACTTTGTGAAAGATGAAATAAGGAAGACATATAAAAATTTGCATTTATTCTATTGATTGAAGTTAATTGATTTGATTACATGATTATTGTATAAGTTATTTTAAGTATTTATTTTTGGGACATGAAAATCCTATGGCCTATTTAATGTAACTATTTGGAAACATACCAATTTTCATTGGTATTATATGTTTTATGTTACTTAAAGTTTGACAATGGAAATAAATACTTAATTCATATGGTGTAAATGGAAATAGCTGATTGCAAAAGTGTTGGAAAAATTGTTGTAATTCCATTTGGAAAGAGAAGAAGATTATATTCACAACCTTACCTTTCTAGGCATATGAAAGAGTCATTGATTGACTATATTCTTTTATGAATGCCTATTTCTATAAAATAAAAAGAGAGTAGTGTTAAGTTATATATGTAACTTAGGAATATGATAAGTGATGAAATGATAAAATAAATCTATTAGTTTGAATGGAATGTGGAATGTACAATTATAAGTATATGAATATGATGTTATGTTCATCATTTTAAATTATGGAAATGAACTTATATGATTTAAATAATATTAAGTATTATTCCTTGAATATATACTTGTTGTCTTTAGACTATTACATATGGATAAATAAAGGAACTTTTGAATATATGTGCAAATGAGTTCTTATAATTTAAAATGTAAGTAAAAAGAAAGTGAATGCATAAGTTTAAGTATTTGATTAATTTTAATTGAACACGTTACTTGATAAAGGTATGAAGCATACCTATATATATATATTATGTATGTAAAATGAACTATTCTCGAATATTATGAAATAAAGTGGCATTGAATCAAGTTACCCTATATTTTCTATAACTAAATTAGGGGCATGGTACTTAATTGTATTAATGAGAACTCATGCTTAATTGATTAAGCCTAATGCAAAATTAAAGTTGCAATTCTATACTTAAATAAAAGATCATTTTGATCCCTACTTAAAATATTAAACATATCAAACCCTAATCAATCCTTAGGCATGACACCTAATGATTAAGATAAACTTGGGTGGAATTAACAAGTTGGGAATTAAAGAATTAATGAACTTGTTAAGTTATGTAGTTTCACTTAGTGGAACTCAGTGGGTTGTCGCAACATATTTGTTGTTGCGCAATACCCACTTAATGACATAATTCATTAGATGGATACTGTGGAGCATCCACTATGGTGTGATAATCCACTCAGCTCCTTTAAACATAGCTGTTATAAATTTGGATTTCAGGTCACTGTTCTACACTAAACAATGATAAACATATGACCTATGGCGATGTCAACTTATGTTGACTAAAGGTGATGAATCATATTCAAATTTATGTGAGTCATTAAATACAATTGATTACCCTTAGTCACCATAAGTAGACCATCAACACTATTCCATGTGATATGTCCCTTTTTAGTGTCTAACAAGGACTTGGAAGTGGTTGAAGGAATTCAAGGAAGCCTAATCTAGATAACAGTTTTCGAGTGGGGTGAAAGACATATTCCCTTAGATGGGTATGCCATCTTAAGACCAACTTGAGACCATTGAACATCAATGAAATACACCTATCCACATGAAATTTCACTCATTTTCCATCAATACCATGTGACATCAATGAAAGCACCAACTAATGCAACTAGGCTCAACAATCTCCCCCTTTGTAATTGATGACAACACTCATAAAATTTTATGGTAAAATAATTCACCAACATCTTCGGATATGCATGACAAAGTGAGTTCTGTTTCTAGCACACTTTCTCCCCATTTCCATCTATGAAAAATGTGTACACACATAAAAACATGAGTAACATGAAATAAAATCATGATAAAGAACAGTCTTACCTTAAGATTCTCCCCTTACAAGGATGTTTCTCCTTTTCTAGATAAGACTCAATCAGCTGCAAGAATTTTTCATTGAACACATATAATACTCTCCCCTGATCTTATTCCTTTGGATATTTAGCCTTTACACTTTGTTCTAATGTATTTTATAGACCTCTTAATTTGTTCTTGGGATAGAGAACAAAATCCCCTTGTTTAGACTCAACTTTGAGCCTTATTGGAGCAAATTTAACACTTGAGTTTTGAAAGAGGGTTTAAAAACCACAAGTGAGGATCATGAGGGACGATGTGCACATCAACAGATGTGTGAATGACAGTGTGAAGAGATCTCGGGAGGAGCGAGCATCAACCGAATGTGCATACAAAGATTTGAAACACAGGTAGAACCTGGTTAAGCCATAAAACTATTCTCTATCTCATAGATCAAAAGACATGTACATATAGGAGGTGTTGAGTAACCCCTAATGCTATAATCATAATAACTCGAGTAGAGAGGGGGAGTTACATTCCCATAATAGAAGTGTAACTCCCAATGACGCATATGACACACTGACATGCTGATGCACTGACACATAAGAGAATCTCATAATGACCCATAAATGACACATGGACCTACGATCTCACCTAAGTGAGATGACTCACCTAATGATGTGGAAAATAACACACACCAACACCCCCCTTCATCATAACTTAGGATGAGGTGGCAAGTCAGAAATGAGAAATGGGTCCTAGCACAAAGCCTAATGAGGTACCCATGTACAAGAAAGAATATCCCAAGCAGTGAAGGAAAACGTAGTGGGAAAAACATCCGCCACAAGAGAAAAACACACTCTATAATATAAGAAAGATGCCAAAGATGGGTCCCAGCTATAGAAGAGCCTAAAAAGGTACCCATATACAAAGAGGAAATCTCTCGGAAAGAAGAAGAAGAGAGAAGAAGAGGGAGACAAGAGGAATGCAGAAGATGTCATGGACGGATCTGAACTCTGCAGCTCTCTGGAGGTCTCCCGTAAGAATGTCGATGATGAGATACTCTGCCTCTGGACTGAAGAAGAACCACCCACACCGAACTATGTGCCTACCCTTAGGAATGATAGAAATGACATGCTGGAAGTCCACCCACTCCACAAAGGAAACTAAAGATAGCACCATGAAGAAATTTGAGTCTAGTGCATGAAAGTGTGACATAGGTCTAGTGAGTGAGTACAAAGGAACCAAAGGTAATGCCACGTGTGTAGAACTGTCAAAGTGAAAAAGAGGAACACCCACAGAAAGGATTTCTAAGTGATGTGAAGGGAACAAAACATCCTCCACAACAAAAAAGGGATCCATAGTTAAGGGTGGAGCAATGAAGGTCTTCGGAAAAGTGGAAGTGGTAAGATTCCCGGAAGGTGCACTCCCAACAATGGAGATGATGAAATCCTCTAAAACACTGTAGATGGATGAGGGACTGTAGAGCATCACAAGGAGACTCTGTGAAAAGACGACTAAGGTTGGGTAGATACTCGTCCCAATGAGGGGGCTCAACAAACAAGAGCGATGTCGATAGGTATGAGTAATCCATTGAAGGTAGAGGAGTGGAATGAGCCTCGGACACTAGAAGTGGAAAGGAGACTGGTGTAATGATGGTGTGAGACTAAGTAGAAAACTACTCGATATCCGATGAGATGTGGGAAGTGTCAACAATGTCTCGGAATAGTGAGAGAAAGAGGAGAAGAGTCCTCTGTAGTAATCTCAACATTAGAACAAGGTGCAAAATCCTCATCATCAAAAGTAGAATCAAGCAATTCTATGTAAGTGGAATTGCCATCACATGAAGAAATGGAGGAGACAATCAATCAGCTACAAAGCAACAACGGTGGCGGTATGTGAAGGGTCTCCATAGAGGGATTGAAGAATGCTCTAAGACACGATGAGGTGGATCTGAGTCTGCCACGTGAAACCAAAGAGAATGAGAGACATGCATCATCATGTGACCATATATTTGGTCACAAGTGTTGAGAAATTCCTCTAGATAATGATGATCAGCGGGTGTAGGAACTGGCCCAAGTAAGAAGGCTAAAAGACCCTCGTGGGTGAAGTAACGTTCCATGGAAGCACGCCAAGGTTGAATAGTTCTCTCTCTGGTGAGAAGTGGCGAAGGCTGTAAAGTAATCCTATGATGCTCACATCTAGAAAGAAAACTCTCCATGATGAAAAAATGCAAGATGCAAGGTGCACAAAAGCAAGACATCGGACTCGGCCGATAATGCATCTGCGTGTGTAGGCCCAAGAGTACAAACAACCCCCCAGAATGTGACACTTTATAAAATTAGTGCATTTACAAAACTGATAATGACATCACATAATGTGCAAAAAATCATGCAACTTTAACTAAGGAATCACTCAGAAACAAGTAGCGAGTCAAAAGTTATAGCATTAAAACGATTCTCGCAACTGATGGAAAAATACACTAGATCTTAAAACGCATAAAAAAGTACACAAAATGGGTGCAAAGGGTATCGTGTGGGTACTCATTGGAAATGGCACAGAATTTTAATAGGGGTTTGTTTTGACTATGAGGGGGGGTTAGCCTCCTGCCAACCCCGGACCTCGCCCTCCGTCTTCGACACTCATAGGAGGGTATTAAATACAAGCAAAAACAGCAGTCTAAAACTTATTACATGCCATGAATGTTTTTTTATGATCTTAAAACATTAAAAAAAGATAATGAGGGGGCCCACATTGGAGGAGCTATTTGAATGCCAAGTTGGAGGGTCCACGTGCTGGGCTGTTTGGAGGGAAAACCACCAAAAAGAGTTGTACAGCTGCTGAGGGTGCTGCAGACACGTGGGAGGTCGCTGGAGGTGCTGGGAGTAGGTGTGGCAGGTCTACACAAGTGGGAGGAGCCGTTTGAAGACCCAAAATGCCTAATAAACACCCAAAAACACCAAAAACAAAAATGTTTTAAGAAAAGACTAAGCCATTGAATATGATGTTGCAGGTTGTAGGTTGCTGGAGATGTGTAAAACAGTCGCTAGAGGTGCTAGGAGTAGGTGTTGCATATCTGCACAAGTTGGAGGATCCGTTTGAAGAACCAAAACACCAAAAAATGCCCAAAAACAGCTGAGAAAAGTCAAAAAATGTTTTTCCAAAGGAAGAGGATGCAAATACCCGAAAGCACCATGCCCAACATGCAAAACACCATGCCCAATATGTAGAACAAGAGCCTAAATTCAAAGTTAGAGATAACGAGTAAGGCACCACCGTAACAGAGCTTGCAAAACATAACGTAGAGACAACCAACGAAGGTAAACAAGCTATCACGAGGAGCATGGGCTGTCCAAGTCTGAGGTAAAACACAAGCAGTGAGTCATGAGATAAGAGCGATGAGCTAGGGCAGATTTGACCTAGAAATAGCTCTAATAGTCCTCCAAAAAAACTCACAAATAACACTTTTAAACTTAGATCTAAACCTCAAACCTGCAAACCACTTTCAAAGATGCATGCAGACCCCTGAAAGCTAAAACCCATAAACAAAGAATATAGAGGTGTGAAGCCCGGAATCAATGCAAGTAGAGCACAACTGGAATATCCATTATGACACATGTTGAAAGAGATTTGAATATTACACAAGAAGCTAGAAAATGCATGAAAAATGTTGAGGAGTGCATGGATCCACAAGATCCACCTTGATACCATGAAAGTGGGTTTAAAACCCGCAAGTGAGGATCACGAGGGATGACATGCACATCAATAGACATGCGAACGGCAGTGTGAAGAGATCTCGGGAGGAGCGAGCATCAACCGAATGTGCATACAAAGATTCGACAAATGGGAAGAACTGGTTAAGCCACAGATGAAAGAGGGAGAAGAGAAAGAACAGATCCGCCTTCGGGGTTGGGGAGAAAAGAAATGAATTCCAAAGCAGGGAAAGGTCAAGATTTATGTTTTTAGTTTGGTAGTTTGGTAAACAGAGCCAAACCTACTTGCATAAATAAACAAAGCAATACTTGATGAGCAAATGATAGAAAAGTAGATATGAATCCAACAGATTAAACACATACGTATCTAACGTAAGAAAGATCTAATGCATAACACAGCTATTGAGCACAAAGTCTTAATATTTGTATTATCAAGTTTTCTTCTCATACAAGAAAGCTCAAAGTCTTTCTCTCCTCACTTCTATTTTCATCTAAAAAATGTTCACCCCGAATACAACAAGTATTCCAGTATTTATAGAAGAGAGGAGAAGAAAAGCAAAAAGGAGCCAACAAATATTTACAAAGATATTTACAAAATATCTAAAAGTCATGTTGACTTTTGACAACTTGATGGATGACATCATCCCATGATGCAACATGGATGATGTCATCATTTGTGCCAACACACTTTAGACATTTCAACAAGAAAGTCGGAGAATAGAGAGAGGAAGAAGAAGAAGAAGAAGAAGAAGAAGAAGCTACTCGTCATCGTCATCCTGCGGCCGAAAGGGGGTTGCCTGCTTCTGATGCTGCTCAGGAGATGATATGTGGAACTGAGCGCGGTATTCCAAAAACTTGTTAATCATGGGCCCAAATTGATCCTGTGATGGATCCTTGTGCCGTTCACTGATTGCTTCGCAAGTCTCCCGTTCGCTTATGAGCTTTTCTGGGAGTTTAGAATAATCTTTCTCCGCCTCGATGAGAAACCCGATGAAGTCCCTACAGGCCAGCAGGTTGTTGATAGATTCAGTGTCAAATGTGACCTCTGGCCCCGTTCCTTGAGAAGCGATCTCTTTGAAGATCTGGATAGTTTCATCAGCGATCTCATGGTAAAGGAAGGAGTGAGCAGCCCTGGAGACATGTTAAGGACAATTCGCTCCATTTGATGCATCGCATCCAGGGCCTCTTCCTTCACCTTGTCTATCTTTTCCAGAACAAATTCCAGCTGATCTATCCGATAGTCCAAAGTGGACATGGTTTTGTTGAGAGCCCTTGGATGGCCGAAAACTCCGAACTTGACTGATCTTCGATCAACAAATGAACATTTGTCAAAGGTCTCATGTTGGAGTCTAGCATGATCTAGCTCTTCCGATATGGGACCCGCTAATACTTGGAGTTCCTTGTTCGCCTTTTTGATGTTTAGATATGAATTGATATATTCGCGATCACTCTTTCACCGTCCTTGAGGATCTGGCTCCTCCAAGCGTAAAACGCCATACCCCTCGCCGCCGATCTTTGAATATTCATTGATTTTCTCCCCGCCGAGAAGCTCGAAGTCTCGGGCAGGCAATGGGAGGTGCACTACCCATCTTCTCGTAAGGCTTGAAGCAGATATTTGTTCTGCTCCTTCGCAGCCTTTTCTCTCTTTTGTTTCCCAAGCTTTTGACAAAGGGCGCGACCACGGAAAGAGCTTCCCCGGAGACTTTCGAAGATGTCCCCATCAGACTTGGGTCACAAGAAAATCTACCGGAGACAGATCCTTTTTCTCTTTGAGGGGATCGGGGTATGCAATTTCCATGATCCTCTCACCCGCAAAGACTTTTAGAGAAACGTGCAACAGCTTTCACTTCTTTGCCCCTTTGGTGGAATTATCAAAAGTCCATCTGAGCGATGGGAACTTTCCTCTTTTTGGCTCACCACCGAGAGATCCATGCTGGTCCTATGGAAGAAGGACCAGAGACAAGAGGGGACAACATGCAGAGAAGAGGGGAAAAACGTGGAGACACGCGGAGGCGGCATTGAGAGAATAGCCGAAGAAGTGCCCACGAGAGGAAGGGAAACTGCAGCTGCAGAAGACAAAGGAAGGGAAGGGAGCCCGGAAATGAGGGAAGAAATGGAGGAGGAAAGATCAGCGAGGGAGGAGAAGATAGACAAAGAGGCAGGGGAAAGAGTAGAAGAAGGGGCGGAGGACACGACCAAAGGGGTGGTCATCTGAGTCACTCGAGGAGGGGAAGGAAGAGAAGAAGAAGGGACAGAAGGGACCTCTGTGGTTGTAGCAATGCCGACATCCTGAGTGGATGGGCGTATGGGACTATCCTCTCGCTGCTTCTTTCTCCGGCGAATCCAGAGTTATTACCTGTTCTGGCGCTGTGGAAGGAGGACTTCCAGGGGCTTCTTCCTGAATGGTGCTAGGCTCACCTTCTACACCTTTGCCTTTTAACTGCTTTTTGGACCTTGGAGGTGCATTGCCCAATGGGGAGGTTGTGAAATCTACCCCGAGGTAGATCAGCCCGTTCATGCGGCACCAAGTGCTGCTGCTCGCGCATAGTCTCCTCGACCCTCTCTTCAATTGTTTGAGGAGCCTTGCTTCTGTCAATGGCCGGGAAGGGCCAATCATCCCCTTCCGTGTCATTATACACCTTGTCTACTTCATCTTCCGTAGTTTGGAAGCCTTTGGGGACAATGGCCACTCCGTATTGGATAATTTCCTCCAATGCTAAGCGAGAATGATCCTTTCTTCTGAGTTCCACCTCGTGGATGACGTCAATGTAAATATCCTCGATCTGAGGAACATGGATCGGATCAAGCTTAGCCCTTGGCAGCAGCTCCTTGGGTCAAAGGTAGGCCTGGCTGGGAAGTCATGTTTCAAATTGAGCAACTCCAGCTCTGCGAACATTTCCTTCGCTTTGTGATGGGAGGAGCATGTGTACCGGCCCACTGTGAGGGGGAAAGGAGTTCCGCCCTTCTTTCTCTTGAGGCATTTCTCATGGTATGTGACCAGCTGCCTTGATAACTCTAGTAGAATCAGCTTAGGTCCAAAGCGTACCTTGGCACTTGGTTGGCTCGCCCAAGAAGTCGACCGCCCTCGAGATAGGTAAATGTGGGAAATCGGGTGAACAGGGCCCCCCATTTCTCCACAGTTGACACAATGTTCTTGGTTGTGCGACCATGAGTTAGATTCGGCCTCAACATACAAATGATGTGATAGAAGAAAGCATCATTAATTTTGGCGAATTGAGGGATGCTGTTCTCCAGCCTCAGTTCTGGATAATATTCATATATTTTGACCTGAGGCCAAATCCCACTTCGGTTTAGCCCCGGATAATCCCTCTCCGATGACGCCGCAGCAGACTACATAGGAGTTCATATGGAACACTCCCGTTGTGGCGAATTTGTCAGAGCCGCTCGAGATGGTGCCGCTTATTATTCTCCCAAAGAAAAGCGCCGCTCGTGCACATTCTTATTCATTGTTTCCAAGTACCTCAAAGATCCATTTATGGAAGTAATGGGCGCGAAAGCCCAAGACCCCGCTCAGAAAGTGATAGTATCGCTGAGCTCTTCTGAGAAGTCACTGCGGTGGATGATTTGGGGCCACCGGGTTACCACCTTCTTGTTTTTCAAGTAGACTTCGTTCATTAGTTGCATGCATTGGTCTTCATTGTCTTCCCAGGCCTTGATGCACTCTTCTTGGCTGACGGCCACAAAGTGCCGGTGGTGAGGGATGCCAAGTATCATCTCAAAATGACGGGCAGTGAGGTTTATGACTACCTCGCCCTTGCTGTTTTCGACACACCTTGTGTCCTTGTTGTAAGATTGTGCAATCACCATCATGAATTCATTGTTGACAGCGCTGACGGGGATTCCTCCGGTGAAATGCAGGGCACTGCCTATTAACTTGTCCATCCATGGACTTCTTGTAACTTTCTGAGTTCTAACCCAGAATTCTTCCATGTCAACGTGACCCACCTCGAGTCTCTCGACATCCATACCGCATTCACTTCGTGATTCGGCATCCCGACCCTTTGATATTTATACTTCATCTCTTCCTCAAGAAGCTTCACCTTTCCTTTTGATTTGGTGGATCTCTTGCTGGATGTAGACATGTGTTCTTTCGAACTCAGTTGCTGATCTGCATGGAGAAGAAGCGAGACCCAATCCAAAAAGGTTGAATTAGCCATTTGATCTTTCATTGGAAAGCTAGCAGAAGAAAGAGTTAGAGATTTTAAGGCTCAGGGCGCAGGCGCATGAAAATCAGCAGCTTACAGGCTAAATAGGCAGGGTGCACACGGAAAGGGCTGTTGAAAAGTTAAATCTGCGCCAAAGGCGCATGGCGCATGGATGTTGCAGAGATTGCATTTTATGAAGGGCGCATGAAAATTGTGTGTTACTTTGGGATTCGGTGCGCCCTTTCGCGCGTGGGATGGATCGGTAACATTGACTTTTCGTGCGCCAAAGGGACATGGCGCGCGCGCATGAAGGGTTTACACAACATGATGTTGATGTAATCGGGATGCGCCGCGCTTTATAGCTTCATACTTGTGCGCAGATATAACTTGTGTAACATGGAAGCTGGATGCGCCATTGGCGCATGGAAAAGGGATGCAACATGGATGAACGGTGCGCCAATGGGGCGCAGGATCAGCACTTGTAGCATGCGAAAGAGGCGCGCCATGAGGGCGCATGAGTTCTTGATGCAGCAGGACAAAAGGGTGCACCATTGGCATGGGTTTTGCTCATGTAACAGGGCGGGTAGATGCGCCAAAGGGGCGCAACTGTTCTTAGTGTTGCAAGACGCGCCAGTGCGCCTAAGTGAAAAACAGAGCTTTCTCGACGGGGTTTCTAACTCTTTTCTTTCTTTCCTTCATTTCCAAGACTGCTTGGGGAGACATAAGGTTTCAGACCAAAAAGAGGTTTTAAGACCAAGCTTTTCTTTTTTTTAAAATAACACCCTCTACCAGCAGATCTGGAAAGAGGGGGGAAGGGAGGAGGAAAAGAAGAAAAAAAAAAAGACAAGGCAGCACAGGGGGGAAGCTCAACCTATTTCTATTTCAAAACCAACCGACAAGCTAAACACCAGACCAACAACGCATCAAGAACCGAAAACACAAAACGTAGAAGAGGGAGAACCTCTTACCTGATAAATAGCAAAAGTTTTGAGAACGGGTCCACAATACGTTGAAAACGACGGAGCAGAGGCTGACAAGCTCAAAAAAAACACGTGCTTCGCAAAAGTGAAAATGACATTTGGGCGCGCAAAACACATATATATAGAAAAACCAGCCATCAATGCGCCACCTACTTTTGAAAGGGCGCATGAAAAATGTTGTCGACAGGAGAAAGCGTGCGCCCTTTGGCGCACGAAAATATGGTGTTGCAATAAGATCATGTGCGCCTTTGGCGCACGCAAAAGAGACTCAACATCCTTTGGCGCACCGAAAGATGTGTTAACATGGAAAACCATGCGCCAAAGGCTTTTAAGGGGGCGCATCAAAAGCTAGTGTTACAAGGATATTTCATGCGCCCAGCCAAAAAAGGCTCAGAATGACTAAGTTCGAAAACTAGATTTCCCGGGAAGGGATTTTAAAATGTTTCGAACGCGGGGGATCCCTAACGAGGGATCGGAACAAAATTTTCGGTATGGTTATCGGTAAAATTGCCCTTGTCAATTTTACGGGATAACAGCTGGCTCTTTCTGGGGACTATCCCTGAACGAACTCAGGGGTAGAGAATCCCAGATCGCTTGTGCCTATCCATTGGGTAACAGAGTCAAAAACAAGGGGGACCGGAGGGAGAACAAAGGAAACACACAACAAACCGAAAGCAAACACACGACGAAAGCAAACACACAACTTAAAGCAAATTGTACAAAGAAGAGAGCAAGCTCTACTTCCTGAAGATCTTCAGATGCTGCCCACTATAGGGAAGTGGGAGCTCAGTTCCATCCAGATACGAGAGATAGAAACTATTCTCTCCGTTGAGTTGCTTGATTTTGAAGGGCCCTCTCCATAGGGAATCAAACTTTCCGTGCATGCCCTTTGGCTCTCTTCGCTTGTCCCACAAAAGGACGAGATCTCCCACTTGAAAATCTCTTTGCTTGGCCTTCTTATCGAAAAGCCTCTTAACTTGATTCTGATGTTCAGTGATCCTGTCGATCACTCTCACTCTCTTTTCTTCAAGTGCTGCCAAATACATGATTCTCTTTTCTAGAGAATTTTGGAAAGTTTCATCTTCAATCGCTCGTGCCAAGCGCAGAGCAGGAAGTTCCACGGAAATGGGAAGTTCGGCATCAGTGCCATATAACACTTGAAAAGGTGACATGCCGAGCGATCTCTTGGGAGTAATGCGGTCCGCCCACAAAGCATCGTACAAAGACTTGTGCCACATTCGCTGATTCGATTCCACCAGTTTTCGTATGATGGCCACCAAGTTCTTGTTGCTGGATTCCGCTTGACCATTTCCCTGAGGATAATAATCTGAGGCATGAGCCAAAGTTATCCCATATTCATAGCAAAAACTAATAACTTCTCGAGAGGAGAAGTTAGAAGCATTATCAGCAACGATTTTGTTTGGAACGCCGAACCTGACAATGATATTCTCTTTAATGAAATTGCAAACCACCTCAGAAGTGGCATGCTTGACAGGTATGGCTTCCACCCACTTTGTGAAGTAGTCCGTTGCTGTAAGGACATAGCTATGTCCGGCACTCGATTGAGGATTGAGTGCGCCAATAAAATCAATTCCCCATTGCCTGAATGGTTCATTGATAATGACCGGCCTTAGGGGAAAGGCAGCCAACTTGGGCTTGCCGACGAATTGCTGACAGGGTTCACACTTTGCCACCCAGGTGGCTGTATCTTGAAAGAGCGTTGGCCAATAGTACCTGGCTCGAATGATCTTGTGTGCCGTCACGGAGGAAGAAAAATGTCCTCCACAAGCTGAATTGTGAAAACTTTCCAGTAGTTTTACTTGTTGGGGCTTGTCGACACATCGCAGGAAGATGCCATCTATCCCGCTTATTATATAAGCCGTCATCCCAGATGACGTATTTAGCCACCCTGAGCTTTATAGTGCACTTCTCCTTTGCAGTTAGGTGCATCGGGCATTCGCCGTAGGTAAGGAAGAAAGTGATGTCGGAGTACCACTCATCACTAGTTGCAACAAATAGAACCAGAGGCAGAGAATCAGGCCCTTCTTGCCGGTCCTGCGCTTCTTCGATGTAGTCACCCCTCTCATCAGGATTTTCTGAATCTTTGTTTTCAGCCATTAGCTGACACAAGCCCTTGCCTCTTACCAGCTTGGTTGGTTTAATATCCAGGTCATACTCCTGGACCTTTGCGATCCAATTTCCTCGCAAGCTTCCTAACTCTTGCTGAGTTAGAATTGATTTCACTGCCGTGTCTGGAACCAGCACCACCGTATGCGAGTTTAGGATGTAATACCTGAAATTCTTCACTGCTTTGACAACGGAAAAGGCATGCTTTTCCAGCTGAGTCATCTTTAGTTCGTGAAGCTTGAGGGGAGAACTCATGAATGCAATCGGGGATTCAATGTCTTCTGAATTCTTTTGCATTAAGATGGCAGACACAGTATGCTCAGATGCATAACTATACATGATGAAGTCCTTGGAAAAGTCGGGACATACCAGGACTGGTGCATGAGCAACAGAAGTTTTTATTTCTTCAAATGACCTTTTCCCCTCCTCACTCCATCTGAAAGTTGGTGACCCCTTCATCATGTTCAATATGTGACGGGTCTTTTCAGCAAAGTCAGGAACAAAACGCCTGAGAAAGTTCACCTTTCCAAAGAAAGAATGAACACCAGTCTTGCTTGTGGGCAGAGTAAGGCTTTGAATAGCCTTAACTCTTTCAGTATCTATCTTTGTTCCTTCTTTGCTGACCACATGGCCTAGCAACTTCCCTTCCGTGACTCCAAAAACAGACTTTTTTGGGTTTAAGGAAATCCCATGCTCTCGACATCTGGCCAATACTTGCTCCAAGTGATCACAATGATCGCTTCGTTGTTTGGAGAACACAGTCAGGTCATCTAAATAAACCACAATGACCTTCCCCATCATACCTTTGAAAGCAAAGTCCATGGCCCGCTGAAAAGTGGCGCCGGCATTAGTTAGGCCGAAAGGCATCCTGCTGTAGGCAAATGTACCCCAGGGAGTAGTGAATGTTGTTTTAAACTGATCTTCAGGTGAAACTTCAATCTGATTGTAACCTGAAAAACCGTCGAGCATGGACAACATCTCTGATCCAGTTACTGCTTGCAGAACTTGATCCATTATCGGAAGAGGGTAGTTGTCTTTCAGCGAAGCTTGATTCAAATTTCGAAAGTCTACGCAGATGCGTATTTCACCGTTTTTCTTGCGCACTGGCACAATATTTGCTACCCAAGTACTGTGATGGATAGGGAAGATGATTCTTGCGTCTAGCATCTTCTGAATTTCAGCCTGGATGGTGCCCGAAATCTTGGGATTATAGTGCCTCTGCTTCTGGCGGAAGGCTTTGGCATCGTCTTTCAACGGAATATCGTGCTGAACGTCCTTCGGCTTGAAGGACTTTAAATCGGCATAAGACCATGCCAATACATCCATATATTTTTTTAGCAGCTTGACAAATTTCCACTTTTCTTCTGGCGTGCAACATTTCCCGATGTTCACAAATTGCGGATGTGCCTCCGAACCTAAATTGACCGGTTCGGTCTCTGGGGATGAGTCAGGATCATCCCGCTTCTTCTTTTTTACAAAACGGTCATGCCTGTCGAACAGGCGTTCCAGAGAAACCAGGCCCTTTGGAATTTTATTTCCCTTGAGCTGACATATGCCATCGTTCTCCTTTGTTTCGTGGTTTTGACCGTTGATTGATTCACGGCATGTAGAGGTGGATCCTTCGAAATACAACTCGTTAAAATTTTCTGATTTTTCCAGAAAGGCAATGAGTTGATTGTCATCGTTGAACACCTGCCAATGCTGAGAATTATCCGGCACGCTCGGGTGGAAAACCACCTCAATGGTGTACTTGTTCGTTTTCAAACCTGGATGTGGGAGCATGAGAGATGCCGAGACAGCCAATGAATCAGCCATGTCATTTTGAGCTCTTGGAATTGATTCAATTGAAAAGGCATCAAACTCCTCAATGCTGTCCCATACCGCATTACGGTAGTGCCTGAGCCTTTCATTCTTTACTTGGTAAATCCTTTTGACTTGATTTACAACTAGCTCAGCATCACCTTGTACTTTTAGATTTTTTATTCCTCTTTCTTTTGCGGCTTGCATACCGAGTAAGAGAGACTCATACTCAGCAGTATTGTTAGTGTTGAAAAACTGCAATTTGAAAGAGAGAGGAATGACTTCTTCCTCAGGAGATATCAGCACGGCCCCAGCGCCACATCCACTAGTTGCACAGCTCCCATCGAATTGCAATGTCCAGATCTTATTAAGATCTCCTTCCTGAACGAGAACAGCCCCTGTTTTATCCGTCTCAGTAGATAAGAAGTAATTCCCCATCCCTGATGATTCAAAAAGGATTTGAGCTTTGGGGTCTTCAGAGCTGGTAACCAAGTATTTCTTTTGTGATTCTGGCTCCAAAGTCTACATTACGCCTTTGACTGGAATTCTAGCTTTGGACCAGTCCATATGAATTTCTCCACCAACTTCGCTGCAAAAACTTCTTCCCAGCAATATTCCATAGGCTGCCGGAATGTCAGCAATGACAAGGACTGTCATTTTTACTCTTTTATCCGGGAAAGCCGCAAATGCAAATTGCGCGTCCTTGATTTGGCCAACCAACGGAACTTGCTTAGTTTCCAAAGAATAACACCTGCCGAAAGGCTTGGTAAGAGTGAGGCCCAAAGCATGAGCGACTTTTGCCGGCATGACGTTATCAGAAGCTCCGGAATCAATTATGCAATTACTCAGCTTGTGTCCATTGATCAGTAGAGAGAGATAGAAAGGTTCTATCTTGCCTGACGCAGATGTTGAAGCAACATTTATATGAGATTCAGGGGGAGTGGATAGGATTCCTTTTGGGGAAACCTGATTAGATATAACAGCTTGACTTTGGATATACTTAGTCAATCTTACGAGCTGTTCGGGGTTTGACTGAAGATACTCAGCTTCAGACATTTGGATCTTGGTCTTTTTTGCATGATCTATAATATCAAACGCGGCCAAGGGTTGCGTTGGTAAAGGAATGAGTCCCTCACCTCGCGATGATGGAAAAGGATTGGTGGTCTTAGGAGGAATGTGAGAGGATTGATTTGGAGGAGAGATAGGGGGAAAAGACTTCTTTGCAAAAGATTTGCCAGGGAGTTGAGTAGGAAGAGGATTACCTCTTTTAGCAATGATCGGAGGCGCGTTTGACACGGCCTTCTCCTGCTGGACATGGGCAGCAATTTCCGCTTCTTTTCCTTGCGAGCGAGTAAAAACAGCATATGACTGTCCGCTTGCATATCCCTGAGTACCCTCTTCTTCATCAGATTCTTCCTCATCAAATTCCATGTATCCAATAGTAGAGTCGCCAGTCGGTTCACCGACATCTTGATCATCTTCACCTTGAGACGAAGGTTCTTCATAGTACTGCTCTTCTTCTTCAATCTCGGCCAGAGCATTGATCGGAGGGGCCTCAAGTGCCAACCGCGGAGCAGCTGTAGGTAGACGCGGCCTTTGTGAGACATTGTTAGGAACGAAATTCCTCCGCGGAATATCCCGATATGAGGAACTGGGAGAGGCCTGGGCCAACTGTTTCTTCAATGCGAGCAAGTCATTCGCCATCTTTTGAAAGGCTGGATCAGACGAAGTAGTGGGCGCAGGGCCCAAAGATTTAGGCTTGGCTGATTCCTTTCTCAATTCACCAGATATTATCAGATTATCCTCTATGCGAATGGCAGCTGCTTGGGCGAGAATCAAGGTAGCAACTCGCTCTTGAAGGAGCAAGAAACTAACTTTTGAGCTCATAGCATTTACGAAGAAACACTTTTGATTTTCCGGCGTCGGGAGCATGGCAACAGGGACACGGTTGATTAGTGCATTGAACCGGTGATAAAATCGCATGGTCTCATTTGCCTCCTTCTTCAGGTGAGTGATTCGTGATAATAATGCAAACGCATCCTCTGAAGGCTTGTATCTGTCTTCGAAAGCATCCCGTAAGGTGGCCCAACTGGTGATAGATCCGGCTGGCAAATGCTGAAACCATTCAGCTGCAGGCCCTTGTAGGGTCTCCAGAAAAAGGTGAACCGACACATCTTCGTGGGTCACATCCAAAATACTGCATGACATAATGAATGCAGATATGTGGGAATCCATGCTTTGATTTCCGCTCCCATCAAATTTGGGAAAATTCTTTCGATTTCCGTGAGGGAGAGCGTGAACTGGATGTGGTAAAGCCAACGGACCCATCGCGTTTCCCCATGGAACCGCCATTTGAAAAGCCGGAAAGAGAACACGAGCTGGAAGTGTAGTTCCGCTGAGTAGCAAGGCACTACAAAGGGACGTAGATGCTCCTTGTAAAAGACTTTTTCTTCGTGGAGGTGAGACACTCCTGGATGACCGGCTAGCCGAGCTTAGTGCTGAAAAATGCACCGGTGTTACGCTGAAATTGTGCCTCTGAAGCAGATCGAAAGTAGGATCAGCTTCTCCACGGGCTCTCCTGCTGCGCGTAAAAGGTTCACTCGCCAGTGTACCTTCTAGATCTGCAATGTTACGGCGCAGATTTAAACTTTCTTTTTGGTTGTACTGGCTGATTTTCTGGTCTTTCTGACAAAAACCAGCAGCAAATACTTTTCTAAATATTTAAAATTATCCTCTTCAAAAACCGATTGCGGTTAAATGACAAATGACAATGAGGATAAAATAGCAGGGAAGATAGTAAGCTGATTTTCGGATCTTACTTTGACTTTTTCCAGAGGGTTTCAAACTTTTTGCAAACAGTCAAAAACTCAGATCTATGGCAAAATACTGATTTTTTCAAAAACTCAGCGAACTAAAGATCTTTAACTGGACCAGATCTATGACTCTCAGAAGAAAATTTTTCGATTTGAGCATTTTTGCAAAAAAATTTTAGATTTTTACAAAAAGTTGAGATTTGCAAACAGGCAGCAATCTGCTGATTTTTTCTGATTTTTATCTGTTACCAGCCACTAGATCTGACAGATCTATTCGTTCCCAAATGAGTCGCCAAAACTCGTTGGTCCGAAAATCTGTCCTCTGGACAGATCTATGAATGGATAGACGAGCCAACAAAGTGCGAGACTTAGACCCTCTTTGAGTCGGCAAAGTGAAACTGTTTATTGCTATTCTACCAAATGAGGAATCTATGCAAGTCTCACATTCTCGCCTTCGGGGTTGGGATCTCATCCCAGTAGAGTGTTCTAGGCTGCGAAAAGAAAGGAATGAAAGAGGGAGAAGAGAAAGAACAGATCCGAAGGGAGAAAAGAAATGAATTCCAAAGTAGAAAGGTCAGAAGATTTATGTTTTTAGTTTGGTAGTAAACAGAGCCAAACCTACTTGCATAAATAAACAAAGCAATACTGATGAGCAAATGATAGAAAAGTAGATATGAATCCAACAGATTAAACACATACAGATCTAACGTAAGAAAGATCTAATGCATAACACAGCTATTGAGCACAAAGTCTTAATATTTGTATTATTGTTTTCTTCTTACATAAGAAAGCTCAAAGTCTTTCTCTCCTCACTTCTATTTTCATCTAAAAAATGTTCACCCCGAATACAACAAGTATTCCAAAGATTTATAGAAGAGAGGAGAAGAAAAGCAAAAAGGAGCCAACAAATATTTACAAAGATATTTACAAAATATCTAAAAGTCATGTTGACTTTTGACAACTTGATGGATGACATCATCCCATGATGCAACATGGATGATGTCATCATTTGTGCCAACACACTTTAGACATTTCAACAAGAAAGTCGAGAATAGAGAGAGAAGAAGAAGAAGAAGAAGAAGAACTACTCGTCATCGTCATCCTACGGCCAAAGGGGGTTGCACGCTTCGATCTTTGCTCGGAGATGATATGTGGAACTGAGCGCGGTATTCCAAAAACTTGTTAATCATGGGCCCAAATTGATCCTGTGATGGATCCTTGTGCCGTTCGCTGATTGCTTCGCAAGTCTCCCGCTCGCTTATGAGATTTTCTGGGAGTTTAGAATAATCTTTCTCCACCTCGATGAGAAACCCGATGAAGTCCCTACAGGCCAGTAGGTTGTTGATAGATTCAGTGTCAAATGTGACCTCTGGCCCCGTTCCTTGAGAAGTGATCTCTTTGAAGATCTGGATAGTTTCATCAGCTGATCTCATGGTAAAGGAAGGAGTGAGCAGCCCTGGAGACATGTTAAGGACAATTCGCTCCATTTGATGCATCGCATCCAGGGCCTCTTCCTTCACCTTGTCTATCTTTTCCAGAACAAATTCCAGCTGATCTATCCGATAGTCCAAAGTGGACATGGTTTTGTTGAGAGCCCTTGGATGGCCGAAAACTCCGAACTTGACCGGATCTTCGAGCAACAAATAAACATTTGTTGAAAGGTCTCATGTTTGCTGAGTCTAGCATGATCTAACTCTTCGATATGGGACCCGCTAATACTTGGAGTTCCTTGTTCGCCTTTTTGATGTTTAGATATGAATTGATATATTTGGCGATCACTCTTTCACTCCTTGAGGATCTGGCTCCTCCAAGCGTAAAACGGCCATACCTCGCTTTCGCCGATCTTTGAATATTCATTGATTTTCTCCTGGCTGAGAAGCTCAGAAGTCTCGGTGGCAGTCGTGGGAGGTGCACTACCCATCTTCTGTAAGGCTTGAAGCAGATATTTGTTCTGCTCCTTCAGTAGCCTTTTCTCTTCTTTTGTTTCCTGAAGCTTTTGACAAAGGGCGTCGACCGCGGAAAGAGCTTCCCCCTGGAGACTTTCAGAAGATGTCCCCATTGTGACTTGGGTCACAGTAAAATCTGCCAGAGACAGATCCTTTTTCTCTTTGAGGGGATCGGGGTATGTAATTTCCATGATCCTCTCACCTGCAGCACTTTTAGAGAAACGTGCAACAGGCTTCAGCTTCTTTGCCCCTTTGGCTGGAATTACTGAAAAGTCCATCGGAGCGATGGGAACTTTCCTCTTTTGCTGGCTCAGCTGCTGAGAGATCCATGCTGGTCCTATGGAAGAAGGACCAGAGACAGAAGAGGGGACAACTGCAGTAGAAGAGGGGAAAAACGTGGAGACACGTGGAGGCGGCATTGAGAGAATAGCCGAAGAAGTGCCCACGAGAGGAAGGGAAACTGCAGCTGCAGAAGACAAAGGAAGGGAAGGGAGCCCGAAAATGAGGGAAGAAATGGAGGAGGAAAGATCAGCGAGGGAGGAGAAGATAGAAAAAGAGGTAGGGAAAGAGTAGAAGAAGGGGCGGAGGACACGACCAAAGGGGTGGTCATCTCGAGTCACTCGAGGAGGAAGGAAGAGAAGAAGAAGGGACAGAAGGGACTGTTGATGCAAAATCACAAAGCACCCCTAGATGCACATTAGGCTTCTTGGTTGATGTTCGGCATCCAGTGATCATTGCACAACATGGAAACCTCTCTCAAGCGTGGGACTTGTGAAACCGAGAGAGGAATCTCAAGAGAAGGCTGGTTCCTACTCCTAAACTACTCCGCCAAGCTATTCTAGTGCGGGAAAGCTAATCTAATTCTAATCTAACCAATGCCAAGGAGACAGAGAGAGAGAGAGAGAAGGAAAAAACAGCAAAAGCCTACACTAAAACGGTGATACACCAGAGAAGGAGGATGTTGAACATCTATCAAAACTGCCATGGGACAAAGAGAGGTGAGCAATGGGAAGGATGGACAGATGCATCACAGGCCCAAGGATAGATTTCACACAGAAAATGTCCCAAAACTCCATGAACACAGCTCCAAACCTGCAATGAACATTTAGACATGCACAGATACCTGCAAATGAAGAGAGGCAAGGAGAGAACAAGCAAAAACGAGAGAGGATGGACAGATGCATCACAGAACACGTTTTGTTGCTCCAGAAGTTTGCACAGAACATCATTCCATTAGTAAAAGGCAAAAAACGCCATTACAGAGCAGGGAGGAGGCTCGAACTCCATTTTCAACCCTAGAGAAGAAAAGAAGGGAGGGCCGAGCCGAAAGAATGAACCACCTCTTTATATTTTGCCACTCCTTACAATATATAGGAAGAATGAGAGAAGGAAGAAAGAGGAAAGTCAGATCTACTCCAACCACCCCCAGGTCATATTTTAAATCATCTCATTATGGTAGAAGCGGCGGATCCTGGCAAAACGGCGGGCTGTCTGCTACATTAAAGCTGGTTGTTGAAGCGTCACTTCTGCTGTATCACGCGTCAGATCTGTGTCTTGATTTTCTCTCTCCAAACTACACCAAAACTAGAGATTAACCCCAGAATCATGTAGAGCATCTCAATAGCTTTCCGTTGATATAAAGAACGTGGAAATCCGAGCTTTGGATCAAAAGATCTGGCGATCTGAAGATTTAGGGCACAAAAGCAGATCAAAACGAATTTTAAAATGTTTTCCCACTCTTCGCCATCTCGGACAACACGTGGCACGTCTTTGATTGGACAAGCAATTCTCTCTCCTCCATCTTTCGCGGGCTTTCCTTTTGAAATTTCTTGTGGGCCCCTTAAACATGGACACGTGGCACCATTTCATTGGTTCGATTCGGCGCTCGATAACTCGCCCCTTTGATCTTTTGAATTTTTCTCCTGTGAGGACACGTGGCAGTTTCTGATTGGTCCTCGGCTCCTTCGGCTCCTTCGCGTACTTCGCCTCCATTTTTCCCAGATGTCCCATTTGATTTTGGGCCCTTTGTGCTCATTTCGGCCGGTTCGGGCATTTCGCGTCCATTTGTCCCAGATGTCCCATTTGATTTTGGGCCCTTTGTGCTCATTTCGGCCGGTTCGGGCATTTCGCGTCCATTTGTCCCAGATGTCCCATTTGATTTTGGGCCCTTTGTGCTCATTTCGGCGGATTCGGCCGGTTCGGGCATTTTTGGCCCGCTTGTCCCATTTCGTCCCTCTCGGTAGTTAGCCAAATTTTTCTGGTCGAACGAACGGCATTTCGCGCCGCGATTGCGTACTTTTGTCCCAGATGTCCCTGTTGCTTTGCGGGCTGTTTGTGCTTACTTGCCGAGCCAGCCAGGCTTCGGGCCTTTTGTCCCAAATGTCCCGATCGCCCCTAGGACTAGGACTTAGTCATTTTATGGTTTTTTCTTGGATCAACCTACTTGCCTTCTGCAACCTTTTTCGCATTTTCTCAGAGCTTGCTCTTTTCCTCTCAGACAGGGAACTTAGAAAATATTTGAGGGGACTCTAGCAACATGATTTTTGGCCCCGAATCAATCAATTTTCCTAGGACTTGAATATTCGATGCATGTTATAAAAATTACCTAGGGGGAAATTTTGACAACGGTTTGGCGACTCAAATGGGGTCATCTCGCTCTCTTAGATGAATGATCATTAGCTTTGAAGCATCCATTGGGCATGGAGTCATGAGTTGCAACCTGCAACCCGATCCAAACTTTGAAAACCTCCTCCGAGCCACTTGGAAACCCATTGAACACAGGAGTGTCTTCACCAAGATGCCATCGAAATGAATCGTGCGAGCAAAACCAGCAACACCAAAACTATGTACAAAACTGAAAATCATACATGCCCCAAATGGAACATGCAGAGTGTGCACAAGCACTTCTTCTACTGAAAGCAAATCTACCTACTCTACTCTAGCTGGAAGCAAAGGCAAGCTAAACAAACCTGCTGAATCAAGTTGTGAAAAATAGCTTCCTTTCTTCAAAATTGGCAGCCATGCAATTGATTTGGCAATCGATCATGGCTGTTTGGATGGATGGAAAATCAACAAGAAGCTGGTCTTCTATCCAAATCATCAAGGTATCAACTGAAAAATCCAATACCTCTTTTAGTTGCTCTGCATTTGGATTGGAGAGGTATGGCAGCTGATCCTTGGTACTTTGTAGCTCATCCTCATGCTCAGAAGCAAGCATGACTGGTTGTGGCTTCTCCTTTGGCTCCAATGAAGCCAAATACGATTGGCAAGGTCTCGATCCGTTTGATATGCCCATTGCTGTGATTTTCAACTCCAAGAATGGAGTCTTCTTGTAGACCCTCTTGAATGGATGATGTGGAAGAAATGGTGGAATCCTTCTGTCCTTTCTCTTCCTCCAATGAAGAACATGGAAAATCTTCCAATCTTGATCCCAAAGAGCTGCTGTAAGATGCAGGCTGCTGCAAATGAAAGCTCTCCTTCATGGCAGCAGGCTCTGGTGTTTGGAATGTGGATGATGAAAGAGAGAAAGGTGAAAGCTCAACTGGCTCTTCTCCATCAAAACAGTCCTCCAAAACTGACAGGTAAACTACCTCATTGCTGTCCTGCTGCTCGTGTTCAACTTCCTCCATGGTGTCCTCTTGATCTGCAACTTGACCACCATGGTTTCCTTCACTTTCCAATATTGAGTTTGAGAGATCAAACTCCTTTTCAGTAATAGAACTTGAGAGAGATGAAGTGGAAAGAAGAACTGAAGGTTCTCCTGTAGCCTGCTTTGTGCTCGAAGCCCTTGGATCTGCACTTTTCTCCTCCACAGCTAGAATGTGCTCCTCTTCTTTTGGATTTGGAGCAGTTTCTCCTTCCTCCAATGTTTGAAGGCAATCTTGCTCTTGATTGAACTCTTCCTCCAGCATGAAGTTTGTCAAGTCAAACTCTTCAATCTGCTGCTCTAGAGGACAAGTTGGGGCTGCAAGATCTTCTTCTTCTGCTGCAACAAAATCAGTCCTAACCACTACCTGTTCTCCAACCCTAGCCTCTTCTGTAGGCTTGACCATCAAGGGGATCTTTGTCATCCCAAATTTGGCAGCCCAAACCTTCAAGCTGTCTGTCATTTCTTTTCTGTTGGGCTCCTCTTCTTGCTGTCCTTGATGACTGATTTTTTTAATTCCCTCTTCCCCATATGAAATTGGGAATGCAAGAGGAGGAATGGGTTGAAACTCAACCGATTTTACATTTTTTTGTGGTGGTGGAGGCAGTGAAACCTCTTGTTTCTTTGGAGGAGGGGGTATTTCTGTTAGCTCTTGTGGAGGGGATGACTGTTTGGAAGGGAAAAGAAAAGAAGAATCGAGATGGGGTGGAAGACTAGGGGATGGAGGGATGGATTCAACACTTGGGACAGCAGATGGAGGGTTTAAAATTTGCAGGTCCAGATGAGATGATGCTGCTTGAGTAATGGGAAGAGAGAAACCAGATGATGGTGTAGAACTTACCCATTGACAAGGTTGTTCAACACCGACTGTATAGGCCTCTATTTTTGCTGTCCATTGTGCAAGTTGGGGTAGCATCTTTATCATGAAGTCCAGCTTCTCCTGAGGGCTGAAGTGTCTTGGAAAAGGGCCTCCCCATGGACAAGGAGTCCTGCAACCAATTCTGAAAGCTCTCATTTGAGCTGTTGCTCTGGACTGCAACATCTCCACCTCCATCTTTTGGATTTTCTCCAACAGACCAGCATCTTGGATCTGATGGTCTTCATTGTATGCATACTCTTGCTCTTGGAAAGCTCCATAGCCAAACTGACTTTGGCACTGCTGCTCATATGGGTATGCATACTGATCTGGAGGATTTGTAAAACGTGTTGGAGGTGGAATATACTGCTGTTGTTGATGTGAAATCCATGATGGAAATGAAGTCATGATTGCACAACTTCATAGAATGGAAAAGAATGGAAGGGGTGGAAAGAAGGATGAATGAAAATGGATGGAAATGGGTCTGCAACTTCAGAAAAATGGGTTGCTGATCAGATGGAGTCGCCAGATGTGTTTGCAAGTGCCTCCAAAGGCTGAAATCTTCACAGGAACACATCAACTGCAAAAGATGAAGTGAAAGACCTCTAAGGTCCCACCGGCGTGCCAAAACTGTGATGCAAAATCACACGGCACCCTGGATGCACATCAGGCTTCTAGGTTGATGTTCGGGCATCCAAAGGTGATTGCACAACATGGAAACCTCTCTCCAAGCGTGGGACTTGTGAAACCGAGAGAGGAATCTCTAGAGAAGGTGGTTCCTGCTCCTAAACTACTCCGCCACAAGCTATTCCAGCAGGGAAAGCTAATCTAATTCTAATCTAACCATGCCAAGGAGACAGAGAGAGAGAGAGAAGGGAAAAATAAAGCAAAAGCCTACACTAAAACGGTGATACACCAGAGAAGGAGGATGTTGAACATCTATCAAAACTGCCATGGGACAAAGAGAGGTGAGCAATGGGAAGGATGGACAGATGCATCACAGGCCCAAGGATAGATTTCACATAGAAAATGTCCCAAAACTCCATGAACACTTAACATTTAGACATGCACTGAGATACCTGCAAATGAAGAGAGGCAAGGAGAGAACAAGCAAAAATGAGAGAGGATGGACGATGATGCATCACGAACATGTTTTGTTGCTCCGTAAGTTTGCACAGAACATCATTCCATTAGTAAAAGGAAAAAAAACGCCATTACAGAGTAGGGAGGAGCCTTGAACTCCATTTTCAACCCTAGAGAAGAAAAGAAGGGAGGGCCGAGCCGAAAGAATGAACCACCTCTTTTTTATATTTTGCCACTCCTTACAATATATAGGAAGAATGAGAGAAGGAAGAAAGAGGAAAGTCGATCTACCCCAACCACCCCGTGTCATATTTTAAATCATCTCATTATGGTAGAAGCGGCGGATCCTGCAAAACGGCGGGTAATTTGCTCGCTACATTAAAGCCGGTTGTTGAAGCGTCTTCGCTATATCACGCGTCAGATCTGTTTCTTGATTTTCTCTCTCCAAACTACACCAAAACTCGAGATTAACCCCAGAATCATGTAGAGCATCTCAACAGCTTTCCGTTGATATAAAGAACGTGGAAATCCGAGCTCTGGATCAAAAGATATGGCGATCTGAAGATTTAGGGCACGGAACAGATCAAAACGAATTTTAAAATGTTTTCCCGCTCTTCGCCATCTGGACGACACGTGGCACGTGCTGATTGGACGAGCAATTCTCTCTCCTCCATCTTTCGCGGGCTTTCCTTTTGAAATTTCTTGTGGGCCCCTTAAACTTGGACACGTGGCGCCATTTCATTGGTTCGGTTCAGCGCTCGATAACTCGCCCCTTTGACCTTTTGACTTTTTCTCCTGTGAGGACACGTGGCAGTTTCTGATTGGTCCTCGGCTCCTTCGGCTCCTTCGCGTACTTCGCCTCCATTTGTCCCAGATGTCCCATTTGATTTTGGGCCCTTTGTGCTCATTTCGGCCGGTTCGGGCATTTCGCGTCCATTTGTCCCAGATGTCCCATTTGATTTTGGGCCCTTTGTGCTCATTTCGGCGGTTCGGGCATTTCGCGTCCATTTGTCCCAGATGTCCCATTTGATTTTGGGCCCTTTGTGCTCATTTCGGCCGGTTCGGGCATTTTTGCCCGCTTGTCCCATTCATGCGTCCCTCTCGTGAGCTAGCCAAATTTTTCTCAAATTCGAACTGCGGCATTTCGCGCCCGCCGCGTACTTTTGTCCCGATGTCCCCGTGCTTTGCGGGCTGTTTGTGCTTACTTCGGCCGAGCCGGCCGGTTCGGGCCTTTTTGTCCCAAATGTCCCGACTGCCCCTAGGACTAGGACTTAGTCATTTTTATGATTTTTTCCTGGATCAACCTACTTGCCTTCTGCAACCTTTTTTCACATTTTCTCAGAGCTTGCTCTTTTCCTCTCAGACAGGGAACTTAGAAAATATTTGAGGGGACTCTAGCAACATGATTTTTGGCCCCGAATCAATCAATTTTCCTGGGACTTGAATATTCTGATGCATGTTATCAAAATTACCCGGGGGGAATTTTGACAATAGGGACCTCTGTGGTTGTAGCAATGCCGACATCCCGAGTGGATGGGCGTATGGGACTATCCTCTGCTGCTTCTTTCTCCAGTAAATCCAGAGTTATTACACTGCTCGCGCTGTGGAAGGAGGACTTCCAGGCTTCTTCCGAATGGTGCTAGGCTCACCTTCTACACCTTTGCCTTTTAACCGCTTTTAGACCTTGGAGGTGCATTGCCCAATGGGAGGTTGTGAAATCTACCCCGAGGTAGATCAGCCTGTTAAATGCGGCACGAGTGCTCATTCGCACATAGTCTCCTTGACCCTCTCTTCAATTTTTGAGGAGCCTTGCTTCATCAATGGCCGGGAAGGGCCAATCATCCCCTTCCGTGTCATTATACACCTTGTCTACTTCATCTTCCGTAGTTTGGAAGCCTTTGGGGACAATGGCCACTCCGTATTGGATAATTTCCTCCAATGCTAAGTGAGAATGATCCTTTCTTCTGAGTTCCACCTCGTGGATGACGTCAATGTAAATATCCTCGATCTGAGGAACATGGATCGGATCAAGCTTAGCCCTTGGCAGGCAGCTCCTTGGGTCAAAGGTAGGCCTGGCTGGGAAGTCATGTTTCAAATTGAGCAACTCCAGCTCTGCGAACATTTCCTTCACTTTGTGATGGGAGGAGCATGTGTACCGGCCCACTGTGAGGGGGAAAGGAGTTCCGCCCTTCTTTCTCTTGAGGCATTTCTCATGGTATGTGACCAGCTGCCTTGATAACTCTAGTAGAATCAGCTTAGGTCCAGCGTACCTTGGCAGCCTGGTTGGCTCGCCCAAGAAGTTGACCGCCCTCAGATAGGTAAATGTGGGAAACTGGGTGAACAGGGCCCCCCATTTCTCCACAGTTGACACAATGTTCTTGGTTGTGCAACCATGAGTTAGATTCGACCTCAACATACAAATGATGTGATAGAAGAAAGCATCATTAATTTTGGCGAATTGAGGATGTTTGTTCTCCACCTCGATTACTGATAATATTCATATATTTTGACCGAGGCCAAATCCCACTTCAGTTTAGCCACCGGATAATACCTCTCCCACGCTGCGCAGCGTAGACTACATAGGAGTTCATATGGAACACTCCCAGTGGCGAATTGTTGTAGCCGCTTGGAGATGGTGCTGCTTATTATTTCTCCCCAGCAAAAGTGCTACTTAGGCACATTCTTATTCATTGTTTCCAAGTACCTCAGCATCCATTTATGGAAGTAGTGGGCGTCAGAAAGCCCAAGACCCCTGCTCGGAAAGTGATAGTATTGCTTGAGCTCTTCTGAGAAGTCATTGCGGTGGATGATTTGGGGCCACCGGGTTACCACCTTCTTGTTTTTCAAGTAGACTTCGTTCATTAGTTGCATGCATTGGTCTTCATTGTCTTCCCAGGCCTTGATGCACTCTTCTTGGCTGACGGCCACAAAGTGCCGGTGGTGAGGGATGCCAAGTATCATCTCAAAATGACGGGCAGTGAGGTTTATGACTACCTCGCCCTTGCTGTTTTCGACACACCTTGTGTCCTTGTTGTAAGATTGTGCAATCACCATCATGAATTCATTGTTGATGCAGCGGCGAGGATTCCTCCGGTGAAATACAAGGCCGCCTATTAACTTGTCCATCCATGGACTTCTTGTAACTTTCTGAGTTCTAACCCAGAATTCTTCCATGTCAACGTGACCCAATTCTGAGTCTCTGACATCCATACTGCATTCAGCCTGTGATTCGGGCATCCTGACCCTTTGATATTTATACTTCATCTCTTCCTCAGTAAGCTTCACCTTTCCTTTTGATTTGGTGGATCTCTTGCTGGATGTAGACATGTGTTCTTTCGAACTCAGTTGCTGATCTGCATGGAGAAGAAGCGAGACCCAATCCAAAAAGGTTGAATTAGCCATTTGATCTTTCATTGGAAAGCTAGCAGAAGAAAGAGTTAGAGATTTTAAGGCTCAGGGCGCAGGGCGCATGAAAATTGCAGCTTACGAGGGGCTAAATAGGCGGGTGCACGGGAAAGGGTACATTGCGAAAAGTTAAATCGGCGTGCAAGGCGCATGGCGCATGGATGTTACAGATTGCATTTTATAGAAGGGCACATGAAAATTGTGTGTTACTTTGGGATTCGGTGCGCCCTTTGGCGCGTGGATGGATCGTGTAACATTGACTTTTCGTGCGCCAAAGGGACATGGCGCGGCGCACGAAGGGTTTACACAACATGATGTTGATGTAATCGGGGATGCGCCTGCGCCTTTATAGCTTCATACTTGCGCAGATATAACTTGTGTAACATGGAAGCTGGATGCACCATTGGCGCATGGAAAAGGGATGCAACATGGATGAACGGTGCGCCAATGGGGCACAGGATCAGCACTTGTAGCATGCGAAAGAAGCGCGCCATGAGGGCGCATGAGTTCTTGATGCAGCAGGACAAAAGGGTGCGCCATTGGCGCGGGTTTTGCTCATGTAACAGGGCGGGTAGATGCGCCAAAGGGGCGCAACTGTTCTTAGTGTTACAAGACGCGGCAGCGCGCCTAAGTGAAAAATAGAGCTTTCTCGACGGGGTTTCTAACTCTTTTCTTTCTTTCCTTCATTTCCAAGACTGCTTGGGGAGACATAAGGTTTCAGACCAAAAGAGGTTTTCGAGACGAAGCTTTTCTTTTTAAAATAACACCCTCTACCAGAGATCTGGAAAGAGGGGGAAGGGAGGAGGAAAAAGAAAAAAAAAAGATAAGGCAAAGACGAGGGGGGAAGCTCAACCTATTTCTATTTCAAAACCAACCGACAAGCTAAACACTGGACCAAAAATGCATCAAGAACCGAAAACACAAAACGTAGAAGAGGGAGAACCTCTTACCTGATAAATAGCAAAAGTTTTGAGAACGGGTCCACAATACGTTGAAAACGACGGAGCAGAGGCTGACAAGCTCAGAAAAACACGTGCTTCGCAAAAGTGAAAATGACATTTGGGCGCGCAAAACACATATATATAGAAAAACCAGCCATCAATGCGCCACCTACTTTTGAAAGGGCGCATGAAAAATGTTGTCGACAGGAGAAAGCGTGCGCCCTTTGGCGCACGAAAATATGGTGTTGCAATAAGATCATGTGCGCCCTTTGGCGCACGCAAAAGAGACTCAACATCCTTTGGCACACCGAAAGATGTGTTAACATGGAAAACCATGCGCCAAAGGCTTTTAAGGGGGCGCATCAAAAGCTAGTGTTACAAGGATATTTCATGCGCCCAGCCAAAAAAGGCTCAGAATGACTAAGTTCGAAAACTAGATTTCCCGGGAAGGGATTTTAAAACGTTTCGAACGCGGGGGATCCCTAACGAGGGATCGAACAAAATTTTCGGTATGGTTATCGGTAAAATTGCCCTTGTCAATTTTACAGGATAACAGACCTATGATCTCACCTAATGATGTGGAAAATAACACACACCAACAAGTTTCTCCTCTTATCATTCTAATATTTTTAGTGACTATTATGGGCTGATCTTACCCATAATTTATTCCTTAAATGTTCAAAATTTTCTCTAGGAAATGTTTTTTCATTTGATGAACCACTTATTTTGAAGACACATATTCAATCCCGATTCTTTTCTCATCTACTTGTTCTCTCGAAAAATGATATGTGATGGGTATATATTTTTGTCTTAAAATGTAGCACTAAATTATTTAAGACACTTATAGCACTTGTGCTATCACAGTATAGAGGAATAGGACGTTCACTTTCAACTTTGTAGTCTTCAAGAGTTTTCTTCATCCACATCACTTGTGTACAATAAATGGTTGTTACAACATACTCAACCTCACAAGTAGAAAGAGATAAAAGACATGTCTTTTTAATCAACCATGAAACAAGGAACATACCTACAAAGAAGGCTACACAATCTACATCTGTGAAATATTTAATATGAAATTCATTACACTTTGGATACTAAATACCATAGTCCAATTTGTCCCCATGAGATACCTGAAGATTCTTTTGACTTCTTGGAGATGAAATTCCCTTGGGTATTCTTGAAATATTCCCACCAAACCAACTTCCTACATGATATTAGGTCTAGATGTTGTTGAATACAAAAGGATGCCTATCATGGATCTATATAGGGTCTAATTTACATTTGGTGAGATTTATTCCTTGCTATGTTTACACCCTATACTTATGGGTATCCTTACTGACTTACAATCTTGCATTTGTAATATTTTGATAATTTCTTTGATGTACTTTGTTTGTGAGATAAATATTCCTTCTTTGTTTTGAAGAATTTGTAGCCCTAAGAAGAATGAGAGTTCACCTAACATTGAAATTTCAAACTCCCTTTTCATTACCTCAGAGAAACCATGTGACATGCTCTCATTGTTGCTCCCAAAAATGATGTCATCCACATAGAAAATAATTAATAGGTGTTCTTATTATTATTTTATGTACAAATTACTATTAGGTACACCTTTTCTAAATCCTTTCTCAATCAAGTACTTGTCTAACCTGCTATACCAGGCCCTAGGTGCTTGTTTAAGCTAATATTGCACCTTTTTTAGCTTTGTAAACATAATCCAAGTCATCAATAAGAGAAAACCATTTGGTTGCTCAATGTAAACCTCCTCATTCAAGTTCCCATTGAGAAATGTTGATTTCACATCCATTTGATATAATTTGAAACCTTTATGAGATGCATATGCTAAGAAGAGCCTAATGGCTTCCATCCTAGCCATAGGAGAAAATGTTTCATCAAAATATACTCCTTCCACCTGTGCATATCCTTTACAAACTAACCTTGCTTTATTTCTAGTCACTTCACCTTTTTCATTCAATTTGTTCCTAAATACCCACTTGGTTCAATAATATTTTTTTCCTTTGACCTAGGTACCAACTCCCATGTTTTATTCTTTTCAATTTGGTCTAGCTCTTCATTCCTTTCTATCACCCAATTCGGATCCTTACTAGCCTCCATTACATTATTTGGTTCTATTTTGGATAAGAGAGAAATATATTATTGATTTTGAGCAATTTTAGCCTCCATCTTGTTTGGATGCATGCTTCTTTGTTTCCTATGATTTGTCTTAGAGGGTGATCTCTTTTAACCTACCTTGAAGGTGCCTTAGTATCAGGTCTCTCTTCTTCTTCATCTTCAACTTATGAAATTTCTTCATCATCTTGATTTGCAGTATCTTGTGGAGTTTCTTTAGGCTGAGTTATGACTTTCTTTGGATAATATTCATCAATTGTGACATTAGTAATCTCTATTATCTTTTTTTGGCTCTTATTATAGCCTCTATATGTTGAACTAACAACTGACTAGCCTAAAAATATGCCTTTATCACACCTTGAATAAAATTTACCTAGGTTGTCATCATATCTCTTGACGTAACACTTAGTGAAAAAATCTCTAAGATGTTTCACACTTGCAAGTCTTCCTTTCTAAAGCTCATATGGTGTCTTCTTATGATTAACTTTGATTTGTGCTTTATTTAAAATATATACTTCTATACCCATTGCTTCTCTCTAGTGTCTATTGAACCATGGTCATTGGTGTTGTCATTTATGTCAAGTGGAATTCATGGGAAATGAGTGAGTGGTGAAGTGAGGATTTTTCAGAGGTATGAAGGTTGATTGGTAGTTATTTATCAGTGGTATATTGAGCATTCATGATGGTTTCAGTGTTCTATAGGCTTGGTCAGTGAGGTAGGAGTCCACTAGAGGTATGTAAATGATTGGTAAACTTATAACATGTGTTATATAGGTCATACATGATAATTATATCATGAGAAAGAGCTTCTAGAGTGAGTAATATGTCAAATGTTGGGAGTCACAGTTGTAACTGGCTCATTTAGGCCTAGTTCTAGAGCCTAATGAGGTGTAAGAGATCCTTGTAGGGAATGGAAAAACTAGGTAAGCATGGGAGTAGCCTAGGAAAATTTCTAAGGGAATTTATGAGCATCTAAAAGAATTATTTCAGCTCCGGAGATAAAAGCGAAAAAGTGCACTAAAACTACCTTTGAAGAATGACAATGTAGATTGAGGTAAATGAGATAAGTTTGAGATGTATAGGAAAATTCATGGCTAACCAACCTATGGAGTGTGTATAGGGGTGTCTTGTAGTGCTTCATGCCTCATTTGATCAAGTTTTGACGAGGTGTGTGGAAGTAATGAGCGTTTTAACAAAATTGGTTTCTTAAGGAATGCAAATTGAGCACACTTTGGATTCTTAGCATCTAAGAAATTTTTGAACCTTCTTTGAATAAATTATAGAAGGATTTTTCTAAGATAAATCCAAGCTTGAAGTTTTTCAAAATTTTTGGGGGAAATTGGTTGAGAAACAAATAAGTTATGAATGTTTTTAATAATATTTTTATCTCTCCGGGTCTTCTTCTTGAAGCAGTAAGCACAAAATGAGCTGATTTGACTCAAATAGACTTGTGAAAGTAGAATAAACTCTCGAAGTGAAAATGATCCTCTCTAAGTAAAATTTTTTCCATTTATGGTCTTCAATCATATCTTCTCCGTACTTTCCATCTCAACCCTTACAATAACGGGCTCACTTAGTCATTACTTTGAAAGGTTCTATCCTAATGGTGGTGTATAAATTTATTAATTAGATACAAAATGATCTCAATATCACTCTACATGTCAAGTATGATATTGATAAATGTTTTGAAGAGTAAGGATAATTATGTCTATATTCTCCTACTTTTCTCTTAATAAAAGACTTATCTTTGTTGGAAGTTACAATTTCTTCACCACAAGGTATGCTTATATGTTGTAAAAGGTAATGAAAGTAGTGTGTTTGAGGTGTAATTTCATAAAAGAGATCAAATGAAATGAGTGTAGAATGTTTAGACTTGAATTTCATGACTAGGGTTTGTAATGTTTTCTCGGTGACAATATAAATAAGTATCCATGCATATTCATCGTGATCTTGTCACATAAAACTTGGATGGTGTGATACACAAACAAATCGTCCTCTCATAGACACTTTAGGAACTAAATCAATGATGTTTTTGAGTAACTTGGACTATGGTTAAGGACTTTGGGTCTGTGGTAATGAAAATTATAAAGGAATGAATCTGTAGCATCAATTATTTCGAGTCTATCCTCTTTGTTCATGCTAAAGAGATGCTTGGATTTGGTACTGGAATTAATCTTTGAAGTGATCATGTTTGATTATTAGCACAAAGCTGAAACCTTAGTTACTACATGTACCATCCACTTTTAAATACTTAAAAACAAGGGAATTTTTTTACATAATGTTCTCTATTATAAATTCATATAATTCAGAACACACATTCCATTACCAGTCCATCTCATAAAAGAAAACCATATGCACTTTAATGACTCGGTGAATCACCAATCTCTCATGTTTAACTTGTTCAATTTTATTCCATGTATACTTTGGTTCAGTCATCACCAATCTGGCACTATGATAATTCTTCACCGGGAACTCCTCATGCTATGATTATTTACTAATGCACAACATTTAGTTTGGTGGATGTAATCTGGAAACAAAACAACAATATAACACAAGAATACCATCGACTATGATAATACAGAATGATGACAAATCTGAAATATCAAAATAAATTAACATGAAACTGTTACAATCTCACCCATGAGGTACTTAAAGTGTTATTGACTTCACTTTCCTTTCACCAAGACTATGGGAGAAACTTTACAATTACACCTCTTAATGGCTTCTTCAACACACCTTTAAACTGATGGCTTCCTTCGCACACTTCCTACAATATTTCTCACTACTTCCTTCTATGCTAAATGAGGGGGGTGGCCTCTCTATTTATAGAACTTCCAGGCTTATCCATCCTATCTCTAAGATAGGATAAGAAATCCACTCTGACAAATCATATTCCATACCTTAACTCTTATCTGTACATGTAAGCTTATCTCTTAAGATAAGATAAACCTTATCATTTTACATGGGTTCCACATTTTTAGACTTTTTACAAATAAAATACACAAAATATTTATGACCTCACTCCTTGTCCTTATTACCAATATAATATTTCTAATTCCTAATCATGTAGACCCTACTTCTCTAATTACCCAAACTTTGACATTTTAACATTACCGGACCACTTACGACAAATATTTACTTTTTACAACATTCCTATTGTACTTTGACTGTTACCATACTCCACATTATTGGCGACACCGTACTGACGGTGCCATTATCTTCTATCAGATGCTACTACTAATTATACTTAACAACATCCTATTCCTAATACATACATTAATGAAATAGAAATTATGGAGGAAAATTTTAGTGTCGACATCTTCCCCCTTCCTAGCTTCTACTCCGTCCTCGGAGTAGACTATTCTGGTGCTTGGAAAATCTTCAACTTGTCGTGGTTGACCCATTTCGTAATGGGAGTGCCATCCAATTCCTCCAAATGTCAGATGCATTACCATTTTCATGCACAGCTTCTATTTTGTAGGGCCCCATCCATTTTGGAAGAAATTTTCTCTGTCTTCTTTTTTTGTATCTGGAATCATATACTAGGACCAAGTCATTCACATGAAATGGAGACCATCGGATCTTTTGATCAAAGTATTCCTTCTGCTTCATTTTCTTCTTATGGCTTGTATCCTTTGCTATTTCCCTCATTTCCTCTAGCAAATGAAGATGTACCAACCTTTCTTTTACTGAATCACTTTCATCCATCCTTTCATTTTTCATAACTCTCATAGTGGGAATATCAAACTCAATAGGAAGAACTGGATCAATGCCATAGGCCAACTGAAATGGGGAGTATCCTATTGCTGACTTTGATGTTGCCCTATATGCCCACAATGCTGCATGAATCCTTTTATCCCATTTATGTACCTGCAAGGCTGCATCTTTTGCTAGAATTTGACATAGCACAAAATTTGTTCATTCCACCTATCCATTTGTGCTTGGCTTGTATGTTGTTGCCTTCCTGTGCTTAATAGAAAACTTATTGACTAGGGCTTCTACCACCTCATTAATGAAGTGGCTTCCTTGATCTGTTATAATTTCTAATGGACAACCAAATCTGGTGACAATGCGTTCATATATGAACCTTACCACTTCATCCATGGAAGTCATTAATGGCCTAGCTTTAACCCACTAGGTTAAATAATCTGTGGCAACTACAATATACTTATTTTGGCGTGATGTAGTTGGAAGTGGACCTACAATGTCTATTCCCCACTTTTCAAAGGGACCAAGTGGAAGAATAGGACATAATGGAGCTGATGAAGTCTTACGGTTACCATGTGTTTGACAAATATCACATGTCTTACAATAATTATAACAATCTTTAAAAAGAGTGGGCCAGTGATAACCTGCATCCAAGATCCTTTTTGCTGTAAGTTGCCTCCACATGTACCATTGTGGAATTCTTCTAGCAGCTCCTTTCCTTGATCACGTCCAACTGCCCTCTTGTATTGTCCATCAGGTCCTATTCGAAATAATGCTCCATGTAGAATAGAATATGGACGACTGGCTTGAGTAATCTTTCTCTTAGTCTTTGCATTGGCACCATCAGGAAACTTGAATTCATTCAGATAATTCCAAATATCTATGTATTCACTAGGGATTGTGTCAAGGGATAACAATGTTGCATCGGGAAATCATCATCATCACAAGATGATCCTAAACCATCATAGGCTCGAGAGAGTGCATCTGGCATTGACATGCTTCTTTCCTAGCCTATCTATAATATCAAATTCAAATTCTTGTAGCAAAATTATCCATCTTGCTATCCTCCCGATGGGTTAGGCTTATTGACAATATATTTGAGCTCGATGATTTGTTACAACTATAAATTTCTTCCTAGCAAGTAATTTCTAAACTTCTTTATAGTAAAAATGATAGCCGAGCCTCTTTTCATTACAGTATAGTTTACCTCAAAGACTTTGCTCATTTATCTACTCCCAAAGTAAATTGGATGTTCATTCCCATTTTCATCCTTTTGGCTCAAAGTACTTCTTAGTACTACATCTGAGGCATCGGTGTACACAATGAATGGCTTGCTCCAATTTAGATTCTTCAAAACAGGTGAAGACACCAGGGCTTCCTTCAATTGTCCAAAAGCTTCATGCACCTTATTTCCTAGTTCATAAGTAACATCCTTCTTCAAGAATCAAGTTAGTGGTCATGTGCAATCTTTGAGAAATTCTTGATGAACCTTCTATAGTAACCCACATGGACTAAAAATGATCTCAACTTACTTCTATTCATAGGAAATGGTAAATCTTTGATTTTGAAACTTTATCGATCGAGCACCAATACCATCTCTGGATACAACATGCCCTAACAAAACGCCTTTAGAACATCCAAAGACACACTTTGTAGGGTTTAGTGAGGCTTGTGCTTCATCTAACCTTTGAAATGTTGTCTCCATCTAGTGCAGGTGGTCCAACTTGCTCCCATAGATGCAAAAATCATCTAGAAATACTCTGATGAAGGTCCCAATGTAGGGTTCGAACACCCTATTCATCAAACGTTGGAATGTTGCTGGAGCATTACACAACCCAAAAGACATAACTCTATAAGCAAACGTTCCCCAAGGAGTGGTGAACGTGGTCTTCAGCTGATCTTTCTCTGCTATACGAACTTGGTTGTAGCCGCTATATCCATCAACAAAACTATAGCACTCCTGGCCAGCTACTTCATCCAAGATCTGATCTGAAAATGGAAGAGGGTAATGATCCTTCTTTGTTGCCTTATTGAGCTTCCTGTAATCAACAAAAATACGTAGCTTCCCATTCTTTTTTATTGAAATCAAAATGGGAGAAACCCATTACTCAAGCAACTTATCTATTTCTTCTTTTACGGTCTTGGAAAAATTAGGATTCATTCTATATGGCATTTGCTTTATGGGCTTAACATCATCTACCACCAATAGAATGTTCTACCAAACTTACTTGATGAGTTCCTTGTAATCAAAAGTGAATAGGTGTATGTACCTTGAAAGAGCTAGAGGTAGGATTCCTTCTCACTCTCCATCACAACATCACCAATCTTTATTTGTTGGAGACAATCATCAACTTCTTCTTCGAGATAATTTTATGGGGTCCTGGGTTGGTGTGGTTTGAAGAATATCCATGACTGAAACATCAACCTCACTTTCTTCATCTTCGATGTCCACTTCATCGGTACTAGAGTAATCGAGGATGTCTAATCATCATTTTCATCACTTGAATCCACAGGTTCTGCTTTATGATGTCAGGGATCACGTTTATCTTCACCCTCTCTCTACCACATCCAAGTGTCATGAAACCTTCATTCCAGTAGTTTCTTGCATGAACTCTCCTTAGCCATGGTCTTCCCAGCAGCATTAGGTATGCAACAAGTGCCATTTTCATCACTGAAAGTCTACCACACATACAACACCCATAATAGATATTGCCACATTTGAAACTACACCTTCTAGTTTAGTTTTTCCTTTATTTAATGACCTTAACATAAGTGTTGAAGGGCGATCAATTTTTAAACCCAACATATTCATTACAGACTCGGTCATTACATTAATTGTAGCACCTCCATCAACTAAGACATCATGAATTGAAATACCATTACATAATACCTCAACTTGTGGAGCATAGGGATCTGCCTCTACCTCCAAAACAGGGACCTCAACCTCCTTCCTTCTTCGAGCATTGAGTCCACCTCGCAACTCCTGCCTCTTCTCAGAAGACATAGCCAAGAGTTGACCATATGTAATATTTGCAGGCCTTTTGGATAGATCTTCCAAGATGGAGTATGGTCCTTGCCCCTGTGAAATCAGAAAATCCTGCACACCCAACTTTCTTCTCCTATGTTTCTTACTAGTTTCTCCTTTCATCTTCTTAGGATCATTTCCATCTTGATTATCTTTTTCTTTCTTTCTTTTTGTTACAAACACATCTACTTCATTATTTCTACTCTTATCTACTACATCAAGAGAATTCACAGGTGCTTTTCCTTTATCATTATCTCTTGTACCAGATGTAGAAGCTCTATCTGGACAATTATACTTATAATGACCCTTTTTATAACAACCATAACAAACAACTTCAGAAATATTTCTTTTTGGACCTCTATCTCCTCCCTGAGAACTAAATTCCTTTCCTTGAAGAAGATTAATAGTTAACTGGCCCATCTTCCTAAGCAGATCTTCATACTCAGTAGATGTACTAGGAGAAATATTTGTGCTCACCGGGAGTGGTTGTGGATTCTGGACCAAAGGTGCTGGTGTAGGCTCTACTTTAACAACAATTTCTTTGGGCTCCTCTTCCATGCTTTCTTCTTGCCTTCTTGCAATCTCCTTTGCTTGTTCAATGGTAGCTGGGCGGTCATACTTCACTCGTTGTCTGATCTCTGGCTTCATCCCAAGAATGAAGTGCTTATAGAGGAGATTATCCACGCCATTCATCAACCCATCCGCTAGTCCTTCCTTCCAGATCTGGGCATTGAGCTTCCTCCTTAGCTCTAGAACACGAGCATGATAATCCCTTATCTTCTCCTTCTCTCCTTGGGATAGCTTTGTGATCTCGATCATGAGATCTGCATATTTTTGTTGTTCACCAAATTCTTCAAGAAAACTTTCAGTTAATAAATCCCATGAATTTTTCACATTATCACCTAGTGTTTCAAACCACCTAAGTGCTGAACCATCCAAAAAGGTAGGAAAAAATTCAGTCCATTGTTCCCTTCTTATGAGGCCATTACAAATACAAGATCGTTTAAACTCTTGAATGAAAGAAGAAGCATCTTCATTAGATTGAGCTGAAAAAATAGGAATCTTTCCCATTTTCAAAAGTAACCACCGTGAAATACCAACCCACAAGTACAATCAACAAGACTTATGTGCACAAATAATTGGAATTACTATAGAAATGACCACGGTAAACTATGGTAAAACTTGACTTACTATAGTAAAAAACTGATTTTACTGTGGTAAACACTATTCACGGTAAAAAGTGAAGTTACTGCGGTAAATACTATTCACGGTAAAAAGTGAATTTACTGTGATAAATACTATTCACAGCAAAAATGACTTTATCATGGTAACTACTATTCACGGTAAAAATGACTTTACCATGTAACTACTATTCACAAGAAAAACAAGGTTACCCTCTAATTGATTTTTGCCTAAGTGGGAATATCTCTCCGAAAATCCACCCACGAGGAATGGTCCCGGCAACGGAACCAAAGTGTCATCACCAATCCGCACTATGATAATTATTCACCGGGAACTCCTCGTGCTATGATTATTTACTAATGCATAGCCTTTAGTTTGGTGGATGTAATCTGGAAACAAAACAACAATATAACACAAGAATACCATCAACTATGATAATACGTAATGATGAAAAATCTGAAATATCAAAATAAATTAACATGAAACTATTACAATCTCACCCATGAGGTACTTAAAGTGTTATTGACTTCACTTTCCTTTCACCAAGACTATGGGAGAAACTTTACAATTACACCTCTTAATGGCTTCTTCAACACACCTTTAAACTGATGGCTTCCTTCGCACACTTCCTACAATATTTCTCACTACTTCCTTTTATGCTAAATGAGGGGGGTGGCCTCTCTATTTATAGAACTTCCAGGCTTATCCATCCTATCTCTAAGATAGGATAAGAAATCCACTCTGACGAATCATATTCCATACCTTAACTCTTATCTGTACATGTAAGCTTATCTCTTAAGATAAGATAAACCTTATCATTTTACATGGGTTCCACATTTTTAGACTTTTTACAAATAAAATACACAAAATATTTATGACCTCACTCCTTGTCCTTATTACCAATATAATATTTCTAATTCCTAATCATGTAGACCCTACTTCTCTAATTACCCAAACTTTGACATTTTAACATTACCGGACCACTTACGACAAATATTTACTTTTTACAACATTCCTATTGTACTTTGACTATTACCGTACTCCACATTATTGGTGACACTGTACCTGGTGGCGCCGTTATCTTCTATCGACGCTACTACTAATTATACTTAACAACATCCTATTCCTAATACATACATTAATGAAATAGAAATTATGGAGGAAAATTTTAGTCTCGATTTTACCCTTCAAGGGTCACACAAGTGTTCTGTCTAAGAAGCCTATCTGAATATATGTTACCAATATTCATCTAAAATCCCACAACTTAGACTAGGTGACATAAGACAATGCAACCAACAACTTGCAATACTTTGGCCAAAGTTTTAAACATGTTTACCATGTTTACATTCCAAGATGGAATACATTAGGAATATGTCCTTCACCACATTCGTATTATTATCTAGATTAGTCTTCCTTCACTACTCTTAACCAAACCCATGTCAAAGTTTCACACTAAATAAGGGCAGCTTATATGCACTAGTGTGGAAGACTACTCGTGGTGACTAAGGATAAATAGACATACTCAATTAAATTTCATCGATTGGGTGTGTTTAGATACCCTAAGTCAACATGAGTTGACCACTACACTATTCCATGTGTCTATCTCTGTTTAGAGTAGAAATATGAACCAAATTTCCACTTATGTTAATCAAGTTAATTGAACTAAGTGGGGTGTTGAAGCATAGCTTGGATGCATCATACTATCCTCGTAATGACTCCCATCATTAAGGGGTACTCTGCTGCAGCCCCTATTTCACAACAACCTACTAAGTTCCTTCAACTAAACTAACATACTTAAGAACATTATATTATTAACCCATCAATTTATTATCTTGTTTAATTTATCATTAAACAACACACCTAAAGGTTCACTAAGTATGATTGTTCCAAAGAAGGATTTGAAATGTAATTTTACACCAATTGAAGGTATGCAGATAAAATCTACATTCATGCATATGAACATTTTAATCTTAACCATTATTTCCATTTATCGATATATCTGAATTTGATAATAAGTAAGTAAGATCATTATGTTTTCATACTATAGTTAATATTGTAAACAATCTTGATTGAAAGCTTATACATTAGACTTAGTGTTATCGAATGTCAGAATCTTCCTATTAATTCATTTAAGCTTCCCCTTTTTCCATTTATTGTTTACATATAAAGAGCATGCAACCAATCATCTAATATGATTCAAACTTAAAGTCACAACTAGATAACATACATTGTTATGATTTAATGATAAAAGGAAGTATCCTTTTTCTTTCTTATTAAGGACTATAGTCCTATTAATGAAATCAGAAACATAAGGTGTAGATTCATAAAATAATGCCACATTCATCTATATAACTATCCTTATTCCCTCTTTTCCTGAAAGAGGATATAACATTCATAATCATCTTAGTTATATCATTTCCCATTTGAGATAAATCAGTATATATATATATATATATATATATCCTTTACAAGTATTAATCTATACCTTAAAATCCATTAAGCTAAGCTTGTTAATATTTAAGTATATCAATAAAATACATGCATGCATATTAATATTTTAGGAATATTAAGAAAATCTAAGTCATATAAGACTTTAGAATAAATCAGAAATTAACTACCTTCACAACAATTTACTTATCAAAAGAGAGAGTTCACTTTACTCTCAACTTAATTAATATTCCATAAGTTCATAAGAAACATATTTCATCATTACAAAACCAAGTTTATTACATCCTCATGATTCTACAATAAGTTCATTTCAAGAGAATTTTCAATACATAAACATCTGAATGAAGAAGATGATTTCATGCAACTTTTTATAAGTCTTTCTCCTTTCAATTTTCACAAAGTCCATCTACAAAATTGTTAGCATGAGTTAGTTCACAAGAACTAAGCATGATAAGAGCTATAACGTTAAAAAAATATGCTTTAATCTAATTGTTTCATAAAAGGAACCCTATTATTTATGAAAAGGTTCCAAGTACACCAAAATAAGATTAATAAGGACTTCCCAAAAGGTCACAAAATCAAAAGTAGAGAAGAGACACTAATTCAATTTAAGTATAATTTTCCAAATAAGAAGTTAACAATTCATCATGATCTAATTATATCTATGTCACAACATTAACAATCATTTCAACATGATAGCAGTCAACTGCAACCAATTAAGAAAGGAATTAATTCAAATCATGATCTATCCAAATTGACTTCAATTTAATTCACCAAGAAAAGTTCCACTATAACACAATCAGATCCCAATCTATCAATTAAAAATGAATTGATCTAAAAACACAATGATTTGATAAGAACAAAATGTCGATCCTATTAAAATCAACTTCATATCAAAATCTAAAAGGTTTGACACAAACACTAATGATCTAGCATGGAAAAAAACTATCCAAACAACTCTACCATCAAAATTCCTACCTCTAACCAAGAGGATACCATAGCATTGAACAACTCAACAATACAGAATATAAACATTATATGTTCTAAAGGAGGATTTCTCAAGCCTTCACAAGTCTAATAAAACATATGAAACAAAGTTCCAAAAGGATCTTCCATATTCCTCATCAGAGTTCAAACCTATTTGAACAAAACATAACCATCACAATCATGCATTCCAGTAAACAATCAACAATTGGATGCTCCATATCTCCCACGACAAGCTAAAGAGAATGCATTCAAAATGGTTACAAGAAACCAAACCGTAGAGCATAGTCCTACCCATAAGGACTAAGATCCAAGTTTAAGGAATGAAAAATTCCTTACCTAAGGTCAAGGAATACCTCTCATCATCTGAATTATTTTAAACAACCCAAAATTGAACAAGAAACTTCTCTTAGACCATAGAACTATCACAAACATGCGAGTATAGTCTCAAGGAGATGGTTTGTAGGATCAAATATTCAACAAAACATGTAGTCATTATCAAGGAGACAATGACAACAAAAAAATCACAAGAATCACAGAGTTGAACAAGAACTAAAATCAATCATAATACCCCTAACACGATGCTCGAAGCTCAATTGCTCTTCATAAGATAAAAAGGAAATGAACCCAATTCAAGATCAACACAAACCTAGATCTCTTATAAAATATACCAAGTTCCAAAAACTTAAGCCAACTGAGGAGGTGCTAAAACATTGAAATAAAAATTAAGAAGACAAAAAAGAAGCTCATTTCCTACCTAACAATATGCACTTACAGTTCTCAAAACCACCTTCGAAAATACCCATTCAGGGTTGAGAAAGATTATTTTAAAATAAATATCAAAAGATATGAATACATCGTAAGCTGAAACGAAGGTCAATAAACTGAAACCAAATCCCAAAACAAGCCTACAAGAACAAGTTGACCATCATATGGATAATACAACCAAAATGAAAAACCTTCAAACCCAACAAGGATCCAAAAATATGCATCATTTATTCTGGGAACAAAGTTGACTTAACAATTGTTAAACCAACCCCAATTTTACAATGACCGGGTGGGTTCCATATATCAAGAAACTTAAAACAGAATCCCTGCAAAATACACAAATGCCAAAGGATACAACAAAGTGACATTTTATCAAGTACATAATCCCTTGGGAGTTCATACCTAGTTTTTGAAATAAGCAAAACATTTGTTTTCCAACTCCATTCAAAAACAAATTCATTAAAATATTCTATTTCACAAAACTATTCTTATCCAAGAAACCGTGTCTAAAATAAAACACACAAAAGAAAAAGAAACAATCAACCATTCCAAAAAATAGTCTCGAGATATTTTCATGAAGAAAAACGTTCTTTTAATGAAAACGTTTAAATAAAAGTAAGATATTTTAATGAGATAGGGCCTATCATGCCTGGTAGTGCTCTGTCTTCTCTTCCTTACTTCAATTCTTCAAACCGAGCTTCCAAAAAATATTTCCAACAAAAATTCCAAAACAATCCTCTGAAACTCTTCCCAATTTCTTTTTATATTCCTTGATCATATTTTTCCATTATTTCCACCATGCAAGGCAAAATCATACATGCAACAGATTCAAACTGGAGGTTCAAAAATGAAAACAACATGTAGAGCTCAAAGGCTCAAAATTTCCAAATGAAACAATAAAAACAAAACCATTTATTTTTCCTCCAACCTCCTTACTATTCCCTAGGTGATTTTTTCTATGGTGAGGATCATAAATGTAACAGGGATGACAAAGTCCCCTGTAAAAAAATCTCCCAACCTTATCCTCTGTTAGTCATAACTAAAAGTTCAAAAAATTTATTCTCTAAAAATAGTAGTGTTTCTAGCTTGATAACTTTCTACCTTCCCCAAACCTTGGCCAAGTTTGGCGGTACTTAAAATTAAATGCCACATTTAAAACTATCGATGCCTTTAGAATGGTGTCACCACCATCCAAATCCATTTGCTAACAAATCCAACCCCAATATCATAGGTTAGGTCATTTTCTAATAGATTAGGTGCCAATAATAATAGTTTAGAAACCATAGCTTAGGATCTTAGGAATAGTTCCAAATAGCTTAGGATTAATTAGTGTCTAACTTAGGATAGTTCCCCATTATCCTTTTTAGGATTTAATCAATATAATGAATAAATCAACTTAGCATAAGTTTAGGATAGATCAATAATAAAACCCTTAGATTAATTAGGTCCTAATTAATTAATCAAAGAATGTTACCTTCCACAGTTCATCAAAATGATGAACAAATCACCTTGAAGGGTGAAATCCAAAAGATGCTACAAGACACCCCTATGACCCTAGTGCAATCCTGGGTGTAGAAATAAGATATTTTGACCAATTGATCAAGATGTTCAACACATCAAAAAATCCCAAACATGCCTTGGATCACTATAATTGATCCAAGGTGATTAATCCTATACTTTGCAATCATCAAACTGAAAAACAAGTTCAGTATTACAAACTAGGAAATGAACAATTTAAACTAAATTTATTTCCTTCATCCACATGCAAAATACATTAAAAGTTCAGCATAAAAAGTATATGAATACTTCATTAATAAATTCATAATTGTCATGGTAGAACTTTACTCAATTTACAAGATAAAACATATCATCTACAACAACATGATTTATCAATTTTAAAGAGTACACCATCTTCAAAATGAAAATCACCTATCAACGTTGTTACTTCATTAATAGAAGTGATCAAAGATAACAACCATGGAAGAGGTATTACATACCTCCCCTCTAAAAAGCATCATCGTCCCCGATGATTAACTTAATCCATATTCATAAACAAGAAAAATAATTATAATTATAATTATTCAATCCAAAAAAATTCAACAGAAACCAAATTTGCAAAAATTTTAAGTTTTTCATAACTTATTACAACATCATAATTGGTATCCCAATACTTAAAAATTATATTACTTGCCCAAACCTGATAGAAATTAAATAAAGTTTTCAAACAAAGTCTTTAATTATCTCAAAAACCAGAATTAATTCTGTTCAAACAAATGAGGAAAAGTATTTTTCATACGGTTTTCCCATGTTGCACTTTCTTCATTAAATTAGTCCTACTATACCTTGCATTGACTGATTTCAGGATTTTGTAAGTGCAACCGATGAGTTTCCAGAACTCTTAAGGTTTCAACCAAGATTATTCCCGTGTCTTGGACCTACAAGGAATCCCAATTTAATACATGTGATAAATCTAAAATGTATTTGTTAAGAAAAGAAATATGGAAAACATCATGCATTCATGAAAAAGTGGGGGTAATGCTAAGTGATAAGATACATGGCTAATCACTTCAACAATCTTGAAAGGTCCCAAAAGACGAGGTGATAATTTGGCTACCTTGCCAAAGGTAATAGAGCTCTTTTTAGGCTTAACACATAAAAATAATTTTTCACCAAGTTCATATTTATTATCGATCCTTTTCAGATTTGCATAACTTTTTGTCTATCAGTAGCTTATTTTAATTGTTCATGAATTATTTTTACTTGTTGTTCTATTTCAGTAAACATTTCAGGTCCAATTACCTCTCTATATTCAATACTATCCCAACTAACTAAAATTTTGCATTTCCTTCCATACAATGCTTCAAAAGGTGTCATTTTCAAAGAGGAATGATAAGTATTATTGTAAGAAAATTAAAATAAAGGAAGGTATTCTTCCCACTTGTACTTTGCTGATCCATACAAGTACATTCTTAACATATCCTCCAAAACCTGATTTACTCTCTCAGTTTGACCATCTTTTTCAGATGGTATGCGGAACTAAAATTTATTTTTGTTCCTAAGGCTACATTCAATGTTTTCCAGAAATGAGATGTCATTCTAGGGTATCTATCAGATATATAATCAATTCAGGTACTCCATGTAATCTAAAAATTTCATGCACAAATCTTTTTGCTAAAACAGGTGAATCATCTTTAAGATTACCAACAATAAAATGTTCTACTTTTGTTAATTTTTCAACCACAACTAAAATAACATCATGTTTATTTTTAGACATAGGCAACCCCTGAACAAAATCCATACTTATTACTTGCCACTTGTATTGTGGTATGCTATGAGGATATAGTAAACCAGATGGGTGCATATGCTCATATTTAACACACTGACATTCCAAGAAATGTGAAACAAAATCAGTTATGTCTCTCTTCATCCCTTTCCAAAAATATTTTTGTTTTACATCAACATGCATTTTTGTAACACCGAGATGTCCTGAGTAAGGTGAATTATGGAATTCCATCATTAACTTCTTCCTTAACTCATTTTTCGAAGGTACATACACTCATTTTTCATATCTTAAAATTCCTTCATTATCAAAGTTAAAACCTTTATATTTTTCATCATTAGGATCTGCAGCAAGTGCTGTTTTTACTTGTTGAAAATACAAATCAAAATCCATGATATAGTTTACTTCATCTTTAAATAGAGTTCTCAAAGTTACAAGTGCATAAATATGTTTCCTACAACTTAGTGCATCTGCCACTCTATTTTCTTTACCTTTAATGTAACTTATGTCAAAATCATATTGTGATAAAAAATCTAACCATCTTCGTTGTCTTGCATTAAGATTTGGCTGAGTGAAAATATACTTCAACCCAAGGTGGTTAGTTTTTAACTCAAAAGGTCTTCCTAAGAGATAATGTCTCCATACTTGAAGTGTGCAAACTATAGCAGAAAGCTCTAGGTCATGGGGAACATAATTAAACTCATGTAACTTGAGTTTCATGCTCTCATATGCTATAACATGATCATCTTGCAACAATATACCTCCTAGTCCCTCACTAGAAGCATCTGTAACTACCATAAAGCTTCCATTTGGATCCATTACAACCAAAATAGGTGTAGAAGTTAGTTGTTCTTTTAGAGTTTTAAATTTTGATTCACATTTATCACTCCACACAAACTTTTTGTCTTTATTTTGTAATGAAGTAATTGGGGCAACAAATTTTGAAAATTCCTTAACAAATTTTCTGTAATAACCGACAAGCCCCATGAAGCTTTTGACTTCATGTACATTTTTAGGTGCAGGCCATTCAGTTATGGAAAAATATTTGATGGATCAACTGCTATTCCATATTTGCTTATGACATGTCCTAAATAGTGCACTTTTGTCTCATAAAAAGAACATTTGAAAAACTTACTAAATAGTTTTCTCTTTCTCACTATTTTAAGTACAATGTTCAAATTTTTATGTGCTCATGAATTCTTTTAGAATAGATAAGAATATCATCTAATAATACAAGTAAAAACTTGTCCAAGTATTCTTGAAAAATATTATTCATTAGATTCATAAAAGCTATAGGTGCATTTGTCAAACCAAAGGTACAATTGTGAATTCATAATGTCTATACCTTGTTATAAAATTTGTTTTATGAATAAATCCATGTTTAATTCTTGGTTGATGGTATCTAGAATGAAGATATATCTTAGAATATATTGATGCACCACGCATCTGATTAAATAAATCATCAATTATAGGAAGTGGATATTTTTTTGATTGTTGCTTTGTTTAACATTCTATAATCAATACAAAGTATAAGTGTTCCATCCTTATTTTTCATAAAAATACCAAAGGTGCCCCCAAGGTGAGACACTTGGTCTTGTCAAACCCTTAGAAAATAGTTCTTGTAACTATGCCTTGAGTTCTATTAGTTTAATTGTAGTCATCTGATGAGGTGCTTTAGAAATAGGTTCAATTCTTGGTTTGATTTATATTGTGAATTCAAATTCTCATTTAGGCGGAAGACCAAGCAGTTCTTCTGGAAACACATCATTGAAATATATTAATAGATGATACTTTTCCAAAAATCACTATCCTTTTCTACTATTTCAGAATTTTTTACTACATACAAAGTGTAGCCTTATTTTTGGCCTTCTTAAGATGCATATCTCGACAATTTCCTAACCAAAATTCTCATTTTAACCCTTGAATGTGTACTTTTTTTTACAGATCATCAAAGTATTTAATGTGTTTTTCAAAAAAAAATCAAATTTTTCTTTATGATCAACAAGCCAATTAACACCAATTATGACATCATATGACCCCAAAGGAGCAACATAAAGATCTACTTCAATGGAAAAAAACTTGGTAATTCTAAGACTGCTCCAAAAATACATTTACTAATAGTATGGACAACATTATTACCATAATGTACAATCCAATATTTTTCCATTATTCTTTCTTTTATTTTTAATTTTGTAGCTAATTTTCTAGAAATAAAACATTATGTAGCTCTAGTATCAAAAATTATAGTTACAGTGTACCAAATAATTTACTGACACTTCTATGTGTGTAACTTACTTTTTAGCTTGCTTATTAGCTACTGCAACATGTATCTTATGTTATTGGTTGCTATCATCTTTCTTTAGAGGGAACTAATTTGCATAGTGATCCTTTCCACAGTTGAAACAACCCCTACAGGTCCTCTTTTTGTTCAAACTTATTTCGGTCTTGAAATTACTTGTTTTGACCTCTAAAAGGTTTCTGCCCATTATTATTGTTCTTCATAAAATTGTTTCTAATGTTCACAACAGGTTTATTTTTTGCTATTTTCTTATTGTTATTAGTCAAAAACTTGTTTTTGGCTCCAAAATTTTTCCATGCCACCTTCTTGGGTGCAAGTGACGAAGAAGAATTGGAAATTTTCTTTCAATTTTCTTCTTTATGAGAAGAAATTGCCTTCAATTTCTATTCTTGCCTTATGGATTTTTCTACAACCCCTTCCATAGTGGTTGGGTTATGCAAATCTACCTCTCCTCCTATGAAAAGATTCAATCCCATTAAAAACTTACATATCCTAAGATTTTTCATCAGTTTGATACTGTGGAACATACTTAAGAAGTTTGGTAAACCTCTCCTAGTACTCAGTTACAGTTAACTTTCCTTGGACTAAATTCTGAAATTCTATCATTTTCTGATCATAATAGAGTTGTGGCAGCCAACGTTGCCTAAAGTATCCCTTAAACTGATCCCATGTAATGCTTGTTTCATCAAGGTTTAGTTCAGCCTTATGGTTGTCCCACCAGGAGGATGCCTCATGGGAAAGTTGGTAAGCTCCCCATACTACTTTTGTTTCTTCTAAGAAGTTCCTTATTGCAAAGTACTTCTCCATTTCGTTGAGCCAATTCTCAGCTCCATCCCCTAGTGTAGTGCCATCAAACTTTGGTGGAATTATCCTCTTTATGTCATTAGTAAGTTCAACTTTGCTAATCTTGCCTTTTTATTTTCAGGTGGATTAGGTGCATTTATAACATTATTATTATCATTTGTAGCATTTTTATTTGTTGCATTTTGATTACCAACGCCTAGATTTCTAGCATCGACGTTATTTTCTGGAGGTGGCTAATTATTATTAGTAGCATTATCTTCCTCTTCTTCATTATCCATTACTTGATGTTCAAGTATAGAAAAATGATATCTTGTGTCCAATAGGGAAACAAGAATCTCATCAAGTTTTTGTGTAGTAGCTACCTCTCCACTTGGAGGTAGATTATTTGCAACACCTCCCCTTGTTCTAACCATTTTCTATTAACAAGAAATTAAGTTTTTATCAGATATGGACTTAATAGGTGTAAGAGTTACAACCTTTAACTCTGATACCAAAATGTAACATCCACTTTTAATTAATTAGAAATAACAGAATTTTTTTTTTACATAATGTTCTATGTTCTAAATTCATATAATTTAGAACACACATTCCATTACTAGTCCATCTCATAATAGAAAAACCATATGTAGCTGTAATGACTCGGTGAATCACCGATCTCTCATGTTTAACTTGTTCAATTATATACTATGTATATTTTGGTTCTTTTACCCTTAAAGGGTCACATAAGTGTTCTCTCTAATAATCCTATCTAAATATCTTTTATTGATATTCATCTAAAATCCCACAACTTAGACTAGGTGACATAAGACAACACAACCTACAACTTATGATACTTTGGCCAAAGTTTTAAACATTTTACCATGTTTAAATTCCAAGATGCCATACTCATCAATAATAATATGTTCTTCACCACACTCATACTATTATCTAGATTGGTCTTCCTTGACTACTATCAACCAAACCCTAGTCAAAGTTTCACACTAAAAATTGGTAACTTACGAGTTGAACTAAATCTAAACAAAGATGGAAGGGTGTATAGGGAGGTCTGTAAAGGTATCAAGTATACTCAGAGGGGTGTAGTAGGAAAGAATGGGTGATTTGGTGGTGTGGGTAGAGGAATGGCTGAGCCTACAAGTAGGTAGAAGATGGGAAATGAATATGTAAAGTATAAACTAATAACAAAAGTAACAAAGGCTATTATACTGAAATAGACTATGCTTGGTAGAAGGTACACTTACTATGATGTAGGTTTGATGGCTAAATGGTGATAGTAGTTGATCAGAAGAATGGCATTTAGTGCCACAGCAGTGCTTCTTGGAATGCTTACGTGAGCACAATACCTCTGGATCTGTTCTGAAGTTGGCTATGGATGTCTATAGGTGTGAAAAGGCTCTGGTTCTACTTACATCAAGTTATCTTCTCATCCTCTTGATCTTAGAATGTGCCAACCCAAAAACAAGGTTGCTAAGGTGAATAAATACTAACTGACGGCGGTTCTGGGGTTGACCGCATTAGTTTAAGGATGACCAACATCGGTTAAGGTGAGATTAACTAGGTTTACTAAACATGGCGAGATCTTAATCTTTTGGATCAAGTTCATTCCTTTATCTACGGATCTGAATGGATGTTACCTTTTTATGAACGAGAAGGTGGTTAGAGGAATAATAGGCCTTGAGTTTTAGGTTTGGACCAAGTCTTATTCATTTATGGAAACATGCTATGAATAGGTCTATGGTGAGGTGTCTAGGTGAGGTGTCTATTCATTTAATTAAAGTAATTAAATTAATAATGGGGTGAGGATGGGTATTAATTTAATTATAAATAATTAAATTAATGTTAATGTGGGGTATAAGGGTCATGGTTAGGTGAATGTGTGTAAGTTGGTTATTTGAAAGGGGACCAAGGGGAGTGTGACCCAATTTTGGTGTCTACATTTTGCCCCTTTTTGTTGGGCAGCCTGTATTGGTAGGCGGCGTGACAAAAATGAAGGTTGGTTTTTCCCATGTGAATTTAGGGTGAGAAGGTGAATTTGGGTGCCCCAGATAGGGGCATGAGTGACCCCCTCAAATCAGGCACTGATGATGAAGAATAGAGAGTCGGTGGGTGGTTTGAGAAAATAGGGTTAGGTGTGAAGAAGGTGAGGGTCGAGGGTATGGTGATTGTAAAAGGTAGGGTGGGTGATTAGGTAGAGCATTCAGACATATGCACACATTGTGAAATGCCATGAGATACAAGGGTTTCTCAACATAAAAAATTTACGTTAGCTAGGGTTGTAAAGGTCATCCAAACAAGGGTTGTTGAGGTCTCGGTATCTAGGGTAAAGGATACAGTCTAGGAACTCAACAAGGTAAGATGTAGGAATGCATAGGTGTGGTTCCAGTACATCCAAAAGGTCAAAAGGTCAAGGTTTGTTTGGATAAGGGTCACAACCATAGGAAAGGTAAGGCTATTAGGTTGAGAAAAATAGGTACCATCATCACAAGATGCAACAAGTGAGGACATGGGAATATCCACATAATCAACGGTTAGGTAGGTAGGTGTGGGTAGGGTAGGTGGAGGTAAAAATGGGTAATGGGTAGTGTCAATCAAATGTACACACATGCAGAGATTGCAACATGGTATCAGTCAACGAACTTGTAAACTCTACATCATCCAAGGTTGATCAGGTTATCCAAATAAGGGTTTTTGAGGCCCAGGTTGATGGGTGTCATTATTCCCTTCATTTAATCAACTTCATGTTGATGTCATATTCAAACCAGGGGTGTGTCTAAAGCTATATGCAACAAGAATAATCCTATCGATCTATTAGTTGACTGTAGTTATTTTTGTATTTTTTGGGGGATATTTTCAATGTCTTAAGGACTTCTTAGTAAAAACCTTATTTAAATCATACTATGAAAAAATTGCTAAAAGGAAACACACTAAAATATTTGCTAAAAGAAAACACACTTTACGGAATGGAAATAAACACACTTGATTTTGGAAATAAACACACAACTTAGAGTGTTTAAAAATGGTTGCAAGAAGAGTAAGAATCTATTTAGAAACCTACAGAACAAGTATACAACAGAGTTTAACTAGAAGAATTAAAATCGATACAGAATTAACAAATCTAAACTATTTTATTAGGAAATATAAATACCAAATAGATGAATATCCTAGTCCTTGGGGGAGTGGGCCCTTTCTCCTCCTTGAATCAAGATTTAACAACTTAGAATTCTCTCAAATAGGAATGGCTATTTATTGATAAAACATTCGGTATTACAAAACATACTAGATCTATGTACTTCAATCTATATTACTTATTCTATATCTATATCTATCTTCTCTATTTTATTTATCTACTGCATGTTTGCTTATATATACATTTAAAATCATAGTTGTCTCTACGATTCTGATGAAATCAAATCGTGCCTAGAATAGATGCTTGACTCGAATTATGGCTGATCAGATAGCTGTAAGATAACTATCCCTAGATCTGTGATCAAAAATCTTCTCATCCTTTCCTGATTGAAAGGGTCATTGATGCTAAATCACCGGATGTGGTTAGAATAGATAAACTTCCATCGGTTCGGAACTTCAGAGAAGTTCCAGAACCATAGGAAATCGTTAAATATCAAAACCATGAGAGTTCTCGGAGCTATACCCAAGAGTTCCGGAACTAAGTCTAAAAAATCAGGGACGAAATACTAGAGTTTCAAAACTAAGTACAAAATTTTTGGAACTAGGTGATGAAGCCTATGAATGTGTAATGGAGTTCCATAACTAGCTTGGAAGTTCCGAACTAAGCCGTATTGGAACAGATGATGTTGAAAACATGTTAAATGCTACATACTTCATTTCTTCAACCAATTGGACCTGCTTTATTACAAAACTAAATTTCCAACACACTTCTTCAGAATTTTAGATCTTTTAAACATTAGAATCATAATCAATCAAAAGATAGAAAATTACATCCTAACTCATATCAAATCAAATAAAAGTCACAAAATGTAATCAAACTTAATAAAAAGGAGAGTAAGATGAGATCATTTATTGTACATTTAATGAAAATATTTTGGCCTCATCATTTCCCCCATACTTACTTGTTTGTAATTCACTTTACAAAATTTATTCTTCAAAATGTGGGTTATATGTTTTACATTCCATTTGATTGCTTAGATCAAATGGCTGAAACTGGATATCCCAATGCTTAAACTTAGAGGTACTATACCCTACTCCTACTTCTATTTTCCTCTTCCACTCTTCAAATTGAGTAGGATCTTGAGGTTCTCTATTTTTCCAAGGAGACATGGGGGTGAGAAGTAGAGGGGGCCTTGTTCACATTCCCATCCATATGTGCCTATAGGTCTCATTGATCTAAGGAATTATTGTGCATAAATTTTTGCTCTTTCTAAACTCTAGATCAGATTTGTAGGGGATATTACTTCCCTTCTTCTCAAGGAAACCATAAGAAGTTCCCACCTTTTCAAGCATCCCTCATAAATATCTTCAAAATTCTCCTCCTCATAGGAGGTAAAGGTATCAATACTTTTTTGTAAGCTGGAAAAATAATGTATCTTGAATTGTTCATCAAAGACATGAGTTCTAAAATGTATGAAGAAGGCAGAAGGTTTACCATATAGCTAGGTTTCAGTAAAAAATTAGAATCCCTTTCCTTCCATGCAATCTGATTTTGTAGAATAGAGACAAATGCATTGAGCTGACTTTCCCCCACATACAAATTGATCATAAATCTTGTATTTTTTTCTAGCATCAGATTACAAAGATAGAATTCACATAGAAGATTTTTCTGATCAGGGCTAGCTTAAGAATAAGCTTTCATGAATTCAGATTCATCTTTTAGTTCATGTGGAAGTCCACATACAATCCTTGATAGCTACCAGTGAATGAATTATTCTTCCAAAAACACACTATATGCAGGAGAGGGCCTCTTGTAGGAAAGAAATTTTTCACTCATAATGCAAACCATCTGTATTTTTGCAAGACATTTATATTTGTCTCCTTCTTCCTTATAAAAATTTTCTTCCCACTCTTTTCTTGCCTTCTTTTCTTCTTCCATCTTGGTCTTCAAATCTTCATTGGATGTTTTAGCTTCTTTGAGTTCCCTGCAAGTTTCATTCCATAGTTGTTTGAGTGGAAAATAAGTTAACTTAGTCTGTGCAGAGACTGTGGACACAACATTCTATTTTCTGGAAGTTTGACATTCTTCCTCTTTCTCTATTAGCTGTTTTTTAATTACTGATAACTCCTCAATCCTAACTGCAAGCTGAGTTGTTAGCTCTCTAATGAGAATTTCCCTCTATTCTAATTTGAGTTAGGTGAAATCTAATTTCTCATACTTTTCCCTGATAATGAGCTCTACTCTAGACAAGAATAGATCTTGTTTAACCTGATGTTTTTCTTCTTCCTCTGAAATTTCTTGGGAGTTGAGAATTCTTCTTCTATCAAAGGAAATTTACCTTTTCATCTCCAGATGCCAACTCTTCTTCTTCATGTGATAATGTTGATGGTTCAACCAATTCTTGAAAATCCTACTCCTCAAGTCTCTCATCTCCTTTTTCCATCTCAGCTTGGATTGGTTTAGGAGGAGTCATGGCCATGCTGCCCAAAATATCAGTAGCTTCTTTTTCCATCTTTTCCTATTCACTCCTTCCCTCTAGGATTTCCCTTGACCTCTTATGAATTTTCCTTCTTTGGGGAATTTCAACATGCCCAATGGTGGATTTCCTTCTAGAGCTTCTTCTTAATTTTGTTTCTTTCTCTTACATGGGTGAACTATCACCGTCAGAGACAAATATTAGCTCCCCTATAGCTACTGCAGAAGAAGGAATTTCCTTCAAAGGCATAGAAGGTTTTGTTGTTTTGATCTTTCTCAAAGATATTCTTCTTTTTGGTATATTCTCTCTTCCCACTTCCTTCTGTTCTTCTACAGGGGAATTAATTTCTAAATTAGTTGAAGGAGAAAATGGAGCTGGTATTGTCCTCCTGATAATATCAGGGTTTTTCTTAAACTTTCCAAGAAAATTTTCCCAAATTTCTTCTCCATTTATCTTTGATAGAAAATGGTGTTGGCATGCCAAATGAACTAACTCGTGATGCTTGATTGTCCCAACACCCCAGGAATACCTATGGGCCATGGTATGGATAGAATAAAAAAGAAACCCCAGAAGTTTTACTCTATATTTTGGTTTTGTGGCTCCATATCACAGATATATGAGCATCTTCAAGACTTATTTACCTACAGACCTAAATTGACCATCATAGGTTAAATACTTCACTATCCAAAATGCTACCTTATCAAAGTGTTTGTGAAAACTAGCCCTTCTGACCCCTTTTATGATTTTCTTTATGTTGTAAATGTATTGAGGTTCAGTTTCCCCTTCTTGTAGTAGGGTTTCAACCAGTTCTTTCAAGGTCCCTTTGGTAGGATGTGGGACATGCACAATTGGCACCCCAGACACATTACTTATTGTATTCATAGAAAAAGGAATAAAAATATTTCTAACCTTTGTCTTGGATTGCTCTAGGTTTATGATGAATTCTCTTACTAATTCGTCATTATACTTTGAAATTTTTTTAGAACTCTAGCCATCCTGCACTGCTCAAAGATAGATGCCACTTCTTCATCCACGAGTAGCTGGGAATCATCCTCTGGTTCCGATTTCTTTTTAATCCCCATATCAACTCAAATTTTATTTCCTTTTATTCTATGCAAATTGGCTACAGGGCTTCTTGTTTAGTCTGCAGAATCGATGATTTTAGTCATGGAACACAAACCTAATTCGCTGCTTCTCCCTCAAAATTTCTCTACAACTATTTCACTTTGTTGATTTTGCACTAATGATTACTCATGATAACTATGCCGCCACTTATTCCATCCAAATCATCTTCATGATTACTCACTTTTAATCATAATGTATAAATAGATGACTCATCATACCAACTTTTAAATCAAGTCTAATCACACATGCAAACTTTTAATCTAACCTTAAATAAGTTAAAAGATATAATTACCATCCTTGATGGTGTAATCCTTTCATTATGATGACTCATCATTCCTACAAGTGGAACAAAAAAATGGTTAGAAAAGATAGCTAGAATTCCAAAGAATTCCCTTTTATTTGAATTAGCCATTTGAGGAGATCAACCGCCATTGCTGGTTTTCAATTGACCTCTGAGAGAATTTTTTTAATTTTATTTTTTTTTTTTTATTTTTTTGGGGGAAGAGAATGCCATTTACTGGTTTTCATTTTCTTCCCTTTATTCTGGATCTATCATTTGGTTATTTGATCATTTTGGAAGAACTGGGTTCTTCCATATGATCAAATTCTTTATCTGCTTCAATCTTCCTCAAGAATTCATCCTTAGTAGGAGGCTTCCTATAGAGTTTTAGCCTATGTCCATTGACCAAGAGTGTTCTTCTGCTACCATCAATGGGAAGTAACTGAATAGAACCATTGTCAAATATTTTCTCAATTTGATAGGGTCCCAACCATCTGGTTCTCAATTTTCCCTTGAATTGTTGGTACTTAGAATCAAACAGCAATGCCCAGTCTCCTACTTTGAATTTCCTTTTCTTGATATGTGTGTCATGCCATTGCTTCCTTTGATCTTGGATTATCTTTGTCTGCTGAAGTGCTTCCATCCTCAATTCATCCAATTCATTGAGTTGAAGGATTCTTTCCTTTTGAGCTACATCTAACTCAATACCCACCTTAATTGTTGTCCTCAATGTCTGTAGTTCAAACTCAATAGGCAACAAGAGATTTTTCCCATAGACTAACTCATATGGTGAAAACCCTATTGTAGTTTTCCAAGTTGTATTATAAGCCCAGAAAGCTTCAGGTAGTCTCTTTACCCAATCTTTTCTCCTAGCTTCAACTATTTTGGTAAGGATGTTTTCCAATTCTTTGTTTATTACTTCAACTTGTCCATTTGATTGTGGGTGATAAGGAGATGACTTCCTATGATTGATTTGGTAATACATTGTGAAATCTTGGATCATATTAGACATAAATTGTGGTCCCTAATATGAAACTATGCTCCTTGGTGCTCTAAACTTTACCATAATTATGTGCCAAAGGAAATCAAAAACTGCTTCTTCAGTGGCATTTGTCAATGCCTACACTTCTACCCATTTTGTCACATAGTTAGTACACACAAGAATATATTTCTTTCCTTGTGAAGGAGGATTAAAGGGACCAACAAAATCCAATCCCCATCTCTCAAATGGTTCAATCACTACTTGAGGTTGAAGAGGAATTTCATTGGTGAAAGTTGGTTGTCCCATCCTTTGACAAGGATCACACCGCTTGATATATCTCTTCACATACTTGTACAAAGATGGCCAATAATAACCAATGCCAAGTATCTTATGAGTTGTTCTTTTCACTAAATAGTTTCCTCCACTTAGTTCATCATGACATGCTCGAGAGGATGTCAAATATTTCATCTTCTCTTACACACCTGTGTAAAACAAAATCAGGACCACATTTAAATAGCATTCCATTTAACCATTTGAATTGTGCACTAGTTTTGATTAACTTCTTTATTTGTTTCTTAGTGAAAGGAGGAAACTTCCCTGTTGCAAGATAATTTTCCATATCAGCAAACCATGGTGTAACTACTGAAATAGCAAACAGTTGTTCATCTGAAAGTTATCCTTGACTGGATCTTGCTCCCCTGTAGTGGTTAGTCTTGACAAAAAATTAGCTACCACATTAGATTTACCTGGATTTTCCACAATGGTAATATCAAATTCTTGTAAAAGTAATAACCATCTAATTATTCTTCCTCCAACCACTGGTTTGTTCATTAAATATTTAATTGTTGAATGATCTATGTGTACAAATATTTTGTACCCTGTAATGTAATGTTTGAATTTATTGATTGCATAAATCACAACAAGAAATTATTTTTCAGTGGTGGTGTAATTATTTTTCAGTGGGAGTAAGATTTTTACTGAGATAATAAATAACATACATTTTTCCTTCTTCATCTTTTTGTCCCAAAACTACACCAATGGAATTATTTGAGGCATATGTTTGGATATGAAATGGATTTTCCCAATTAGGTCCTCTCAATATTGGGGAAGTGATTAAGTTTTCTTTAATTTCTTGAAAATCATGCTGAAACCTTTCATCCCAAATAAATTCACACTCCTTGGTTAGAAAATTAAACATGGGGGCAACAATTTTATAGAAATATTGGATAAAGCACCTATTTTACCCAAATGTCCTAAAAGTGACTTGACATCTATGGGGGTATGAGGAATAGGTAAGTCTGAAATGATCCTAATTTTGTTTTGATCAACTTTGAATTCCTCTTTTTAAAATATGGTGTTCTAAGACAATCCCCTCATTAACCATCATTAAACACTTTTCATGACTAAGAGATAGATTGTGTTGTTCACATCTTGTTAACACTCTATCCATATTTCTCAAAGCATCATCAAATGCATCTCCATGTACTAGAATTCATCCATATATACCTCAACATAATCATTTGTTAGATAAACAAATCTTGCAAGTAAAACTCTTTGGAAAGTTTCAGAGCATTGCATAAGCCAAATGGTAACACCCTATAGGAAAAGGTACCCCATGGATATATAAATGTAGTTTTGTTCTGATCTTCAACAACAACTCTAATTTTATTGTATCCACTAAAACCATACAAGAAGGAAAAGTACTGTTTACAGAAAGGTTGTCTCGGACTTGATCTATGAATGGTAAGGGAAAATAATCTCTCATTGTGTCTTTGTTCGGTTCCCTATAGTCAACAAAATTATCCATTTCTATTATTTTTAGGAATAATTACAAGAGGAGATACCCACTAACTATCTGAGATAGGGTAGATAAAACCTACTTGTAATAGTTTTTCAATTTCTTGTTTGACTATATCCCTTAAGGCTGGGTTAATCCTTCTCTGAGGTTTCCTAACTAGTTTAATGTTTTCAGTATAGATGTGATGAGTACGATACTTGGGTGAATTCCCTTCATGTATTTGTAATCCCAAGAAAAAGCTTTAGTATGATTTTTTAGAACATCAAACAATTTAGCTTCTTCATCATCCTTCAACTAGTTATTAATGTTCAAAATTTTACCCGGTTGAATCTCAACATGCTTGGTTCGATGTGTGATGAACTAATTTATTGAAAGGGTTCCATTAAAGTATTTAGTGGACATGCATGTGGTAACAACATATGATATGTAGCAACATCTCCAAAAGTTCCTTGAGACAAAATACTGGAAAAAGGATAGTAATGAGAATTATGATACTTATCTCTTTGTAGGTCAAACTCTTCATCACTGCTACTTTCTAGAAATTCTTCACCATTCCCTGATGTATTTGAAACTAAAGCTATTGATTCTTCCTCTCCCCATGATAAATCTCATTCCTCTGGAGTGAAATTATTTTCAATCATAGAGAACTATTGTTTCCGTGATTCCATAACTAAATGTGGTGGTTCCAGAACTAAATGTGGTGGTTCCGAAAACAAAGTTCGTAGGTTCCAAAACTATGGTTGCAGGTTCCGGAACTATTTCTGATTTCTTTAAGGACAACTAGTGCTCATTCAATGGTGGATTAATCATCTCTTCTACTTCTCTTACGTGATCCTGCAATGTGATCATAGCCAAAGAAGATAATTTTTTCTTATTAGTATCAGGAGAATCAACCCATAATTGTTCTTGATTGTCAATAAAAGGTCATGCAGAAGGATATAAGGAAATTTTCTTAATTTTTACCATTTGAGATAGTCATATCACCTAACCTGTAATCAATTAAGGCAAAAACTATAGCTAGCCATGGTCTACCCAAAGTAATGGGATAACCTAATGTTTTACCTTTTGGATGCACTATAAGGAAGTCAACTGGATATTCCCATGACTCCACCATAACCACCACGTCTTCAATAATCCCTTCTAGTTTTTCTATAGACTGGTTTTCCATCTGCAATATGGTATTAGTAGGTTGTATACCTATTAATGGTAATGTTTTCAAAGTTTCCACTTTGTCATTACATTTATAGCCACACCCAAATCTACCAAAATGTTATGTATATCCTTATTCCCTATAGAGACAAAAATAATAGGACTTCCAGGATCTCCGTATTTGGGAAGTAAAATTTTCATGCTAATAAATCAACAAGTTTCCCATCTACTTTGATAGTCTTGGGGTATTGTTTCTTCCCTCCAGGCTTTTTCAAACATATCATTTTGATTAATTTTTTCAATTCTGGAACGTCCTTAATTACTTGTAACAGTGGTATTTCAATATTCAATTTCCTTAGTTCCTGTACCAATTCAGACTCCTTAGTTTCTATAGCTTCTTTAAATCTCTCTAGAAATGGAGTCTCAGTAGTGTCGCTATCTGGCTCCTTTTATTTTATTTTTATATCCTCTTTTGGAACAACAATACTAGGGGTTTCATTTTCTTTTGTCATTTTAGTGATTATAACAAGTGGACTGCTAATTATTTTTCTAGATCTAGTTTGAATATCCTTATAATCCATGGCATTTAGATCAACTGATTTTTCTAGTTTTGTTCCATAAACAAGAGTTGTTTGTTTGTTTCTTGGGTTTTCTACTAGCTATGTTGGTATTTGTGTTTGGACTATATTCTCATTTTGTGAATTTTGTGCAGGGGATCCCATGATGGCCTGTTGATTCTGATTTGGATATGTTTTTCCTTGAGCATAATTACTAGGGTTCCATCTAGGTTGTGACCAAGCATAAGGACTTCCTTTACCAACCCATGGTTGTTGATGTCACTAAGCATACCAAGCTTGACTTGCCCAATCCTGAGTGTTCCATGTTGGTTGAGGTACCCAAAGTGGTTGTCCCTAATTTTTGGTATTGTCGAGCAGCCCATGGCATCATCCAGGGATTAGGATCTGATCTTGGCATAAACTTCCCTTGGTGAGGTTGTCTCTGAACAAAATTCAATTCTTCTATTATGGATGATGTACTAGTTTTTTTAAGCTAATTCTTTATGACTGGGAGTAGAGAACAAGCATCGTATCATGGTGTTTAGATTCACGATAAGACATACTTCCATTTTATCCAAAGATCAGTCTATTATTACATGCTTCTTCCTACATCTAGGACAATACATAGCCAATGGTTCATTTTTGGCATTTTCTTTAGCTTTAATCCATCCATAGTAGAGGTTAATTGAACTAAAATGCCTGTTTTAAATTTTTCTAACTCATCCATTAGTTTTTTCATATCTGGATTCATATTTTTCACCGATTTTCCTTTTCTAGGTCCACCCCTTGTTCTAGAATAGCTTCTATAAATCTCCTTAATTTCATTCATCCTTAATTGAACAATGTCTCTACCTCCTATCAAGTTAAGGGATTCCCTAGATTCTTCATCCAAACCCTTAAGAAAAATGGTTTTACTTAACTCCTCTTGAAGTAAAAATCCACACCTCTTGATCACAAAGAGGAATCTATCTAAATAATCTTGTATATTTTCATCCTCCTCCTGCTTGATTTTGAAGAATTCTTCCTTCCTATTTCTCCCTCTATAATAATCTTGGTATTTGTCTATGAAGGAAATTTCTATTTTGCCCTAGTGGTAATAGATTTGGATGCTAATCCCATGAACCACCTCATTCTTTGCATCCTTCAGAGTGGATGGAAACAACTTGAGTTTTTGATTATCCATTTTGTAGTCATAGGTATGACATAGTACCTTAAACTCAAATAGAAATTGGTCAGGGTCTTTAGATGACATCCCTCTAAATGTGGGTAAATGTGTAGGTGAGATATTTTCATTAGTGTATCATCATCACCTAATTGGATTGGATAAGTAAAGGTCCTATCATGTTCTCTTTCAGCTTCTCATGCCATTTTAAAAATATTTTCTAAATTTTCTCCCAATCAATGTGGTATGTGGTATGCCTTGGGGAAGGTGAAAAATCAGGAGTAGGAGGTTGACTACTCAATTGAGAATCAAAAATTTCCCTAAATGGATCTTGAGAAATAATCCTTCTCCTAAAAGTTCTACTTCCTTTAGGTGACTGATCTAAGAATTCCAAAGGTGGCAATTTTGTTTCTTGTATAACAGGGGATGATGGTGCCTCCAATTCTTGATCAACTTCCTTATTTGGACTAGAGGATGTTATGAATTCTTGTGAAGATGTTTTTGGGAGGAATCTACCCTTTGAGTCTCTTGGTCTACTCATAAATTTTATGATATAGTAGGGAAGATCCTTCAACTACTAGATGTATGATTGTTGCTCTTGTTAACACCTAATTAGAAAATTCCAACTAGTGTGTCCCCAGCAACAATGCTAAAAATGATGGGTGTCATTATTCCCTTCATTTAATCAACTTCATGTTGATATCATATTCAAACCAAGGGTGTGTCTAAAGCTATATGCAACAAGAATAATCCTATTGATCTTGTAGTTGACTATAGTTATTTTTTTATTTTCTGGGGGATCTTTTCAATGTCTTAAGGACTTCTGGTGAAAACGTTATTTAAATCATACTATGAAAACTTTTTGAAAGGAAAAACACTGAAAGCTTTGCTGAAAGAAAACACACTTTACAAATGGAAATAAACACACTTGATTTTGGGAAATAAACACTTTCTTTTTGGAAATAAACACACTTGCTTTTAAAATCATGTTGGAAGGATCAGTTCGTGATAGATTGGAGCTCGACAGAGATGCTAGTCGTGGCCATATTGGGTCATCCTTCAAAAATGTTTTAAACAACAAGGAATCTTCCATGAAACCTGTAGATGTTACCCCATCTATTACTTTCGGGGAAGAGGTCATTTCCTCTGAGATTTACTACAAAGAGCATGCTCTGATTTGTAGATTCGGGGGACTATGGCCCAGCCTTCCTATTCTTCATGCGTGGATCTCTGAGCACTGGACTCCAATTTTAACTGGAAAAATAGACTTGTATCCGTGTGCTAAAGGTATTTTCATTGTAACCTTCTCTTTAATAGCTGATAGAAACATCATTGCTTCCAAACTTTGGACCTGCCAATCTAAATATTGAATCATTAAACCCTGTTTCCATCCTTCAACCCACTCACAGAATCTTTCTCATGGAAACCTATTTGGATCAGGCTGCCCCATTTACCTCTCCAGTTTTGGAGTCATGACTATTTGACATCCATTGGAAATGCATTGGGAACTACACTCTATATTGATTCTCAAACCACTAATTACACCCATACTACTTATGCTCGAATCCTGGTGGAACTTGACACCGATAAAAATCTTCTTGCAACCATAGACCTTAGAGTGCAAAACAGAACTTGGTCACAACCTCTTGATTATGAAGGTCTTCCTTTTCGTTGTAGAAGATGTTTTTACTTAGGGCACACCTCTACTGAGTGTGGGATGGAAAAACGTCAACATGAGAAGCATAGCTGGTGGAGAGATGCACTTCCAAACACACGAATTTTGATGCAAAAAAGGGACTAGATTTAAATGTAGATACAAATATTGAATCCATTTCAGCCCCGGAAAATCGAATCTCAAATTGTGAGTAGCATGAAAAATGCACAAGCTGTTGAGGGTAGCATGGAAAATGATAAATATCTCTCTCATGTTAACAACGTGGCTGTCCCAAAAGGGACAAATGTGACTAAGGAAAATACTCCTCCTTTGTCTTCTTCTCCAACCACGAAGGCTCCATCAGGATGGGTTACGGTCAACAAAAAGAAAAAATCTACCCCTCTGAAGGGTAACACTTCACCTTGATGATTCTTATCTTTGTTATTGGCTGACTGGGCTACATGGGTCTCATTTTTCTTGGCTAGATAGTAGGTTGCTTCCAATGGTGTTGTTATGCCATTGCTATTCGATTGTTGTAATTTTGTTGTTTTTTTCTATTACTTTGTCGGTTGTTTACTGACAATTTTCTGCAGTCGGGCTCTATTGTTCTATTTGGATTTTGATCCATCTCTTATGCTTTAACTTTCAATTATGGCTTCTGATCCTTGGTGTACAAGGGTATAGTCCCTTTCAAAACACTATTTGCCAATAATAAAAAAACACACTTGCTTTTGGAATTCAAAAAACAACTTAGAGTGCTTAAAAATGGTTGCTAGAAGAATAAGAATCTATCTAGACACCTACAGGAATGAGTATACAACAAAGTTTAAGTAGAAGAATTAAAAGTGATACAAAATTAACAAATCTAAAATATTTTCTTAGGAAATATAAATACCAAATAGATGAATATCATGGTCCTTAGGGAGTGGGCCCTTTCTCCTCCTTGAATCAAGATTTAACAACTTAGAATTCTCTCAAATAGGAATGGCTATTTATTGATAAAACATTTGGTATTACAAAACATACTAGATGTGTGTACTTTGATATGTATTACTTATTATATATCTATATCTATCTTCTCATGTTTTATTTATCTACTACAAGTCTACTTATATATACATTTACAATCATAGCTGTCTCTACGATTTTGATGAAATCATATCGTGCCCAGAATAGATCTTTGACCGAGGTTGTGGCTAATCAGAAAGTTGTAAGATAACTATCCCTAGATCTGCGATAGGAAATATTCTCATCCTTTCCTAATTGAAAGGGTCATTGATGCTAAATCACCGGATGTGGTTAGAATAGATAAACTTCCATCAGTTCCGAACTTCAGAGAAGTTCTAGAACCATAGGAAATCATTAAAGATCAAAACCGTGAGAGTTCCAGAGCTATACCTAGGAGTTCCGAACTAAGTCTGAAAATTTTGGAACTAAATATTGGAGTTCTAGAACTAAGTCTAAAAGTTTCGAACTAGGTGATGAAGCTTGTGAATGTGTAATGGATTTTGGAACTAGCTTGGAAGTTCGGAACTAAGCCGTATTGGAACAGATGCTACCAAAAACATGTTGAACGCTACATACTTCATTTCTTTGACCGATTGGACCTACTTTATTACAAAACTAAATTTCCAACACACTTTGTCAGGAATTTCAGAGCTTTTAAATGTTAGAATCACAATCAATCAAAAGATAGGAAATTACATCCTAACTCATATCAGATAAAATAAAAGTCACAAAATGCAATCAAACTTAATAAAAAGAAGAGTAACATGAGATCATTTATTGTACATTTAATGGGCATATTCTGGCCTCGTCACCGATATCCAGGGTAAAGGATACGGTCCAGACACACAATGAGGTAAGATGCAGGAACTTGTAGGTGTGGTTCTGGTACATCCAAGAGGTCAAAAGGTCAAGGTTTGTTTGGATAAGGGTCATGACCAAAGGCAAGGTATGGTTGGTAGGCTAACAACATGGTAACAACATCACAAGGTAAAGTGAGTGTGCAAGGTCAATGGTCACATCACAGAGGTCAAGTGTGGGTAAAAAGAAGGTGTGGTGTAGGTAAGGCCACGAGAGGGGTAGAAATATGCCCCAAATGATGGTGAGGTGGGGTGATAAATGATGAGGTCAAGAGGATGAGGTGGAGGGTCGGGTCAACTTCGGGTTAGGTGAAAAAGGTTGCAGGCAAGTAGATAAGGTGCAATGGGTTGCCATGGGGTCAACACGGGTAACCGACACCTGTCATGTTTAATCGATGCCGATCTAGGGAAACTGATCATGGTATGCTAGGGGCACATGACCAATGTCGGTCTAGGTAAAACCGACATCGGTCAAGTTAGGGAGAGGTTAAAAAAGGAAATTTCCACTTTTTGTGGAATCATTTGTAATTTTCCAAATAGGAGAAAATGAAAGAGGAGAGAGAAAAAGGTGAAAGAGACCGAGTGAGATGGGCCGGTTGATTTGGAAACCTCGTAGCAGTGAACAATAGGTGATAGGTGGGTCCACGAGATCTATTTGATCGATTTGGTTAGGTGAAGGTGAGGAGGTTGGTTGGTGATGGCAGAGGCAGAAGAGGGATCAAGGGGACTACCAAAGCAATGGCATCTGACGTGCCACCATAGAGATGGCAGCATGATGAGGTATGATTAAATCCCATTCCTTGTGTTGTGAGGTAGATTGGTGTATAGAGGTTGGGTGAGGGAAAATGGGTTTTGGGGGAAAAGTGAATTTTGAATTTGGGAAGAAAATTTGGGTGTAATAGGAATGGGGAAGGGTGGATTTAGGTAAATGAGGGATGGGGAGGGGTTGAGGGGGGTTTTAGGTAGGAATGGGTGGGTAGTTAGGGAGAAATGGAGAAGTTTTGAGGGAAATAGGGGTTTGGTGTCGTGGATTTTGATGCGGACGGTGACCACAATCGGTCGAGGGTTGGTGATGTCCGTTGGTGTGAGTTGGGAATGGGTGCATATGAGGTGAATGATGTTGGTTGTGGTAGACGACAGGTAGTTAAGACAAATCAATTACGCCATAATTTGAAGGAAAATGGGCTTACAATGAGTGGGATGGGTGGGTGAGGGAGATAGAAAGGTAGGGTTTCCTGAAAATATCTTGGTTAAGGGGGATGAATAGGTATGGTTAAGGTTTAATAATGTGATGGTTTATTGGATGCAGGTGAGAGATCAGCTGTGGTTGTGAGATAGGGTACCCCCTACTCATGGAGGTGCGAGGGAGCATGAAAGTTGATGATTGGTGCCATGTTGTAGAGGTCGGCCTAATTGGGGTTAGGTGCTACTGGCACATAGTCTGGGAGCCAAGTTTGATGGTCACCCTCATTGACAGATGGGACTCGGTGACCAATACATTCCATCTACCGATGGGTGAGATCATAGTCACCCTAGAGGATGTGTACAAGATCCTGTGGTTACCAATAGTGGGGATGTAGGTGTATTCGATCTCCTCAGAGGCATCTAAGGATTTGATGTTGATTGTGTTTGGTGAGGGGCTAGTAGAGTTGAGGTTCCATAGTGCTAGTATGAGCTACGAGAGATATGTACCGGGCCCATCCGGAGGAGATGAGGCTAGTGGTGTTGTTGATGGAGGTAGTCTGTTGTTTTACACTGCCAGATGTAGAGGGTGGGAGATTTCCATGATCATTGATGGGGTTTCTACATGATACGGTGGAGGACATGACTTATTTTACATGGGCACACATATTCCTAGTGCATTTGTATAGAGAGCTACGGGCTTATGGGTGATACATAGGTTCAGCATGTGTTTCAATTTCTTACTACACTACTAGGCATATGAGCACATTGTATGTGTGTGTCTAGTGTGCATGATTTGATCCGAGATTTGTGTAGGTGGGTTATAGGTGATGGGTACTGTTGTTGCAGGCTCACAACACCCCTGGATGCAGATCAGGCTTCTAGGTTGATCACTCTAGCATCCAGTGTGATTGCACAACATGGAAACCTCTCTCCAAGTGTGGGGACTTGTGAAACTGAGAGAGGAATCTCTAGATTAGAGGCTGGTTCCTCAAACTCCTCTGATTTAGATCTATATTTTGTAAAACTACAGAGGTTCAGATCCTAATCCTACTCTAAATTGCTAGGGGGCAGGGATAGAAATGCAAAAAATTGAAACTAACTGAAGATGGTGATGCACCGAGGAATGAAGAACACCTATCTTGCCAGTAAACACAGACCATTCAAATGTGATATAAGATCATGCACAGATAACATAACTTGCAGTGAAAGACCAGGAGGATGCAAAATGAACACAGAGAGGGGTGAGAATCATCCACAGACATGTATTACTTGCTCCAAAGATTGATACAATACACTACAGAATGCCAAGAGGTAGAGTCATATTACAGTTCAAATGAGAGGTTCGAACTCCACAAATTCACCTGATAGGAGAAAAAGGGAGGAGCAAAACAGAAAATGTTCGACCTTTTTTAAGAAGCCCCTCTTTACAATATATAGAAAGAATGAGAGAGGGAAGAGAGAGGAAATCCAGAATCTACCCCAACCACTTCTAGGTCACATTTAAAATCATCTCATTATGGCAGAAGTGGTGGATCCTGGCAAAATGGCGGTCATCTAAATGAAAATGGCAAACCGCTCTACGCCTATTAAAGCTGGTTGTTGAAGCGTTACTTCTGTCTATTATTACGTGCCAGAGCATTTCTCAATTTTCTCTCTCCACTATACCAAAATTCAAGATTAACCCTAGAATCACATAGAGAATTTCATAAGCTTTCCGTTGATATAAAGAACATGCAAATCCGAGCTCTGGATCGAAAGATATGTCGATCTGAAGATTTAGGGCACAAAATAGGTGAAAATGTGTTTTAAAATCTTTCCCACGCTCTGCCACCTGGATGACACGTGTCAAGCGCTGATTGGATGCGTAATTCTCTCTCCTTCCCTGCTCTACATTCCTTACTCCATAGGACATGTGTCCTCTTCTGATTGGCTTGGGCTGACCCTTCAAAACTCACCCTTTGACTTTTGGACCTTTTCCCTTGTGACACGTGTCGTGATTTGATTGGTCCGCGGGTCTGCCAGCTCTTTCGCGTCCACCGCGTCCATTTGTCCCGGATGTCCCAGTGTTGTCTGGGACAAAAAATTCTGATCCACCCGAAATGGGCTTCCTTGTTCCTCATTCAGCTGATGACACGTGGCGTTGCTTGATTGGCTTTCGGCTCCTTCTTATCCACGTCCCCACGCATCCCACGCGTCCCTTTGTCCCAACTTCACGTCCCCTGCCCTGATCCCATGCCCGGGACAAATTCTTCCGATTCGCCCGATTCGGCCGGTTCGCGTCCTCACGGCCCAAATGTCTTGAATGTTTAGTGTGAAATTTCTCCTTTTCGGCTGATCCGGGTGGTTCGCGTCCTTCGTCTTCTTGTCCCACTTGTCCCAGAGTAGTTAGTCGATTTTCTTCTCCTTCGGCCGAACCAGCTTTCCGCGTCCCACGCGTCTCGATGGCCCGGATGTTCCTTTTCCTGCAGACGCTTGGTGGCCTTTCAACCGATTCGTGCCTTCGAGCGTCCCTCATGTCCCGATTGCTGCGCGAGGACTAGGACTTAGCCAATTTTCACAATTTTTCCTGGCCCAAGCTTGTTTTCTGCAACTTTTTCACATTTTCTCAGAGCTTGCTCTTTCCTTCTTCGGCCAGGGGAGTTAGAAAAATCTGAGGGGACCCTAGAAACATGATTTTTGCCCTGAATCAATCCATTTGCCTGAGACTTGAGAATTCTGATGCATGTTATCAAATTAACCCTGGGGGTGAATTTGGATAACAATTGGTGACTCAGCGGGGTTACCTGCCTGCTAGGTAGAAGATACCAGTTGCCTGAAGCAGTCCATTGGGCATGGAGTCATCAAATATTCTGTTTAGAACCTCAACTGACTCAGAATGTGCAAGGAGGAAGATGGAATGTCACCTGATGAAGGCAAGGACTGCTAAACATCTCCATGGATAGAAAGTTGTGCCAAAGCACTTAGGGAAAACAAGACTAACCTACAAAGAAAACAATGTGCACAAGCACTTGGAGGAAAGAAAATCTAATCTAATATTTACAGAGGTAGTGAACTTCCCTCTAGAAGAAACACTTGAGATAGATTCCATTGACTAGAATCTGCAGTTCTTCACCCTCCAGTGAGGCTAATTGGAAAGCATTGTTGTTCTTGCACTTTGTGACCACGTATGGGCCACTCCAAATGGCATCAAATTTTGAATGCCTTCCTGTTTTGCTCTCTGTCCACATCCCATTTCAACACTAGATCTCCAACTTGAAAAGATCTATCCTTGGCCTTTCTATCAAAGGTCTTCTTGATCAAAGCTTGATCCTTTTCCATTGCTTGGGATGCCTGATTTCTGATCTCTTGCAGCTCCATCAACTCTGCATACCTCACCTCCATGGGCTCAAATTCAAGCAACTCCAGCTGCTTCATGAGTTCCAACGTTGGCAACTCAAGTGACATGGGCAAGATTGCCTCTCTTCCATAGACAAGCCTAAATGGAGAGTTACCTATGGATCTTTTGGGAGTTATCCTATCAGCCCATAAGGCTGATTTCAGTTTGGTATGCCAAGACCTCTGATTCTCATCAAGAGTCCTCCTAATGATCCTCAACAAGTTCTTGTTTGTAGACTCGGCCTGGCCATTACCCTGAGGGTAATAGTTTGATGAAGTGCTTAGGTAAATACCGTTCTTGACAGCCCACTCAGTCACCCTGGATCCAATGAATGCCAATGCATTATCAGAGATTATTGTGGTAGGTACACCAAATCTGGTTGTTATCCCCTCATAAAAGTCTAAGATGCTAGACTCATTCACCTCTTTGAGTGCTACTGCTTCTGTCCATTTGGTGAAGTAGTCTGTGGCTGTCAAAATCCATTTGTGCCCTTGGCTTGAAATGGGATTAATGACTCCGATGAAGTCCAAACCCCATTGCATGAATGGCTGGTCAACTGAGATTGGATGCAATGGAAGGGCAGCAAACTTCTCTTTTCCTGTGAAGAATGCACAATTCTTACACCTCTTGATCCATGCATAGCAATCACTGAAGATTTTAGGCCAATAATAACCAGCTTTCATGATTTTTAGAGCTGTCACTCTTGGTGCAAAATGGCCACCAGCTGGTCCACCATGAAACTCTTCCAACACCCTTTGAATCTGATTTGTGCTAATGCATCTCAGCAGCACTCCATTCACATCTTTCTTGAACAAAACTCCATCAACAATGGCATACGGGATAGCCTGCAATCTGAAGTGTCTCCTTTGGGTCTTGTTCATCTCTGGAGGGCATAGGCCTGTGCCTAGGAAGTGCATAATACCTTGGGTCCAACAAGGAGTGGGGGAAGCATTGTCTTCTTCATGATTGCCACTTGGCTCATGGCTGTCCTGGACTGTCAAAACAGTTTCTTCTTTGTTGCATACTTCTTTTTGCTTCCCCAAAACCAGCTGCTCACACAATCCTTTCCCTCTTACCAGCTTGGTGATCTTGATCTCAATGTCATACTCCATGACACGGGTGATCCAACCTACCCTTTTCTCATTCAAATCCTTGTTGAGGAGGAAGTCCTTAACCCCAGCATGTGAGACCAGCAACTGGACCTTGTTGTTTGAGACTAAATGCTTGAATTTCTTCAAGCTTCTGATTACTACAAGTACATGCTTTTCAATAAAAGAGTACCTCACCTCGCAGTCATCTAGGCTCTGGCTGAAGAAGGCAACCGGCTGCTCATCATTATCTTTGTTCTGCTGCACCAGAATGGCAGAAATAGTGTCATCACCTCCAAATGCATAGAGGATGAAATCCTTGGAGAAGTCTGGGTTGATGAGAGTTGGTGCTTGAGAGATAGCTTCTTTGATTGCTTCAAAACTCTCCTTGCCTTCTGCTGTCCACTTAAAAGCCATGCTCTTCTTTAACATTTTGGTGATGGGCTTGACAAGGGCTGCAAAATCTGGGACAAACCTGTGGACAAAATTGATCCTTCCCAAGAAGCTCTGAAGGGCTTTCTTGTGGCTTGGCAATGGTAGTGCTCTTATGGCTTCAACCCTCTCTGGATCAATTGCTAATCCCTCTTTCGAGACAATATGGCCTAGAAGTTTCCCCTCATGAGCCAGGAATATGCATTTTTTGGGATTCAATGATACCCCAAATCTTCTACACCTCTGAAATACCTGCCTCAGATGAAAAAGGTGATCCACTACATTTTTGGAGAATACAGTGATGTCATCAAGATATATCAAAACTATTTCATTGATCAACCCCTTGAATGCCATATCCATTGCCCTTTGGAAAGTGGCTCCAGCATTTGATAGGCCAAATGGCATCTTCTTGTAGGCATATGTTCCCCATTTGGTTGTGAAGGCTGTCTTGAACTGATCTTCCTCCCTCACCATAATCTGATTGTAGCCTGAGTAGCCATCAAGTAGTGAAAACCTTTCTGAACCAGCTACAACCTGCAATATTTGCTCCATGGAAGGGAGTGGATAATGATCCTTGAGAGAGGCTCTATTCAAGTCTCTGAAGTCGACACACAACCTGATCTCTCCATTCTTCTTTCTGACTGGGACTAAGTTGGCGACCCAACTTGAGTGTTTGATGGGGAAGATGATACTGGCCTCAATAAGCTTGCTTAACTCTTTTCTCATGAGAGGTTCAATATGGGGATTCACTGGCCTTTGCTTTTGCCTGACAGGCTTGGATTCCGGATCCAGCTCAATAGTATGTTGTGCCAACTTTGGGTTGAAACCTCTTAGATCTTTGTAAGTCCAAGCAAAGACATCTGGGAACTCTTGACAAAGCTGAACAAAATCAGATTTCTCTTGTGAGGTACTTACTTTGCCAATCTGCAATGTTTTTCCTTCTTCCACTAAAATAGGCTCTGAATCTTCACCCTTTACTTGAATGTTCACTTTCTCCTTCCGGAACTGATCATTCGGGTTGAAGATTGACTCCAAGGTTATGAGGCCTTTTGGTAATTTGTTAGTTCTCAGCTGCACCACTTGGTCACCATACTGCTGATGCAGCTTGTCTTGATTCCTAGAGAACTCAGCTTCTTCTTGTAGGAAATTAACAATTTGCTGATCATTCTCAAAGACTTGCCAACTTGTATTGTTATCCGGAACAGCTGGTCTCACAACCACTTTGATATGAGGCTGAGGTTTTTCACTTTTGATATTTTCTACAACGTCAAATGCAGCCCCAATTGCTTCCAAATTCAAATGCCTTCATTTTTTTTTTTTGGGATGGAATTGATGCTAAAAGCTTCAAAATCTTCAATAAGATCCCATACCCGATTTTTGTAGTTCTTCAACAGATCATTTTTGGCAGCATTTTTCCCTTTGACTTGGTTTACAATCAGCTCACTATCACCAAATACTTGTAAATTCCTGATGCCTTTCTTCATTGCCCAGTGCAGTCCATGAATTAAGGCTTCATACTCACATTGTGTTGTTTGAACAGGAAAACTGGAAACGGAAGGCTGAGTAATACCTTATATCTTGTGGTGAAATGAGCATAGCTCCTCCTCCTGCACCTTGTCTACTCCTTGACCCATCAAAGAACAATTGCCATACTTCATTCTTGTCTTTATGATCTGGCTTGGTGATGCTGGGGAGAGGTTGATCCTCTTCATGTAAACAATAAACCCCTAGCTCAGATTCTTCTACTTCTTGATAAGGATCAAAAGCATGCACCTTGCTTGCCCATTCATCAAGAGTCAAATCCGGGATACTTCCAACCTTGGTGTCAGCCTCGTCAGTGCTAGGGTGATCTTCTTGATCAAATGCTGAGCAATTGGCATTAATCTGACTTGGAGTGTAAGGCTCAATATGGAAGTTTGCAATAGGTTCAGACCTAATTGTAGCCTTAGTTCCATACCTTGTTCTAAACAGCATGTGAGACCAATCCACCGAAAGATAGCCTCCAATTTTAGCAGTGAAGTCTCTTGACAAGCACAATGCAAAGAGTGGTGGAAGGTCTATGATTGATACATCTTGTAAAACAACAACATTTGGACATGCATGCAAGGTAAGACTCAAATTTCTAATCACTCCAACTGTTGCTATTGCTGTCCCATCTAGCTGCACTACCCCTTTAGATGTTATTTCATACTGGAGCCCTAGCTGATCAGCTATCTGTTTAGGCATTACTGAGCTACTTGCCCCGGAGTCTATCATGCAATTATGTACTAGCTGATTTCCAATGATTAACGAAACATAGAAAGGGGGGCTTCAACATTTTACCTTGTTGTGCTCCATGACTTCCTTTAGGCTGGGCAGCATTTGTAAGCACTTTGTCTTGCATCTGAACCTGCTGATTCAAAGTTGGCCAATCCTTCATGGCAGCTTGCAGCAGATCTCTTTGGCCTGGGATGGATAGGGATTCCCACATAGATATATTGACGTTTGTCTTCTTCATCTGATCAATGATACTGAATGGTGATGAAGGATCTCTCTGTTGTCCCTTGGTTTGCACATTTACTCCTTGCACGTGGGCAGCAACAACTGGCATTTGAGTTGGCCTAGGGGCTGTTCTTGGCTGCCCTTGTGCATTTGAAACGGGACTTTGCTTGCCAATCATTTCTGGAGTCATAGAAGGTTGTGGGCTGGTTGGAGCTAGTGGCTGCTCCTCACCCAAATTTCTCCTTTTTGACCTTGTGTTGGCTGCAACACCTTGAGAAACTACTTGATTCATGCCACAGAAATCCTCTGCTTGCCAGTTCACCAATGTGGTGTCATTTGGGGCTGATTGCTGTTGGAATGTTTCTTGTTGTTGACTGTTTCCTTGACTTCCCTCACCCTCCACACCAGTAGTTGTCACCATCAATGCTTGATTGAGGGCACCATTGAAACACATGGATTGGTTATGAGGCTCATTGCATGGAAAGCACCAATCGTATTCCTGAGCAATGTTGTTCTGTGTTGGCACTAATGCTTTAGAGGCAGATATGACATTTGGATTATAGGGCTGGAATGGTCTATTGGCAGGAGGCCTTGTTTGATTCATATTTGCAGCTGGATTAGGTGGTCTTTGTGGTTGGTATGGCTGCCTATTAGGTTGAGCTTGGGGTTGATAAGAAGGTCTGAAACCTTGGGCTTGTTGCCTCTTGAGAGTAACTAGCTCATTGCCTAGGTTTTGCAATTGCTTCATGACCTCTTGAAGCTCATTTGGGGCACTTGGAGATGAAGTGGAAGCTTCATTTGAACTCTGATTTCTAGGAGTGGGAGAAGGAGTCAAATTAGGTGCTTGACTAGTGTTTGGACTCTCTAAACTTGGAAACAATGGCATGGGAGGCCTAGGGGCAAGTTTGCCAGCTTGGATTAAACAATTTTCAGCCCTAATGGCAATGCTATAAGCCATAGGGATAGTTATGCCTCCCATGGACTGAATCAACATAGAAATATCAGAATTTAAAGCTTTGAGATAGTAGAGAAAAGCACCTTCTGCTATTGGCCTGACTGCTACTGGAATCCTCTCCCAAGTTTTTTGAAATCTGAAGTTGAAATCGGTCAGCTGCTCATTGGGAGCCCTCTTGATAGTTGTCAGCTGCTCCAAAAGAGACAAGTTGTCTCCCTTCTCTCCAAATTGCTCATGAAGTGCAATACACAGCTGATTCCAGTTTGTGATAGAACCAACTCCAAGGCTCCTAAACCATTGTAATGCTTTACCCTTGAAGGAAGATGCCAATAACTTGACAGCCACTTGCATTTCATTGATTTCATGAATTGCACAAAGGTTAGCAATATCTTTAACATGATCACCTGGAGTAGTCTAATTTTCTCCAGTGAAGTAGGGAATGTTCTTCAAGGCTGCAATAGGAACTGGATGTTGTGCGTTGAGAGCAAGTGGGCTGCTGCCTGTGAAGTTGACGTAGGGGTTGTTTTGAGCCATTCTAATTGGTCTTAAAACCCTTGTTGACTGAATGAAAGGCCTACCAGGTGGAGGAGTTGAGAGAGTTCTGTTTGGTGGAGATGGAGACCTTTGAATCCTTCTTCCTCTTTGCCTTCTTCTCGGAGATAATTGCAGGTATTCAAACAACACTTCTTCTTCTCCGACTCTTGACCTTGTGATTCTTCTCATAAGTTTTCAGGCCTGCACTACTGAAACCAGTTGATTTTCCCCTTGGAGTCACCAGATATGCAAATAATAGCTCTTTTTAAGCAAGAAAAATGCAGCAGATGCACATCAACCCTGCTACAATAAAAATGAGACCTCTAGGTCCCACCGGTGTGCCAAAACTGTTGTTGCAGGCTCACAGCACCCCTGGATGCAGATCAGGCTTCTAGGTTGATCACTCTAGCATCCAATGTGATTGCACAACATGGAAACCTCTCTCCAAGTGTGGGGACTTGTGAAACTGAGAGAGGAATCTCCAGATTAGAGGCTGGTTCCTCAAACTCCTCTGATTTAGATCTATATTTTGTAAAACTACAGAGGTTCAGATCCTAATCCTACTCTAAATTGCCAGGGGGCAGGGATAGAAATGCAAAAATTGAAACTAACTGAAGATGGTGATGCACCAAGGAATGAAGAACACCTATCTTGCCAGTAAACACAGACCATTCAAATGTGATATAAGATCATGCACAGATAACATAACTTGCAGTGAAAGACCAGGAGGATGTAAAATGAACACAGAGAGGGGTGAGAATCATCCACAGACATGTATTACTTGCTCCAAAGATTGATACAATACACTATAGAATGCCAAGAGGTAGAGTCATATTATAGTTCAAATGAGAGGTTCGAACTCCACAAATTCACCTGATAGGAGAAAAAGGGAGGAGCAAAACAGAAAATGTTCGACCTTTTTTAAGAAGCCCCTCTTTACAATATATAGAAAGAATGAGAGAGGGAAGAGAGAGGAAATCTAGAATCTACCCCAACCACTTCTAGGTCACATTTAAAATCATCTCATTATGGCAGAAGCGGTGGATCCTGGCAAAACGGTGGGCTGTCTAACAGAAACGGCGAACTGTCTGCTGCATTAAAGCTGGTTGTTGAAGCGTTACTTCTATCTATTATTACGTGCCAGAGGTTTCTCAATTTTCTCTCTCTAGACTACACCAAAATTCAAGATTAACCCCTAAAATCATGTAGAGAATTTCATAAGCTTTCCGTTGATATAAAGAACATGCAAATCCGAGCTCTGGATCGAAAGATATGTCGATCTAAAGATTTAGGGCACAAAACAGGTGAAAACATGTTTTGAAAATCTTTCCCGCGCTCTGCCACCTGGATGACACGTGTCAAGTGCTGATTGGATGCGTAATTCTCTCTCCTTCCTACTCCACATTCCTTGCTCCATAGGACATGTGTCCTCTTCTGATTGGCTCGGGCTGACCCTTCAAAACTCACCCTTTGACTTTTGGACCTTTTCCCTTGTGACACGTGTCATGATTTGATTGGTCCGCGGTCTCACGCTCTTTCGTGTCCACCGCGTCCATTTGTCCCAGATGTCCCAGTGCTGTTTGGGACAAAAACTTCCAATCTACCCAAAATGGGCTTCCTTGTTCCTCATTCAGCCGATGACACATGGCGTTGCTTGATTGGCTTTCGGCTCCTTTGGCTATCCGCGTCCCACGCGTCCCTTTGTCCCAACTGTCCCTGTCTGGGACAAATTCTTCCGATTCACCCGATTCGGCCGGTTCGCGTCCTCACGGCCCAAATGTCCCGAATGTTTAGTGCGAAAGTTCTCCTTTTCGCCGATCCGGGTGGTTCGCGTCCTTCGCGTCTTCTTGTCCCACTTGTCCCAGAGTAGTTAGTCAATTTTCTTCTCCTTCGGCCGAACCGGCTTTCCGCGTCCCACGTGTCCCGACGGCCCGGATGTTCCTTTTCCTGCAGGTATGCCCGCGGCCTTTCGGCCGATTCGCGCCCCGATGTCCCTCATGTCCCGACCGTTGCGAGGACTAGGACTTAGCCAATTTTCACAATTTTTTTGGCCCAAGCTTGTTTTCTGCAACTTTTTCTCATTTTCTCAGAGCTTGCTCTTTCCTTCTTCAACCAGGGGAGTTAGAAAATTCGAGGGGACCCTAGAAACATGATTTTTTCCCTGAATCAATCCATTTGCCTGAGACTTGAGAATTCTGATGCATGTTATCAAATTAACCCTGGGGGTGAATTTGGATAACAGTACCTATTATTGAGAGTGTCGAGCGACCAGGAGGCTCATGATGTAGCCTATTATCGACATTTACTAGAGGGGTTGTCGGTGTGGACATCATTTGGAGGCCATATGTGGGTTTTCCATCATATAGGTAGATGACCGATAAGCTAGATGGAATATAAATATTCCAATGGATAGAGGGGCATCGTGTTGGAGAGCATGAGATGATACCCGTAGATAGGGTTAGATGGCAGTTCAGGCTACCTCGGGATATATGCCCACCCTTCCCACAATTATAAGAGGGATGACGTGGAGAGGCCTCTGCCTCTACCACATAGCCGGCTTGATCTTGTGAGGGGCAAGAGGAGTAGGTGATCGACTAACGAATTGATGATTTTGGGGTTATTGATAGATACAATAGTGGTGGACTATACATTTACAAGTAGTACCGCTGAGGATGGGGCAGCTAGATTTAGCCACCATCACTATTCGAAGGATGCCTTACAAGGGTAGGTGGTTACCATGATTACACATTTGGGGATAGTGCAAGGACAATTGATAGGGTGAGAGGCACATGTGGCCATTTTTAGGCATAGGTGGCTGTCCTATAGGCTTAGGTAACATAGGTATAGGTACGCGCACAAAGAAGGCGAGAGATGGAGATGGGATACGAGATAGCCTCCTACAAGTGCGGTTTACAGTTTGTAGGAATAGTTGGCCACTACACACTACGCATAAGTTGTGGCCCTCCGTGTCTAGGTATAGGCATGGGGAAAGAGGCCGATGGCACCACCGCAGGATCAGGGGCAAGGTCCCACTATATAGGTAGGGGCAGGGACAGGGTCCCATAGGATAGGTACAGAGTTAGAGGCCGATGACACCGCCACGTAGATAGTACCTATAGCTAGGTTGAGGGATGCCCTAGGTGAGGTGAGGTATTATCAAGATATTTTGATGGCTGCATGGATAGATTTCCTATCCTATGGAGAGTATAGAGCATAACAGGCCTCAAGTGAGAGGACTAGATCACACACCCACAATGTGGAGAGTACAAGGAGCCTTTGAGCCCCGAGACAGGGTCAGGGTGAGGCTACCAGAGTTCACGAGAGCCCAGCCCCGTGTGACGTACTAACAGAGATAAAACTAAGACCCATGATGGGTGGTGAGATGATAGTAGGACACCACATGATAGTGGAGGAGGAGGAGATAGGTGAGATAGATATGGAGGATATCCAACAGGGTGATGCTTGATAGTTGTATGTACCTCCTATTTTGTGTAGTTTTTATTTTTTGATATATACCGTCTTGCATGCCGAAGTGAGTGAGGATGTATATGAGATTTTGGATCATATACTATCTCACATGCCAAAGATGGTGAGGTTGTATATGAGAGGTTTTTAGAGATGCACATTATTTGGTATCGGTGTATATTGTATGGATACATAGATTTGTATGATGAGATGGATGATTTGTTGATGATGTACTTGTGTTGGTAGAATTTGATTGTTATGTATAGATGGATGGAAAATAGGTGTGTTTAGGCATGGTGGAGTTAGGTCATAGGCATGATGGAGTCAGGTTATGTTTAGGCATGGTGGAGTCAGGTGGTAGGCATGGTTGAGTTAGGTCATAGGCATGGTGGAGTTAGGTTATGTGTAGGCATGGTTGAGTCAGGTTATAGGCATGATGGAGTCAAGTTGGTTTAGGCATGAGGTAATGTCCAAGTTGTAGGTAACATGGGGGACAAATGGTGATGTATATATAGGTTATGGTTTTAATTTCCAAATATGTGCTATAGTGGAAATGTGAAAATGATAAATGAATGATTTGATGATGTAATAAAAATGTGTATTAATTGATGCTTGTTTGGTTTAATTTCTAGTTATTGATATAAAATGGAAACTAACTAGGGTATAATGTGAATAGGAAAGTGAAAGGGGAATTGGTTAGGGTAAAGAGTGGATGAGCTAACCTCTAAGGGCCTCATGCCCTCAAAGTGCTACCTATATAGTCTCAGCGGAAAGGGACCTCATGCCGATGTAGTTCTCCCACAAGATAGGGAAGAGTATGATGAAGTAGAGGAATGGGTTGGTAGGTGTTAGGCATGGTTGAATGTAGGTCATAGGAATGGTTGAGTTGTTTTAAATAGAGGTGTTGATGATCTTGTCCTGTATAGGGTAATTAATAAGTAAGGAAGAAGTTGAATGGTAAGAGGTGGAAAAAGAGCTATTTAATTGATAAGGACCCAAATGATTCTACCATACCCTAGATGGGCTTATGAACGTAAGAACCTAAAGGAATTAAATAATGGACCTTTATAAGGGTGAATAAAGTCACATAATCACAAATGGAGTGGTCGCAAGTAAGTCCCTTGAGCTAAGAGAAAATTAGGCTGAAAAAGGTAATGAGGTGAGAGTGGGCGGTTTATCGTAACTTAGTGTATGACAACATGTTTGTCTCAGCAACCTAGGATAAAAATATGCAAGTCCATGACAAATATTTCATCATTTTCTTCATTTTTTTGTATTAAATAGACTGATCGATGCGGGAAGTCTATGTGGGATGATTAGATTGTCTCCTTGATGTCTTCATGAAGTTGATCGATGTGGGAAGCTTCCAGATATTTTTATTATATTTGTGAAATGACCAGATATAGCTGTCCTTCAAGGGAGCAATCTATTTATAGTGGTGGAATTAGAGTGAAGAGATGTCCCTTATGAGTGAGTCACCTATTGCTAGAAGTTTGACTCAAGGAGTTGGATTTTTTTTTTTTTTTACGTTTAAGTCATGGATAAGACTATAGAGGAAAGGTAGGTTCTTATTTGGATTAAAAAACCATATAACACAAGAGTTAACTATGAAAGGGGTGGTTTTGAGTGATGAACGACCATGGGATTCCATCCCAGAGAAGATAAAAAGTATCCATGAGAATCATGCTATGAGTAGAGCCGTGGTACTCATATTGAAGATAAGGCCGAAAAGGCGACAGTAATCACATGATTCTTGTTTAGTTGTGGATCCTAAAAAATGGCTAATATGGAAGGTGAATAGCACTCAAAAGATGAGTGATCAACTGACAGAAAGTGATATAGGACTTGATGTCAATAATAAAATGGTTAAAGATGCAAGGCATTAAGGGCTCAAGTTCGGGCTTACTTTCGAGTGAAGAAAAATGATAAGAACCTAATCTATAGGCATGGGTAACGATATAGGGTCCAAGCTAATTAGGAGAAAATTTTCCCCTTTTACTTTTCTCCTCTTTGGCTACATGTTGATTTTCCTTTAGGAAGAGGTCACCGACCTGAAAGGTTCATTCATGAACACATTTTTCATAGGCATGTTTGATACATTTTTGGTATATTTGGAGATGGTCTAGAGCATTGAGATGACTTTCATCTAATAACTCAAGATGTGCCAAACTATCTTGGCAAAAGTCATCGTCGTTGAGCATGTCTTGTAGTGAGATGTAAAGAGATGGAATATGGACTTTGAGAGGTAAGATAACCTCGGTACCGTAGACTAGAGAAAAGGGTGTGGCAATAGTCGAAGTGTGAATACTAGTACAATAAGCCCACAAGGTGAAAGGAATGTGCGTATGCTAATCCTTCCTAGTATCGTTGACTACCTTCATAAGAATTTTGTTCAAGGTTTTATTGGTTGATTTGGCTTGACCATTAGTTTGTGGGTAATAAGGTGATGAGAAACTGATTTGGATTCCAAAAGTGTCACATAGTTTGCGTAGGGTTTTATTTTTGAATTTCTTTCCATTATTAGTGATGAGGCGATGAGGAACAAAAAATGATAAATGATGTGATGGTTGATGAATTCACATATTTTCTTGGATTTTTTAGAAATGAAGGGAATATCCTCTACCCACTTAGTGTAATATTCAGTAGTGGTTATGATCCATTGGTAGAATTGTGAAGAATGGTTGTTGATCTCACCAAAAGGTCTAAACCCCATTAAGAGAAAGACCAAAGGTCTCGTGCAACTCAGTAAGGCATGACTAGGTGTGTGATAGAGATTAACATGTTGTTGAATTTCACACAATGTTTGACATAATCAAAAAATCATAGTTTAGGGTTGCCAATAATAGCCTGAGCAAAGAATGCATTTTACGGCAGTTAAACTACTAAAGTGACCTCCACAAATTCCATCATGGAATTCCTTAATGGTGTAGGGAATTTTAGAACTTGAAAGGCATCCTAAGAGAATGTCATCAAATCCACACTTGTAAAGAATACCACCCATGATGACATAACGGGAGACACTTTTAAGAAAGGCACGTTGTCCATTACGATTAAGATCGATGGGTAGAATGGAAAGGAAAGATAGTCTACATAATGATTATACCAAAGGTCATGTGGGTCAAGGTAAATGGTTCTGATAGAATAGACCTCATGAGATAAATAAGAGGGTGATTGTAGCATTTGTATTGTGAAAAATATTTTAGAGTCATCAGGAAAAGCAAGTATCTGAGAAGCCAAGTAGGGCATGGTATCCACAAATTTATTAGTAGATCGTGGGGTGGTTTGAAGTGCGTAACGGTCAAAGGTGGTTAAAATTATGTCTATGTGATTCTTATACTTTTGAAGTATCTTATTACAACACTAATATATATACCATTGAATTGGTTTATGACCAAATGAGAATCACCAAAGATATTTATTGATTTAACATATAAGGCATAAGCATCTTAAAGACCCAATCTACGAGTTCTTCGTATTCAACAATATTTTTGTACGATAAATAAAATTGGGTTTGAAATACAAAGGAATAATTCACCATCAAGAGGATTAGGATAACACCAGCCCCACCCCACAAAGTAACACTTGGAGCCATCAAAAATGAGTGTCATTTGGTAAGCAAGTTCATCTAGGGAGAGAGAAACTATAGACTCATATGGGAAATCGAAGTTGGATGGTTAACTCCTAGAAATAGGTGCGTTGGCTAGTTGGTCAGCGATAGCTGTCCCTTGATGGAATTTTGATGAATGAATTTGAGGTTGATGTTGGAAAGAATTAAAATCCAACGTGAGGCATGTTGATGTTGATAGGGTTTGGTATACATATATTATAGTAGGTCGGTATTAGAAATGATTTTTTTGGTTGAGTAGGTAATGGCGGAGTTTAGTGGCGATGAAAACTAAGGCTAGGAAGATTTTTTTAGTGTGGGTATATCTAGTTTCATAGTCCAAAAGGGTAAGGATGATGTAATAAACTACTTTCTCTCTGTGTTGCTCATCGTGATGAGCAAGCATCGCACCTAAAGAAAGGTCAGTGGCAGAAATATATAGGTAAAAGAGCTGGTCATCCTTAGGAGGAATGAGCACTGGTGGTTGAAGAAGGTATTGTTTTAAGGCTCAAAGGATTTATGATATTCTTCATCCCATTGGAATGAGACATATTTCTTGAGAAGATGATGAAATGGTTGAGAGCGGTCGAAAAATTTGTCATGAGATAAAATGATGAATGGATTATAGCTTACCTTGTAGGATTTGAAGTTAACGAGAGATTAGTGGGTGGAGGCATTTTAATAACAGCCTTGAATTTAGCAGGATCAACTTCAATGCCATGCAAAGAGATGATGAAACTAGGATTTTTCCGAAAGTACCACAAAGATGCACTTCTTTGGTTGAAGATGAACACAATAGTTGATGAGGAGGTCAAAGATAACTTTAAGGATGAGTAGGTGTTTGGTTCATTGTTTTGATTTGGTAAGAAGATCATCTACGTAATCTTCCAATATGATGCATGATGTCATGGAAGATGTAAGTCATGGCTCACTGATATGTAGCACCAACATTTTTAAGGCCAAAAGGCATGACTCGATAGCAAAAAGTCCCCCAAGGGGTGATGAAGGAAGTCTTGTGTTGATCTTTTAGAGCTAGTAATATTTGATTGTAGCCTAAGAAACTATCCATGAGTGATAGCATTTCATGGCTAGTGGTGAGATCAACTAGTTGGTCAATGCCTGGTAGGGAAAATCATCTTTGGGACAAGCTAGGTTGAGGTCACGGAATTTCATGCAAATGTGAAGTCCCCCTGTCACCTTTGTGACAAGAATGATGTTAGAAATCCATTGGGGATAGTCAATGGGTAAGATAAAGGAAACTGAGAGAAGGCATTGAAGCTCTTCTTTGACCAGAAGATCAATGTGAGGATGCATTTTCCACAACTTTTATTTGATGGGTTTGGAATCAAGAATGGTTATGATATTGTGGACCATGATTTTTGGGTCAATACTAGGCATATCGGCATAGGACCAGGTAAACACGTTTCCATGGTTCGAAGGAAAGATATGAAGGCTTCTTTTTAGTAGCGTCGAAAGATTATCCTATATTTAGAATGTGAGGGTTGTCATGAGTGTTAATTTTGATTTCAATGGTTGATTCATTTAACATGGTTTGCATCTCGAGAATGTAATTACTTGGTGAATATAAGAATCCATTATACCCAAGTAATTGAGAATGGATTCACCATCCCGACATTGAATGACATTAATAGATGGTGTATCATCATTGATCATGTCAGATACAAGAGTGGGAGAGAAAAGGAAGCTTCACCATCACATTGATAGGTCAGAGATCCCAAGGAAATGGTGTTCATGAAGTTTTTTTAGGAGGAATAGATTCAAGATCTATAGACTCCATGGGTGAAGATGGTAATGTGGGTGAATGAGGTGGGGAAGGTTTTCCATCCTGAATGAGGTCAATGTGAGCCTTCTTGGAAGGTAGTGTGTCAAAACCAATTCCAATATGGTCATTTTGTTTATGAGAGGTACATGAAATGACACTATGGCAGCCTTTTTCATAAAATTTGAGGCTAAATCCTTTCCACACACATTGGTAGAGGAAAGTGTGAGTGAAGTGGCAGTTAGTGAGGGAGTGTAGGTTAGATGAAAATGGTTTGGTTTGGGATGGAGGTTCAGGTTTATAGGTGGCAATATCAAGTCCCCCATATGTTAGATTAGTGCAAAGGTGGGGAGGGCCATAAGGAAAAACTTCACCTATGTGGATGTCATAATTGGGGTGTTGACGCAGTTCCCATACTCTTGTAGGGTGAGGAAGGTGTTGATATTGTATAGGTGGTATTCCCTAGAGTGAGGCGTTGAAAACACCTTCTAAGGGATCAATAGTCGATATGTGGGTAGTGGGGATAGAAAACTTGCTAGATGATGGGGAAATAGGTGAGTCAATGGTAGAGGCTACAGCGGCAGTAGGGATAGCAAGATTAGATGTGAGAGAGGTGGTGGCAGTCTTGGTGGATGGGCTTGTAGGTGAAGGTGAAGTAGGGATAGTGGTAGATACCTTGACTAGTATAAGCACATCATTGGGCTGGTATAACATGTTACAGGTCTTGAAAGGTGATGGGTTGGTAGGGATGGTGTAATTATGTCCCTCATGTTCAAATTTGAGGCAGCGGTGTAAAGTTGAAGGGACACAACCCATGACACGATCTAAGGCCGGAAAAGCAACAGATTATACTAGAACTCCCCTTCTAGGACATAGAAAATTTTTGGGACAGTGTAGGGACCCATGCGGACATGGAGAATGATGGTACCTAGGGTAGAGGTCATGGCGTCATTGAAGGAGCGCAACATAACTGGGTTACCATGCATGCAATTGGTAGGTATTCACATTTGGTTGTATGCATGGGAGGAGATGATGTTAATACTAGCACCACCATTGATCATAATGTGTCATATGTATATTATTGATAAAGATGGAGATGAAAAGAGTAGGGGGGGGTCATTAGACTGGAAGAGAGTGATCTCTTCATCTCGAAAAGGCCGAGGTGGATCCTTGGCGAGTAGGTGGAGGTGTAGAGGAAGGTGATGACCTAGTGAGAGAGGCTACATGGTGAGGGGTAATGATGGAGGCTATGGGTGTGGGGTCATTTGGTAAAACCTCAATAGATTGAAGGACCTCCATGAGGGCTTGACGATGTGACTTAGAGGTTTGGATGAGGTCATATAAAGAAATTTTGAGGGGGGATTGGTGTAGTTGTTTTAGCATTGTGCGATGCATTACCCCATCGGAAATAGGATATGCAGGACCTCAAATGGTGACTTTGGGTATGGGTGTAGATGGTATGTTGGGTATAGGGTTGGTTGATGGGCTAGTTACCTTTTCCTTGCCTTTATCTTTCTGGGCGTGGGTGGTAATGTTGATCATGTTGATCTTGAATCTTAGGGGTGGATCAAAGAGTTGCGGGGTGGAGATATTGGTCACTGAGTAGGTAATGGAAGAATATCTGGGGAAATTGGTGAAGGAAAAATGGGGTCCTCATCAATAATATCATCATTGTCAAAATTTTCTTAGGGAGGACATAATTAGACAAGGGTGGTTTTAAATCCTTACGCTTCTCGACATGGTGTCCTGGCACACGATGGTAGGCAAAATTTTAATTTTGTCAAACCCTTTTGGTTTTGGTTTGAGTGGGTCATAAGGTCTAAGAGGTGGTAATGTGATGATAGAGGTTTCGAGGAGATTGGTTAAGATTTTGGCATAGGACCTGCTAGTGGATCATAATGGGAGGTGAGTGTGGGTTTGGGTATAGGTGTGGATGATTGTGGAGGAAGAGGATTTATAGGAGGGGGAATGGGTTGGTCCACTAGTTTGGTGTGTGGAGTGGTCTTAGATCTTGGTTGCATCTTCTTAGGTACGAGCATGGCAGAAGAGTTGGTGATGTAAGATTTAGTTGATTTTACTACCTTATTAGAGGGTAGCAGATTTTTAGCTTTATGTTGCACCTTCTTAGGCAAAGGTGACATGGGGGTGTGGGATGTAGAAGGAAAATCAGATGGTGGAAGAGGATGGGTTACCCACGGGGGTAACCACGTGGAATAGAATTCATTAGTAGAGATCACGTGGAAGGTGTGAGTGGAAGAGAGGATAGTGTCATGGGTAGTGAAGAAGTTATGGAAGGTAGTGGTGATATGGGTGGTAAGAAGGTCATGGGTGATGGTGGGGGTTGGGTGGATCACTTAGGTATATTAGAGGGTCATGATGAGGTAGTGGGATGCTATATTCTTGGTTGATCGGTGGAAGGAGGTTGTTTGGCCAGGGTCGAGGGGTGAGGTCCTAGGATGGACGGAAGGGGTGAAGGTAACAATGGTCTAGTAGGTGTGGTTGGTGTATGAGGCCCGGGAGGGTTGGGTTTTCATTTTAGGGACCAAAATAAGTTTAGTATTGAATTGGGAATATGTGGCTAAATCTAACTTGATGGGTATGTGAGTAAGGTTCGATATTGGCATGACTCCTAAGGTAGTGATTGGTTTAGGTAAGGGAGATGATATAGGCGTGGTAGGTGTTTGGGTGTAGATGTATGCTAGGTTATGGGTAGTGGTGTGTGTTTAGATGTGGGTGATGAAATAGAAGGTGTTGTAATAGTCATGGATGTGTTTGGTTTGGTCTCTTGAAACACTTTTGGATAGATTATGGAGGTGTCAATGAGTGACAACTGCATTTGGGTTGAAGCAGGAAGTAAAAGATGTCCCCAAAGTAAGGCTCTATCAACATAATCCAGGTGATTGGTCGACATGAAAATGGTATTTTTATAAGTGCGGCTGACATGGATTGAGTAGAAATATCCATAAAATGTGTTTGAGACATAGGGAAATGGCTAGCCTCATATTCTATGGGTAAGAGATTTGAAATTAGATCAGTGGGATCTTCAAGGTCCGATGGAGAATGGTTATCTAAAGGTAATGGTATTTTGAGAGCATCCTCAATGGGTAGATGAGAGGATGGGCTGCACAAGGTGGACTCTCCTGTGATAGTGTAGGTTTTCAACATGTATCTCCTATGAGTAGGAGAGTTTCCACCGACGATTTCTCGGTAATTTGAGGGGCCAAAGGCGAGTGCTAATTTTAGGTTCTTGCATGGGTGAAGGAGAAAATGAAGGGGGTTCCTTTATGGGTGGAGGGTAGATGAAATAGGTTCTGTGTGCAGGTAGGGGAGCTCGGGCTAAGATTTCATCTATGGAAGGAACATGGGGAAATTAGGAAGCAACCGTATGTCTTCAAAATGGCGTGGACCTCATGGACATTACTATCGTTGGTTGAAGTGTCACCAATTTGGTTGAAGATGGGGCATGATTAGGGAATGGATTTTTGAAGATATGTAGGTTTTGGTTAGCGGGTGCATTTGGGTTATCCAAGACTAGATCTCTATTATCTAACATTTCTTGGATGATATTATTGAAGGTGATGCATTTATCATCGCTATGACCTTTGACACAATGATAGTTACAAAATTCATGTTCTTTATCCACGTAGGCATGGGGCGATCAGGGTCAAAATGGAAGGGTAATGGAACCATCCTTAATAAGATTTTCCAAAATAGAAGAATAAGGTTCTCTTATTGAAGTGTACTTTCTCTGTTTCATTTGAACTACAAAGCTTAGATGGGAGAGAGATTAGGAGTTTTGGCTTGGTTTGATGGGTGAGAGGGTCCAGCCTTGAGAACTATGGCATTGGTAGATCCTTTGGGTTTTGAATAGTTGTTTTGGGGTTTCAAAGATGAAGAAGCATCATTTGATTTGAATGCGATGTTCTTGTTATGTAGCTGAATTTTATTCTCTTTGATAGCACAAATCTCCAATTTTTGTACCATGGTGAATGCCTTGTCAAAAGTGTGGAAGGTCTCCACCTGCAGGGTTGGTGAGATTTTTCTAGTGCAAGCCCAAGTAAAAATTCTATGAGTTCATTTTGAGGTAATTGAAATATGAGCTGGTTAATTAAGTTATGCCAACGAGTGACAAAGTCAACAATAGACTCATCGTCATACTATTGTGTGGAGTAAAGATCAATCATGGTGACTTTATTGATAATGTTGATTGAGAAGTGGTCTAAGAAGGCTTGGGCTACTTGATTAAATGAGTAGATGGAATGTCTAGGTAGCCCACTATACCAGTCTAATGTAGGTCATGTGAGGGACATCGGGAAGGTTCGTAGGAGTAAAGCATCATCATGGGAGATCAGGTAACACCCATGTTTGATACATCACAAATGTTGTTGTGGGTCTTATTTACTATTAAAGCGGTTGAATTTTGGAATTTCCCAATGTAAAGGGTATGGGTGAATAGGAATGGATGCATGAATGGGAATATTACATTTCATTGTATGTGAGAGAATTATGTGAGCTAAAAACTGATGCTTCTAGTGTCTACATCCTTTCCATCATTAATTTTATGAGGTCATTGGTAGGTTGTGATAGAAGGGCACCTCTTGTGGCATAAGAGGGTTGGTACTGAACATGTGATGTGGGTGGCATTCCAAAGTGTATGGTGATGCCGAATAGGAGGTTGAGAATAGGGACCGACATAGAGGGCACATATCCGTAATGAATTCCGTAAGAGATAGGGGTTGTTGATAATACATGTATGTAGGTGGGGAAGTCACAGTGACTCTAGTAGTGATTGGGGAAGAGACTGTGGGATTGAGAGGACAAGATTTTGTAATAGAGTAGAGGTTACCGATACCACATGTGTTTGTGTTACAATTGTTATATATAAGACAATGGGTATGGATGGGGTGATGGTCCTGGTTGGTCGATGAGGGAACAACAAATACTATAGGTATGACTGATACTATAGATACAATGGTCATAGCGGGTATGGGGCCTAGCTGCAAAACTATTGGGGGTAAAGTAGGTGAAGGTAATGTTGAACTAGTAGGGGCTGATGCAGAAGTGGGGACAAGGGCAGGAGAGATGGATACATGCATGCCATATATCAACTAACCTAAGGAGTCTTGGGTGGAAGAGTGGGAAAGGTAGAACTGTAAGGCTATGGGATTCTAATCAAGGAGTCATGTGAATTCCTTGTCACCTGTGGCAATGGTGGTAGGTAGGGTTAGATCCATGGGTGACATGATAGAGGGTGGTGAAGGACTAGGTGGGAGTGGTTGACAACTAGCATGGAATATAAGAGTGTTAGCTTGGTTGTGAGTCAACACCATGTGAATGAATGTATATCAGGTGATGTTGTATCCTTAGATGACACAGAAAGTAGTAGGAATGAGAAAAATAGGTGTTTATAGGTGGATTTGGGTAATGTATCAGTTGAGATTCAACATAGGGTAACCGATGCTAGTTAAGGATGACCGATGATGGTTTAGGGGTAACCGAGGTTGGTTACTGTGAGAAAAGAATAGTTTGACCAAAGGGGGAAAAAAACTGATGAATGTTAGATAGATAAGTTGTATGATGACCATTTATGAGAGTATAGAGAGTATAGAGACTCAAAAAACTCAAAACAATGAAGAAGATGAGAATAGGTGTCCCTTGGGAAAGTTAACCAAAAGGATAGGGAACCGATGACGGTTAGGTAGAACTAATGATGGTGAGGTGTAAACTGATGTTGGTGAATAAACCGATGCTAGTTACTTGTGAAAATTTGAAAAATGTAGAAAAATAGATTGTTGTGAACTAAGATTAGATGAATGATCAACCCAAAAGGTCAGGAGATGATATAATGAGGTCTTGACACACTCAAAAGAAGTTATAATACTCCAACTATGATTGTGGAGTGTGCAAGGCAAAAGAATGGAAAATGGAGAAATGTATCCTCACACCTCAAAATACACATCAATCAAATGCTAAAAACACGTGTCCAACAAGTGATTTTTAATGTGTTGAGCTTATGTTATTTAAAATATTGAATCATGAATTTAGAGTAGAGTTTTTGGTGAGGAAGGCTTCCTATGAAGAAGGATATCTAAAAGGTGAGGTTTTAGGTTATGTTATGGTGGGGCAGGCCATCCTCTGAGGTAATGACTAGACAAAAGTAACCAGCTGGTGCCCACTATCAATCCACTAATCATGTGATCATTGATAGCTTCTTTTGGGTGAGATGTTGTTTAAGAAGATGTGTATTTTTTCAATTTTGTGTAGTTTGGTAGAAGAAGAAGAAAGAGAGTGCTTTTCTATGATTCTTTGTGTCAACCATCAGCTGGGCATGACTTCCAACATATAGGTTTCCCTCATTTTAATGTGAGCTAAATGTAACATACAAGGATGAAATGCAATTGATTTTAAACCCAAATTGACAAATTACATTTAATGAAGCAAATGATGAATAGGTAGGAATGTGCTTGTAACATCCTCATTTTATACATTAGAACAAGTCAATTTTTTTTTTTTTATAAATGCTTCCAGGTTCTAAATACATAATTTAGAACTCACAAATCAAATAACCATTCATATATAATGTATAACCATATGCAACAGTAATGACTATGGTTATCCAAGTAATAAGAGTACCTCCGATTACTCATTCATTATCCATGACTCGGCAATCTACCGATCTATTCATGAGTAATAAGAGTTAGCATTTTTATTTCACACATCACTCTTGTGGTTCTCTTCCCTATTCGGGATTCAGAATGCTCATCAAGGAACCTAACCAATAATTGTTACCATTATTCATCGGCATCTCATCCCTTAGACCAGGTGACTCAGGACAACGCAATCAGTAGCTTGCGATACTTTGGCCAAAGATTTGAAACATACTGCTTATGTCTCGTATTCCTTAACGGCATACTCGTCAATCTGGAATACGTCCTTCACCCCATTCTTATGTTATGTAGAATGTCTTATACCGACTTCTGTCAGTCCCTCCTATCCCTAGGTTAATCACTCGGGAACGGATTAGTAAGGTGACAACGTTATATGGATGCACTCGAGGACTAGGGATAAGATGACATACTGGGTCAACCCTAGTTAAACCAGTGTGTCATGATACCCCGAGTCTCCTAGGCAGCCATATAATGTGACCACATTCCTAATCAGTCCCAAAGTAACTTGTTCGAGTTAAAGGTGTAAATCTTAACGATCAATGCAAAGGGTGTCATCATAAGTCACCTGCATTGTTGTATCTTTGGGAAGATCCTAATCTTCTCGAAGGTACAGCCCTGCAGTTGACTTGTGCCGTCAACCTTTAAATCCACCTCGAAAAGATCTACTTACTAATAAGCGTTACGCACATTGAGTTAAATTATATTAAAAGACGTTCCCCTAAGGTTAGCCTTTCCCGATCCCTGGATTCCTCATCATAGAATGACCTTTCTCAATAAAGCTCACTACATAGAGAAGTTATTAAGGCCAAGGTCTCATCAAGGAGTTCATAGAATATGCATAATTCTAAATCAACGAAATTGGACAATAGCTCATAAACTTCACATGAGATTGCCATCTGAACCCCATTTAGGTTTATATCAGTTCTCATAACTGAATTTATATCGTACTTACTAGTATCAAGATATAATGATTAAGAATCCAATTAAATGTTGTCCTGGCATAATCAAGACTAGGGATTAATAATTTAATTCAGCTTGTTTAGCGTTCTGTTTAGGTTTATTTTAACCCTATCTTTCAGAAGACAATGTTCTAATTTTCAGTTTAGCTTCTGATAGAACATACAGGAACTGCTAAACAATCATAAGAATTCAGTCTCATATTCTTGCAAGCTTATATTGACAATCACAAAAGTCTCCAAATATAAACAATAATAACAATGCTCTCAAGATATTTGAACCGAAGAAGGTCAAACTATCAAGATAAGAATACCAACACATAAGTAACAAATATCAATTTCCATTCCTTTCAGAACTAATCAAATACATTTTATGCATTCAGCATACTTGATACAATACTCAACGGATGAAGAACATCTTTCCTCTTATAGTACATTTAAAGAAAATCAAACTGAATTCATCATAAACCAAGTTAAACAATCTGAACATCCTGTCAGATCTGCATGCTTTTACCACTTATGGTGACCATCTGCAAAATTTGTCAACATGGGTCAGTTCGATGAACTGAGCATGATAAGCACTAACTCTTAAAACAATTGCAATCCACCAACTGTTTTCATTAAACAACCTGTTTAAATGAGATCAATTCACCAAACAAGTATACATGTTTCAGACTATGCTTTTGTAATACAAAAATGACTACAAACGTGTAACTCTATTATCGTTACAGAATAGTCCTAACTACTTCTCAAATATTCCATCAAAATATTAGGGATCAAGAAGAACGAAAGTATCCAAATCATCTATCCATCTGAATTCCAAAAACAGTAAACTTCAGACAGATCATTTCATTCAACAGTAAAAGGAATATCATAACAAATCATGATTCCATCAATATGTTAAAAACAGTTCCAACGGTTAGGTAAAAATATCGACATATATTTTCATAACAGAAGAGAAAGAAAACAAGTCATTCATATTTCCCTTCAACAAGTTCATGACTGTACCATCTCCTCAAATGGAAAGCATTCACCTTACATGCATACGAATAAGTCAGACGAGCCACAAGAAGAACCACTGTTTTGATAAAATCGAATATAACAAAACTCCTGTACAGTAGCTAACACGCCAATAGTGATGACTATCTACCAAACAGACTCAGCATGACCTCCCACACGAAGCGACATACAAGAGGATATTCACTGCCATTGCCTGTTGAGGTGCAGCCGACAACTCCTAAGTTCAATCAAGCTCAAGAATGGATATCCATACAACAGAAGACGTAAACACGCCAACAATCCCTTACATCAACCTACAGCCCATGCTAGTCCCTACTAAACACAGTAAGGATTTTCGACCCAAGGTCGAAATCAAAGAACTTCTATTATATCGCAGTCAACAATAGACTCCATGGCATTAAGCAATTTGATGTTTCCCTAAGACTATGCAGAGATTATCATACAAAATCCGTAACATGCACAGCCTCATCAAACTGGGATAATCAGAAAGGAAACATAACATTCTGTATTCACATCTGAACGTATTCAGAATTTGAAGTATGGTATTCACGACCCATTTGTACAGAGCCACGATACTTGATATCATTCAATACTCAAGGAATCCCAACAGTGTCAAAACAACAGTATACAAGATAAATAATAGATAATGATTCTAACTGTGCCAACAATGGTAAACATTCAAATCAGGCTTATTCAAAAGCTAAAAACTGAATTTGTAACAAGGAATCCAACTGAGCCTCTTCCATATTTTTTGCTCAAGCTTACACAGAAAGGAAACGTAAAAATACACCCAAAGAGTCTGTACCAAAAATTCCTTGCAACACGAAGGTATTCATTACAAAATAACAGAGGTCGTAATACTTGTTACTCCTCCAAGACTCAGATAAAAATCAAATTACCAATATTCAAATATATATATATATATATATATATATATATACGAAGTTTCAACAGTGGTCCACAATTTACGAATCATTCAATGGACTCCACAGAGTCGTTTTGAATACAATAATATATGTATATTGCATACTATCAACGGGTTGAATCCCATAACCTCAACGCAAGGGAAACACAATTTCAAAAAGGCCGCAATGAAATACTGAAACACAACAAGTTATCCGTTCACAAATAACTTTAAATACCATAGCGAAACCCAACTAGATTCTGTAACCACCATCTATAATAACCACGACAAAACTTACAAAGAAGTCCAATAAAACTGAACATTCACACAAAAGTCCAACAGTATCTTTTCCGACAAGAATCAACAACAAGCCTCAATCAACAAGTATCAACAACAAGCTTCTACTGTAGCCTGAACCCAGCAAGAGAAGCATGCACGGGTTCTCACAGAGCAGGTCAAGTATCCTTCTCGCATACATTTCACAGACTTACGCCGGAATGCAAAACACAATAAAAGCAGCAACAGTTCGAAATACAACACACACCCATCAAGGGTTAAATTTGAAAATCGAACAGCAAGAAGATACAGTAACAAAATCACCCGTAACTTCCATAAAATCATCTAAACCCATAAATCATCTGAACAGAGTTGTTCTAATGAAATCACTTGAAAGAAAGCAAGATTTTTAAAGGTTAGGGCCTAACATGCCTGGATATTTGCTTAAAATTTCGAAGCAGACCACTGAAAGAGCTCGAACCTTCTCCTTCTTTTCCAAGTTAGATCCACCAACAAAAATTTGTTGTTTCCATGACTTATAAATTTTCCTTGCCAGAGAAAAGAGCTAGTTACGCTCATACTTGCCATGCAACACCAAGAAGACTGGTGCGAAGAACTAGAGATCAGACAGAGGGAAAACCTAGAGCGAAAGAAAAACCAAACAAACCATTAACTTTCCAGTTTGCATGCCTTCCCATGAAACCCGAGCTCGAAGATCGAGTTCATAAATGGCATTTACTCCCAATTTCCCGCTCAATCCCCACTGCCACCGACCGCCATAGTTGGCGATGGACAAATGCACACCAAAGACCATTTCCAACTTTGGCGACCTACCACGTCGGCTCAAGTTAACCGCTTTAAAAACCTCCACCAAATTACCTGTCCCTCATGCTTATCCATGCATTTAATAACATAGAAACTGCCGCCCATGGTTCGCACCTTTCCATATGTCCCCTTTTCTTGCTCAATAGTTAGGTTAGTAACTTAGGTTAGGATTTAGGATAACACCTAGTCTAACCTCATAGCACATAGATACTAACTTAAAACATTAGCTCTTAGCCTAGGTCTAGGTTAGATTAACACTAATCTAACCCCTAGGTTATAGTTTAGTTTTAGGTTACTAACCTTAATAAATCCAGTTAGGTCTAACATTTCAAATGCTCAGAAAAAGAACCTACAACATACATTCTCGAACAGGGTTCACTCCTGTACTGCCATTAGGCTACAGAATTATATGTAACTGAATTATTACCTGGTCCGCGATCAAGACCTTCCAGATATATCACGATATCGGGAACCAATCCATTTAACACGATCAGCCTGAGTTATACTCCGGACTAGCTTATTCAATGCATCCAGACCTTGCAACCTGCGTAAGGTCTATAATTTTAATTCATCACGAATAAACTTAAAGCACCACTTGGATCAATACCACTGATCCAAGGCTAGGTCTTATAGATGGATAACTCCATAATTCATTCCGAGGTCAGATTAAACTCAGGTGTAAAATGAAAGAAATAAAAGAGTCCAATCACATTCCGACTCCAAAAGATCTGCAATCTGCAAAGAAGATACAAAGACATATCAAGCATGACTTCTCAATCAAAGGAACACATCCTTTTTACAAAAGAAATCACATATCAACACTTGTATGTTTAAGAGGAAGTAACAAAAGTTCGGGGTGTTACATGCTTTCACTACTTATGTGAATGCAAAAAAGAAGAAATGGTTCATTTTAAGCACCGGAAAATAGATGTTGTTTTAGACAATTAGAAGAAGAGAGTATTACTAGGGAAAGAGATTTAGTGTGAATACATTTAGAAAGTAAAAACACACCATATTTACCTAGGAATGAAGAAAAATGCAAGGAACCTGGATGGGTCCCACCAGGCGTGCCAAAATGTTTCACCGTTTTCTTTACGTTATTGAGATGAAACAGATAAGGGTTATGGGATGAGGAGGAATACCTATTTATGTTGGTTGGTTGATGGTTGTTGTGTGCATTCTAACTTCTCAATCCAATGTTGACTGTGAGAGATTCCTTTTGGTTGGGAGGAACTACCTAAAATAGAAAACAAGACCACAAAAGAAGAGTTAAATAATATATGACAATGGACTACCTAGCATGCGCTAGATCCGGGAAGTGTGATACTCCCTAGATGGCTGTCAATCCACTATTTAAAACAACTTAATGTGAGAAATAATAAAATTCTTACTATAGTTGATATGATTTAGGTATCTCATTCAAGCACAATAAGAAAATCTAATATAACAGGCTAGGCTATAGTCAAATCTGAGGGGTAGGTAGTTGTCAGGGTGTTGGAACTGGTCAAGGTTAGGTTCTTGGGTTATTTAGGTCACTTGGTAAAAGGTTGTTTGGTTCTATTATTGGAAAAGGGTATGAAACACATAGACCAATGTCGGTCGAGTGTAACCAACGATGGTTTAGAAGGGACCAATGATGGTCATGGGTAACCGACGTTGGTAGGGTCGGGTGAAAGGAACTCAATGATATCTAATTGTAGGAGTTGAACTGAAGCTAAAAAAGATGGAAGGGTGGATAGGGAGGTTTATAAAGGTCTCAGGTATACTCAGAGGGGTGTATTATGCAAGTATGGGTGATTTGAAGGTGTGGGTGGAGGAATGGTTGAGCCTACAAGCAGGTAGAAGATGAGAAATGAATATGCAAAGTATAAAGTGATAAAAAAGTAATAAGGGCTACTATACTGAAATAGACTATGCTGGTAGAAGGTACACTTACTGTGATGCAGGTTTGATGGTTGAATGGTGATAAGGGTTGATCAGAAGAATGACATTTGGTGCCATGGTAGTGCTTCTTAGAATGCTTCCATGAGCACAATGCCTCTGGATCTATCCTGGTGCTAGCTATGGATGTCTATAGGTGTGAAAAGGCTTTGGTTCTACTTGCATGCAGCTCTCTTCTTGTCCTCTTGATCTCAGAATGTGCCAACCCAAAAACAAGGTTGCTAAGGTGAATAAATGGTAACCAACGGTGGTTCTGGGTTGATTGGCATTGGTTTAGGGATGACCGGCGTCGGTTAAGGTGGGATTCCCTAGGTTTACTAAAAATGGTAGATCTCACATCTTTTGGATCAGGTTCATTCCTTTATCCACAGATCCGAATGGATGTTACCTTTTTATGAGTGGGAAGGTGGTTAGAGGAATAATAGGCCTTGATTTTTAGGTTTGGACCAAGTCTTATTCATTTATGGAAACATGCTATGAATAGGTCTATGGTGAGGTGTCTATTCATTTAATTAAAGTAATTAAATTAATGTTAATGTGGGGTATAAGGGTCATGGTTAGGTGAATGTGTGTAAGTTGGTTATTCGAAAGGGGACCAAGGGGAGTGTGACCCAATTTTGGTGTCTACAAGTCTAATCAAACATACGAAATAGAGTTCTAGAAGGATTTGACATATTCCTCATCATATTTCAAACCTATTTGAACAAAACATAACCATCACAATCATGCATTCCAATAAAAAATCAATAATTTGATGCTCCATATCTCCTATGAAAATCTAAGGATAATGCATTTAGAATTATTACAAGAAACCAAACCGCATACAGAGTCCTACCCAAAAGGACTAAGATCCAAGTTTAAGGAATGAAAACTTCCTTACCTAAGGTCAAGGAAGACCTCTCATCGTTCGAATTAAACGACCCAAAATCGAATAAGAAACTTCACTCAAACCATATAATTATCACAAACATGTGAGTACAATATCTAGGAGATGGTTTGTAGGATCAAATATTTAACACATGCACTCATTATCAAGGAGACAATGAAAAAAATCAAAAGAATCACAGAGTTGAACAAGAACTGAAATCAATCATAATACCCCTAACATGATGCTCGAAGCTCAACCACTCTTCACAGGATAAAAAGGAAATGAACCCAGTTCAAGATCAACACAAACCTGGATCTCTTATAAAATCTACCAAGTTCCAAAACTTAAGCCAACCCAAGGAGGGTACTAAAACATTGAAATGAAACTTAAGAAGACAGAAACATGAAGCTCATTACTAACCTAACAACATGCACTTACAATGCTCAAAACCACCTTTGAAAATACCCATTTAGGGTTGAGCATGATCCTTTTAAAATAAAAGATCAAAATATCTGAATACATCTTAAGCCAAAATGAAGGTCAATAAACCAAAACCAAATCCCAAAACATGCCTACAAGAACAAGTCGACCATCATATGGATAATACAACCAAAATGGAAAACCTTCAAACCCAACAGAGGTTCCAAAAATAGGCATCATTTATTCTATGAAAAAATTCAACCTAACAATTGTTAAACCAACCCCAATTTTATAACGACTAGGTGAGTTCCATATATCAAGAAACTTAAAACCGAATCCCTACAAAAACACAAACATCAAAGGATACAACAAAGTGACATTTTATCAAGCACAGAATCCCTTGAGAGTTCATACCCAGTTTTCCAAATAAGCAACACATTTGTTTTCCAACTCCATTCAAAACCCAGATTCATTAAAATATTCTATTTCACAAAACTATTCTTATCCAAGAAACCATGTCCAAAAGAAACACACACAGAAGCAAAAGAAACAATCAACCATTCTAGAAAACATTCTCAGAGACGTTTTCATGAAGAACAACGTTATTTTAATGAAAACATTTAAATAAAAGCAAGATATTTTAATGAGATAGGGCCTACATTGCTTGGTAGTTCTCTTTCCTTCTCTTCCTTGCTTCAATCCTTCAAACCGAGCTTCCATAGAAATATTTCCAACAAAAATGCCAAAACAATCCTCTGAAACTCTTCCCAATTTCTTCTTATAGCTTCCTTGATCATATTTTTCCATTATTTCCACCATGCAAGGTGAAATCATACATGTAACAGATTTGAACTGGAGGTTCGAAAATGGAAAACAACATGCAGAGATCAAAGGATCAAAAAATCCAAATGAAACAATAAAAACAAAACCATTTATTTTTCCTCCAACCTCCTTACTATTCCCTAGGTGGTTTTCACTCTAGTCGAGGATCATAAATGCAATAGGACTGACAGAGTCCCCTCTAAAAACTCTCGCCCAGCCTTATCCTCTATTAGTCATAACTAACAGTTCAAAAATTCATTCACCAAAAATAGTAGTGTTGTCACTTGATAACTTTGTACCTTCCCCAACCCTTGGCCAAGTTTGGTGATACTTAAAATTAAATTCCACCTTTAAAACTATTGATGCCTTTGAATGGTGTCACCACTATCCAAATCCATTTGCTAACAAAGCCAACCCCAATAACATAGGTTAGTTTGATGTCCAATAGATTAGGTCCCAATAATAATAGTTTAGAAACCATAACTTAGGACCTTAGGAATAGTTCTAAATAGTTTAGGATTAATTATTGTCAACTTAGGATAGTGCCGCATTACCTGCTTTTAGGATTTAATCAATATAATGAATAAATCAACTTAGCATAAGTTTAGGATAGATCAATAATCAAACCATTAGATTAATTAGGTCCTAATTAATTAATCAAATAACATTACCTTCCATAGTTCATCAAAATGACGAACAGATCACCTTGAAGGGTGAAATCCAAAAGATGCTACAGGACGCCCTTGTGACCCTAAAGACAATCTTGGGTGCAAAATCAGATATTTTGACCAATCGATCAAGATGTTCAACACATCAAAAATCTAAAACATGCCTTAGATCACTATAATTTATCCAAGGTGATTAATCATGGACTTTTCAATCATCGATGGAAAAAAAGTTCAATATTGCAAACTAGGAAATGAACAATTTAAACTAAATTTATTTCCTTCATCCACATGTAAAATACATTAAAAGTTCAACATAAAAAGTATATGAATACTTCATAAATAAATTCATAATTGTCATGGTATAATGTTACTTAATTTATAAAATAAAACATATCATCGACAACAACATGATTTATAAGTTTTAAAGAGTACACCATCTTAAATATTAAAATCACCTATCAACGTTGGTACTTCATCGTGTAAGTGATGAAAGATAACAACCATGACATAGGTATTACACTACAAACCTCATAATTTTGATCCGTGGTTTGAAGCTCAAAACCCTACCAATGTGAAGGAAGAAATATTGACATTTGGTGGTATGTGATATATGACCTATTGACTCATGATGTAACACAACATCTCTATCACCTTTAAAGAATGTCTATGTAGTGTTTCACGACCAAAAAAATAGGTAAAATCTATAAATATTTGAAGATGAAACTCTGTTGTATTAAAATCATGAATTCTATATCTCAAAATGGGTATTTTTGGAAGAAAATAGGCAAGGTGGTGACTTTTCATTATGGTCCAAACATCTCGTAGAGTTTTCACATCATCTCTCCTAAGTTCTCATAGCAATATAGGTAGTCTAAGAGAAATGTATCAATTCTCCTTCACTTTTAAGCTTATAAGTTGAAGACTAAAGCTCCTCAAATGATTTTCTTTGTTTATTATGAAGAATGGATATAAATGGAAAAATTTGAAATAAAATTGAAGGAGTCAAATAAGTTTCAAATCATGGTGTAATTATCCCTTATAACTACTTCTTACTCACCTAGGGAATCTGAGAAGACAAGTTGATAACGATACAAAGGTTGTTGTCAGGTTTGTCACTATGTCATATGTGAATAGAGTGTAAGAGAGTTTGAAAGGATTTCTTATTCATTTTTTCCTTTGGAGAATCCTTGAAAGGATATGTAAAAAATTGAAAGAATAACTCAAGTTTCTTAGATGGGGTATGACCTATTAAAATAAGATTATTATAAATTATTTTGACCTCCTTTTATTCAAGTTAATAAAGGAAAATAATTGAAGATTCATAATATGTGAAGCTGGAAAGTAAAAGGTGTGATCTTGTCTTGTATATATGAAGCTTATTCTGTGTGTGGAGAAGTTGTTGAAAGAAGTGAAAGACTGTGATTTTCAATGACAAAAAGAACTAATATAAAAGAGTCAAAATTGAGAAAATATGAGTATTAAACTTATATAGAGAATAATAAATACATTAAGTGTTATTACCTCATGTTGAAGAATACATGGTTATTGAAATAGGTATAGTAGTTTGGAAGAATTGTGTGTGTATAGGATGAAATCAGAGAAGTATATGTGATTAATAAATGCCTTCTTAATTTTATGATATCGGAAGTTTGGACATCCGAGAAAGGGTGTAATTGAGAATATGTCTTAAAGAAAGAACCAATAACATATTGGGGGCATGAAATAATTTCTATCAAAGATTTATTAGCAGTAGATTGAAAGAGGAATGTCTGAAAGATTTGAACATGAAGATAAGCCTAATATAAAAAAATTGGAGTTTGACTAGAATGTATATGTACATGATTTTTTTATGACAGAGATTAGATATTGAGTATATGATCGAAGATAAGGTAAAAATGGGAATTAGGAGCAGAATAGGAGAAGTAAGCTAATTTAGGGGTCATTATCAGGTTTATAAGATAACAAACTAAGTGTGACCTAATTATTGAGCAATTATAATTGGCAACTTAACATGTGGGGAGTTGTAGCTTCCCTATGAGTTGAAGCTCATTAAAGGTCAGTTGTTGCTGAACCAAACTTGGGAGTTGAAACTTCCAAACATACTGAAGCTTATCAAAGACTGAGTGGCTGCTTAGTAAAATTGTTTAGTTGTAGCTCTAGGTTGAGTTGAAGCTCAACCATGAAATCAATGTAATAGATATAGGACAATTTGGTCCTAATCATAGTTCTTGGTTTCAGTGGGTTTTTTCCTATTTTGGGTTTCCCACATTAACTTTGTCTTTGTGTGTTATCTCTCTTTTTATCTTCTTGTGAATTTTAGTTTTGTATTGATGATGAAAATTAAATGAACTAATTTATGAGGTAAAATTATACAGAAACTAATTTCTCCCCTCTCAGTGTCATAATTTCCAATAATTGGTATGAGAGTGTGGTACTCTTGAATTAAGCTTAACAACTTGAGGTGATCTTGAAGACACAAACATGAGTTAATTAGCAAAATAGGTGTTGAAAAATAAGTATGAAATTTCTCAAGCTCTTATAAATGATTTAAATACAAAAATCAAGCTCAAGGAAGTTAAACATGGTCAAGAACTTAATAAGATGGCTTAATTTGTTGAAAAAGTGTCAAAGGATTTGAGAGAAAAGAAAATACTTGCCTTAAATTTGAGGAGGAACTAAGGACCATAAATATTGAGCTAGAATAAGTTACTAATGAGATTGATAGCTTGTAAAGAAAACAAAGACATTCTAGTGAATTAGAGCATGAGATATGTCAGGAAACTATTCAAGCCAAGAGTGAAGAATGTGAGAGATTAACTGCACATCTTAAGACCCTTAGAGAAGAACTCAAAAAAACAAGGCAAAGGGAATTGAAGGATGAATCAAGCCATGTATCTTGTCAAGGATGTTTAGAGAATAATGACAACAAAAAAATGATAAGACCATTAGGAATCCAAATGCAAGAAGAATATCAGGTAAGTTTCATGGAATTTGCTTTTCATGCAACATTTTTAGACATAGAGCTAGGGAATGTATGAGTAAGTTTAGAAAATAACACCCATGGAGAGCTTGTAGTACTTAATATGAAAATAATATGGTTTAATTCAACTGTAAATAAAAATTACACATAACCAACTACTACCTAAAGGAACCTTTAAGTCAATTTTGGGAAGAAGAGAACTCAAGAGGCAAGAACCAGGTTGTATGCTTTAATTTTCATGGGGAAGGGAATTTTTCTATTAAATATTATGAATTATTCAGATATAATTACAAGTTAAGTTCATTCAAAAGGAAAGACAAAAGGACATTCAAAGGAAATGAAAAATTTAAGAATGAGACCAAGGCAACATTGGTCGAGAAAGACACTAGAAAGAAGAAAGTAAAATGGATATATAAGGTCAAGGAAGCAAAGTCAGAATTTGAAATAGAAAATAATGATAAGAAGATAACATGGGAAGATATTGAAGAGACACAACAATCTAAGATAGTCATAGGAGAATCTAGTGTAAGCAAGACAACAACAAGTGATGACAAAGGTAAAAAGAAGGAAAACAAATCTAGTGCAAAGAATGAATAACTTCTTCCTCAAGTAGTGTTAGAATAGGTGTATGAATTTCAACATGTATTCCTATCAAGAACTCAAATAGAAGATGAGATCTAGGGTGACGTGATGGTCACACGAAGGATCAAATCTTTGAATATTAACAAGAAAACAAGGAAAAGGAAGGAAATTATTGAGTCATCATGTTTTTTTGATGACTTTATCTTATTTTGGGGTGATATGAAAATATGGTATGCTTTCTCTAGGATTCTAAAAGGTATATATTATCTGAAGGAAGTATAGTCTACTCTTAATTTTCCTATGAATCTAAAGTTCTTCACAATTAAATTGAGTATGTAGGTCAAGGTTGATGCTAAATGAAGATTGACATCAGTTATTGTTGATTACTTCCTTTATTAAGTTTCCAAGGTATGTCATATGTGGTTTTCTCCATGGTCTAGCACATGTTGAAATATTTGAGTGTCTTCTTGAACAATTATGAAGAATGAAGTTTGAAAATAGGTTTCATAGCTTGGATTTTTCCTCTTAATACCTTCAAGAGTGGTTTCAAACAAAGTCTCTAAGAAAGTATCAAATTGTTAAGAATACCTTTGTGTGTTGTTGAAAAGACTCTAGTTTTTCTATGCAAAGTATTATACATATTTATTTTATCTTACCCACAAAGTGTGTCATGAAAGAAAGAATAATCTGTTCTAAGTATGTTTGAGTTCTTAAAGATTTTCTTTGTGCTAAGAGGTCTCCTGTAAGTATAAAATATGGATGTTCATGTCATTTTCAAGGTAGAGTAAGAAAAAATAGAGATATGCATAGGTTAGTTGAAAAGTCCTTGAGAAACCTTGAAATTATATCACGTCTCATTCGAGTCTACACAAGAAGGTCCTAGATAGTTATGTGGCCATCTAAAGGTTCTCGCTTACTCAGACTGGGTTCAAGCACAAAGTCAAGTCTTGGGATATGATCATCATGCTTAGATGAAATGTAAAAAGATAGTTTGGATTAAAAATTGTGCAATCAAACAAGAGAAAATTGTCAATGTAGTCTTCAACTCAGATGATCTACCACATGGGTATGTGTAGGCAAGTCATAGTCTAGTCACTAGGTGATTCTAGTTAGGTAAACCAAGTTTTAGTCCGAATATCAAGGCAAGTAAGAGGTGATTCATGTATTTCAGAGAGTGAAGTTTGAGCGCAAAAGATCAAGTTCTTGACCTCAGATATTAGTAACATAAATAAGGATGTAAACAATTAAATGTTAATGGTTAAGAGGATTATATCTAGTCAAGATTAGTAGACTTGAAGACATGATTGTGGGAATTCTATACTATTAATGCTTATAGAATATTCATGAAGAGGATAAGAGGATGTTCTTGAATAGATTCTATAAGGTCAAAATACCTATAAAGGCATTTGAAGATGGATTCATGAAATAAGAATATTGAAAAACATGATGTCCTACTTAGGGTGAATTGTTACAATATGTTACAGTGTAGAGAGAATAATTCAATCAAAATTACAGGGGTTCTAATGGGAATACCGAGTACATATTGCTCTCCAAAAATTGCAAAGGGTGCTGATTTAGGATGAAGGTGTGAATACTTGTTGATTTGATTGTCTTCAAAATTGTGAACAATGTGTTAAGTATAATAATTCATCATTAAGATAACCCCGCACAGAAATATCTAAGAAGTATCAAACATAACTAGGTTTTGAGTTGTTGAATGTAATTATAAGTTATATAAGTAAATAATTCCTTATAATCATAATGAAATGAAGGGATTGCAAGTTGATAACCCATAGGCTTAAGGATGATGTTAGAAATCTATGTAAAATATGTGAATGCTCTTCATAATCAAGGTCAATTGTTGTAGGTGTCAGTAGAAAATCTCAAATAAAGCATATTTGAGGAAAAAAATAAAATTTGGCATGTATAAATTCCTACAAGTATTTAAAACTCCTTGGAGGAAGGGGAATCAAGATAAGAACCCATGAAAAGACTATGAACTGTTAATATGAGACCATATAACTACAAAAATGTGTGAATGATATATTAAGAGACCATGCAGTCAAATGAGCTAAGTGACATACCGCAAGTGTTGATTTTATTGAAGGTTTTGAACCCTAGTAATTATTGTTTTCATTGATGTCAAGTGAAATTGATGGAAAAGTAGTGAAAGGTGAAGTGAGACCTTGTAAGGAAGTTTAGGATAAGATGGTCTCGAGACTTTGTAAGGTTGGCTGGTGAGGAAGGAGTCTAGTAGAAGCATGGAAATGGCATGAATTTCTAGTTTAGATGTGATAAAAGTTAGGTATGATGGTATAATCATGATAACAAGCTCTTATAGTGAGTATCAGGTCAATTGGTGGAAGTCTCAGGTCAAACTGATTCATTTAGGTCTATTTCTTGAGCTTGGTGAGGTATGAAAGGATATTACAGGTCAAGATAAGACAAGAAGAGCATGGAATCATTCTATTAAGGATGTCTAGGGAATATTTGAGCTAAAATAAAGCTCATATAGGTCCCGAAGGAAAATTCAAAAGTTACTCAAAACTACCCTCAGTAACTCAATTGTTTCTTGCATATAAATAGGATTGGTTAGATCTTCACATGACAACATATGGCTAAAAACATATATAAGGTGTATATATTTGTCTTGTAGTGCTCCATGTAAAATTTCATCAGATTTTCTAATGAGAATTTTGAGTTATTCAAGTTTTTCTAAAACAACGTTCTTGGAAAATGCAGTTTGAGGCCTCTAGCTTCTCAGGTGTCAAGAAAAAATATAGTTTCTTCTTTGGATAAATCATAGAATAAATTTTTTGATTAATTTTTCCTAGAAATCGTGTTAAAAAAATGGGTTTGTTAAAAGCAGATGTATTTGAAAAGATATGAGCATTTTAGTGAAGCAAGATTTCTTTCCTTGACTATGTTCTGAATCGATAGGAGAAAAAAGATGTAAAATGCCATAGAAAATGCCAATATTATCTACATAAGTCATTTTCAAGGTACTTGATCAACTGAGGTGACTTCCAAGTGAAATTTAAGGTGTAAAGTTATTCTCTCCATGCTTATTTGGAAGGTGAAGTCAAGAAGACATTGGCAAAATTCTCCATTAAGTAATTTCTTTGTGCATTCCATTTTAAGTTATTAATATACAAAATCATTGTCATCATATTTAGAGTCTAGAGTGACTCTAATCATAACAATTATAGAGCTAGTAAGCAAAATAAACAAGGTGTTGTTCTTCATACTAGGTGTCGGGGTTCTTGGTTGCGAGTTTATTGTTCTAACAAGTCGAACCTATGAAATATATTGGTTCAATGATATTAGTGTGATGTCAAGTGATTGAGAATACCTATGGAAGGTTTGAAGTCTTCTAAATTCACCAAATGTCCTCAAACGATGATAGGTTATGATTAAAATGAATCTTAGAGTGATTTTTCTTATCCCTTACTAGTCTGAACTATGAAAATTTCTACTTCCTGAGAATATGAATTTTTTGTAAGGTTAAGTGTTAGTTAGAGAAGGTTAAGGGTGCATCTTTAAGATCACACATTTTAAATCTTCAATTTTCATCAAATTTCAAAGGAGAAATTGCATTTTGAACTCCCTAAGGCTCTCTATACCAAGATACCATGAACTAGAGTTTTGCAAAAATATTTGTTTGAAAAGAGAGTTATAACCAATCAAAAACCACAAATTTTTGAGTAAATACCCATGGAAGAGATATAAAACGTTTGCAAAAATAAATTTACAGTTTCATCAAGCATAGATGTATATTTATTTTTATCGAAAAAACTAAAAACATGACATGATCAACTATTTTACTATAAACCACCATCTTTCTTCGTTCTTGTTGAAGTATTTTACAAATTAGAAGTTGTAGATGGTTGAATCATGGAAGATCAAGGATGAATAATCAATGAAGGGCATGTGAATAGGTTAATAAAGATATTTTCCTTCAAATGGGTAAGTAATGTGTGTTTAGAGATAACATCACTGTTTCTCCAAAGTGCAGATTATAAGTTGTAGACTTTGCTTATCTTCTTGTAGAAAATTATGGGAGATGGAATGTGAAGTTAAGGGTTGTTAAATGAAATCATGTTCACAAAGGTTTATAATATAACATCAAGGTCCTTCAAGCTATGTAAAATTCATGTAACCTCTAGTAAGTTGAACATATTATTGTGTAAGAATCCTTACACCTAGATTCAGAGTTGTCATAATCGGTGGTGGATTTGATGTTTAAAAGTGCTACATATGTCTAAGTTGAGTATCCTTGTGTCCTTTATCTATCACAAGAATAATAACCTCCTAAAACTTATATTTTTGAAGACATATTAAGTGGAAGACAACTAATTGGAATCTAAAGAGTCCTGTCAAGTGTGTAAGAAGTCCAATACTTATCTTATAAGCATAAGGTTTGTCTCTAGCTCTAAATGAAAGGTAAAGGGTGTTTCTTGTTGAGTCAAGAATATTTAGAGAGTTACAAATTGAAGGGTCGAGTCAGTTGAGAAGAAGATGAAAAGTTTGGCATATAAAATGGGAGTAGATATTTGAACTATATATAAAATGAAAGGGAGACAAATATATGTTTAAGCTCAAGGTCTAGGAAAGAAGAGAAGTGTGAGTTAAATCTATGATGAAGAGAGTTCAAATATGAGACTGAAAAAGGATCAATAAAAATAGTGATATATAGAGAGAAAGAAAAGTTGATTAGCTCACCGAATATAGTCTATGAAGAAGGTATGATTACAAAGGTTAAATATGTGAATGAAGAAAGTTTTATATCATAGTGAATGAACAAATCATGAACACAAAGACATAACTGCAAATGAATATGGATATAGAATTAAAAAATAAGATCATAAGAGGGTGTTAATAGGATGAAGAATCTGTGAGAAATATCTTGAACTCGAAAAAAAGTGTGAAGTTTACTAAGACATTGAAAAATGACAAGAATGTTTAGTGACATGAATAGATTTTAGATTGAGATTGAGAGCTATTGACTAAAATAGAAGGTAGGAGTATTCCTAAAGGTGAAAAATTAAAACAAGACACGAAAAAAAATTTCTAGTGATATCTACAGGTGCAAAATCAGTGATGTCAATGAATTGTGCTAGAAAAGAGACCATAATTAGTTTATCAAGAAACAAGACAACTAGATGGTCATTTGTGATACTTAAATTGTCTAAGTAGGTGCTTAGATAGAGAAATTTGGTGCTTTATTCTCTTCTATCTGAGTGGGTGTTTTGATAATCAGGGAATGGGTGTTCCTAGTCTAGTGGGTGCTAGGAAAACATAGAAGTGGGTGATTCATAGTTTGAGTGGGTGCTTAAACAAGTTGAGATCATTATAAAACTTTGGAATGGGTGTTCCAAAATAGAGCTTTTGATTTCAGTGGGTTTTCTCCCTCTAAGGGTTTTCCACCATAAATTTGGTCTTTTGTGTAGTTGTTTTTTTTCACGTGCTCTAATTTGTTCGATTTTGATTTTGGTTATAATCAAGAAGGTTTAAAGGTTGAAAAATTGATCTGCACTGATTCAACCCCCTCTTAGTGCTTGTGATATCCAACAATTGGTATCATAACGTGGACATCCTGAATCAATCCTAACAAGTTGGAGGTGATCCATATGTCACAAGTATGTGTACATCTACATAGTCTGTGTTGAAGAAGAAGTATGAGATTTCCCAAGCCTTGATTAAAGAGTTAAAAGATGAACTCAAGCTCAAAGATGCAAATTATCTTGAAGGACTTCAAGAAGTGGTAACAAATTGTGATAAGTTATCAAAAGAACTAAGTGTCAAAAAAAGGCTTGTACTAAATTTGAGGAAGAATTTAAGACTTTAAAGGAGGAGTTGGAACAAGTTAAAGTTAAATTGATGATACAAAAAGACATCCTAATGATAGATTAGGTATAGACTATAAAAATGAAGCAACCCAATGTGAAATGGAGGATGAACCTAATCATGAGTCATGTCATGAAGTCATCAAGGCTAAGGATGAAAAATGTGGAGAACTAAATCAAATTTGATAATACTAAGAGAGGAACTGGAGAAAGAAAGGAAAAAGAAGAAGAGCTGATCCTAACAAGGAAAAAAACAAGAAGAAGACAAATATAGGAAGATCCAAGTCAATTAGATAGCCAAATGCATCCAGGTATGAGAGGAAGTTTAATGGTTATTATTTCTCATGTTCTAAATTTAGACATAGAGCTAGAGAGTGTATGAAAAACTATGACAAAGAGCACCCATGGAGATCTTGTGCTACTAAATATGAACAGAATATAGTGTGTTTCAATTGTAGAAATAAAGGTCATATAGCCAAGTATTTCTTAGAAGAACCTCTAAGATAATTTAGAAATGACAATCATCACTCAAGAAAAAGGATAAATTAGGTCATATGTTATACATGTCATGAAGTTGGGAATTTCTCAAAGCACTACTATAATTATATACAAACCAAGTCTCAAGAAACTCTTGAAAGCAAGAAAATGAAATAGGTATACAAAATCAATTAAGGAAAGTTAGAATTTGATAAGGTAAAGAATAAAAAGAAGGTGATATGGGCAGATATGAAAGAGTCACAACAAAAATATTGTATCAAATTAGGATGACAAAGGTAAGAAATACTAAAATAATTCAAGTGCAAAGAGTGGATAAACTCTTCCTCAAACAATGGTAAAATAGGTGTATGAATTACAACATGCATGTTTTTCAGGCTACTAGAAAGAAGATGAGAGCTCAGGTAATGAAGCTATTCTACCTAGAAATGCAACCAAGAAATTCAACAAGGTTGTGAGGACATGGAAAGAGAAAATAGAGTCATCATGTTGTTATGATGACTTTATGCTATTTTGAGATGATTCAAGGCTCAAAATATGCTTTCTCTAAAATTCTAGGAATAATATTGATTTAAATTAAGCATTGAAGTCAAAATGATTCTTCTCCATGATTTGTTAGTGTATTTGAAGATGTGAAAGGTCATCAAGTGAGTTGGTGTGAAATAATACTGTGAAGAGCCTACTTTGTGTAAATTCCCCTAAATAAAATCATTGCAAGGAAGAAAGTGATTTTTATTTCTCCAAAATCTTGTCTAAGAGTGATCAAAAGTCCAGGGAGTCCTATCTTAGAAATGATGATTATGTTTGGAGTACTGAGAATAAAATCCAAGTACTTTAAGGTAATCTCTTCCTAGACAAGGTATTAAATAACTTCGTGAGTTGTATGCAAGGGATGAATTGTTTAAATGGTCTTATGGTGTCATGATTAAGTCCTAAAGGTTGGTCAAGTGATGGTACGATTGTAAAATAACTTGTCCAAGGGTTTGAACTTTGTAACCCTAACTTTTGTAGCCACCAGGCATAATAAATATCGAGTCTTCACCTGTACATGATCTTGAGAGAAGCTATAAAATAGAGGTTTCCTTTTCTAAAAGTTCTCAAGTGTATTCATGGTTTCTAATGTTGAAGGTAGAAGTCAATCAATATGATAATGTCTACAGATCAGAAGCATGTGGCTGAAGTACATGTACTTGTTGAAAAATCCTTCAAGGTCATTTTACAAGTAAAATCATGGTGAAGTCATAAAAATGATTGCAAGTCCATCACAATCAACAAGTTTGTGAAAATATAGAAAATATACATCTAAGAATTATCAAATACAAGCACTCTAGGTGAGATATCAGTTTTAACATGATCTACATAGGAATAATATGTTCACAATGACTTGAATAAAGGTATGCTACAATCTAAAAGATTCAAATTCTGAGTTTGAAGGTTCAGGAGTAAGATATAGGTCTGAAGGTGACTAGTTGAAGGTCATCAATGTAAATATTAGGAAATACATAGATAGAAACCTACAACTTATGATCTAATACAAGGAATGTAAAATTTTGTCTCAAATATTGAATAAGGATGTCTTCTCAAGCTCTATAGATCTGAGTGTGAACTACGTTGAAGATTATCCATTATGAAGAGCCATCAAGCACATTGAAAGACCAAAGCATGTTGATACATGACTAGGGAATAAAAGATGATACCGATGGAACCATGGAAGGTTGGAATTATCATAAAGAAGGACACAAGTATGAAGGATTCTTATTCTTGTTGGTTGTCAAAATGATGACATTCAAATCAGTAGGTTTAGAAATCTATGTGTGAAGAATCAAGTAGAAATCTATGTGTTCTATTTGGTCATTAAGAACCCTTGGAGTGTCCATTAATAAGTGTACAAAGCTTATAAGAATATATCACATCTCTGTGACAACTCTCAACTATCCCGAAGATGAGGTTCATTTTGGGAATGTAAAGGATGAGGTTAATTTCACTACCAAGGCATAAGGCTCGTGAGTATGATTTGTAAATGTAATTATGTATCAAAATCGTAAACAAAGAAAAATATGAAGACATAAAGATTGATATAAGAACATTATGATCATAAAAATTTGGATCAGAGATATAAAATTATGAAGAAGGTGTCTCAACCCTTGAAAGCAAAGTGCTCCAAAAGAAATAGTTCCTTCACAATCCATTTATGAGGCTTTGATAATGTGTAAATATTTTTAATATGATGAAAATATTTATATGGGGTTGAGTTTGTTTTGTAGAGTTTATCTTGACAAGATCCAAAATGTATAAATTATAGTAAATAAGTATGTGAGATTAAAGTAATAGTCAAGTGTTATACTTTAGGTGTTATAACCTTGTGACTAAGTAAATGATGATTCATATTTACAAAGTTTATGTGGAATAAATCAATATAGAGGTCTAAAATAGTGCACAATGTTTTGTGAAAGATTTGTGAGTATATCAATAATGTTTACTATTTCATAAAGGCATGAAAGTGAGAATGAGGTTGTTGCTCAAAGTTTTCACTCTGAATTTGCATGAAGGTGTTTGACTATGTTGGATCATCCAAGAAGGTTTGAAGATCTAGGAGGATTTTTTGTTAAAGGTTCTCTCTAATTTAACCCATAAAGGGCGAGTATTCTAAGGTTTCGGAGGTAAAAAGACAACTACATGCTCCAAATAAATGTGATTAGAAGTTTCAAGTTGGTATGAGTTGTTAGTGCACAATAAAAAACAAGGAGTTTTATCAAAATAATGTCTATAGGGTATATGTTTGTTCAAGGTATATGAAGGTATTATAAATTCTACCCTAACATATGTTCGGGGGATCTCTATTGAGAATCAATACAATTTCATGAATCTCTACATGTTGTTCATGGTGAAATAGGACTATTATCTACAAAGGAAGAGTGCTTGTGCTCAGGGGGAGTTCAAGGGAACAAGAGTTAGGAAAGTGAAACACCATCTAAGGGGAACTTGCTGACATGTAAGTTTAATTGCTCATTTTTCTTGTCATTAATTGTCATTGGTTCATTTCAATTTGTCTATATCCCTTTGTCAATGATGTCAAAGGGGGAGAGATACAAAGTATGCAGCCAGAAACCAGGTATGCAAGTGTTTTCCATCAAAGCTTATAGGTTTCTGAGTAGGTTTCCATCAATGACAAAGGGGAGTTTTTTGAACCCTGGTCATTGGTTTTGTCATTGATGTCAAGTGGCATTGATGGAAAATCAGTGAAAGGTGAAGCAAAGAAGTGAAAGGTAAAGTGAGACCTTGTAAGGAAGTTTAGGGATCAGGATGGTCTCAGATTTCTCTATGGCTTGGTTAGTGAGTTAGGAGTCTAATGGAAGCATGGAAATGGCAATAATTTTTGGTTCAGATGTAATAGAGGTCAGGTATGATGATATAAACATGATACCAAGCTCTTACAGTGAGTATCAGGTCCATTGGTGGAAGTATTAGGTCAAATTGATTCATTTAGGTCTATTTCTTGAGCCTGATGAGGTATAAAAGGATGGTATAGGTAAAGATAATATCATGAGAGAATGGAAGTAGTCTAGTGAGGTTTTCCAGGGCATATTTGAGCTAAACTAAAGGCTATTCTAGGTTCTGAAAGGAAAAATTCAAAAGTTACCAAAAACTATCCCTTGGAACTCAGTTGTTTCTTACATGCAAATGGGATTGGTTATAGCTTCACAAGAAAACATATGGCTAACCAACACATGGAAGTGTAGAGGAATGTCTTTTAGTTCTCCATGTCAAATTTCATTAGATTCTATAATGGGGATTTTGAGTTATTCAAGTTTTTCTAAAATAACCTTCTTGGAAAATACATTTTGAGGCCTCTAACTTATTACATGTCAAGAAAAAATATAGTGTCTTCTTCAGATAAATCATAGAATAAATTTTTGAATAAATTTTCCTATAAATCATGTGCAAAAAGGAGGTGTATTTGAAAAGATATGAGCATTTTAGTGAAGTAATTTTTCTCTCTCCTTGATCCGTGTTTTGAAACGATAAGGAGAAAAAGATGCAAAATTCTATTAAAAAGACCTAGAATCTTTGCACATGTCATTTTAAAGGTGCTTGATCAATTGAGGTGACTTCCAAGTTAAAGTTAAGGTGTGGAGTTATTATCTCCACGCATGTCTGGAAGGTGAAGTCAAGAAGACATTGCCAAAATTCTCCATCAAGTAACTACTCTATCTGTTCCATTTCAAGTTATTACTCTAGACCATCATTTTCATCATATTTAGAGTCTAGATAAAATCTAATCATCACAAGTATGGATCTGGTAAGAAAAATAAATAAGGTTTTGTTCTTCATACTAGGTGACATGGTTCTTGGTGGTGAGTCTATTGTCTAAAAAAGTCAAACAAGTGAAATATATTGGTTCATTGATGTTTGTGTGATTTCAAGTGATTGAGAATACCTATGGAATGTGTTGAAGTCCTCCAAATTCACCCACTATCCTCAAAAGATGATAGGTTATGATTAAAATGTCTCTTAGAGCAATATTTCCTCCCTTACAAGTTTGAAATCTGAAAACATATACTTTTGGGAGTATATGATTTTTTTAAAGGTTAAGTGTTGGTTGGAGAAGGTGAGGGTGCATCTTTAAGATCAAGTCATTTTAAATATTCAAATTTCATCAAATTTCAAAGGAGAAATTTTATTTTGAACTCCTCGAGCTCTCTCTTCTAGTATACCCTGAACTAGGTTTTGCAAGAAAATATATGTTTGAATAGAGAGTTATAACCAATCAAAACCATAAAAATTTGAGGAAATCCCTATGGAAGAGATAAAAACGTTTACAAATATAAATTTATAGTTTCATCAAGCATAGATGGAGATTTTTTTATCAAAAATCTTTAAAAAGTGATAGTAAACTATTTGATTAGAAAAACCATCTTTCTTCATTCTTGTTGAAGTCTCTTACAAATTGGAAGTTGTAGATGGTTGAGTCATAACATCTCAAGGGCGAAGAATCGATGAAGGGCATGTGAATAGGATAATCAAGACAATTTACTTTGAATGGGTAATTAATGTGTGTTTAGAGGAAAACATCATTTTTTCTATCAAGTGTAGAGTGTAAGTTGTAGAATTTGCTTATATTCTTGTGAACATTTTGACAGATGGAATGTGAAGTTAAGGGTTGTCAAATGAAATCATGTTAAAAAAGGTGTAGAAGATAACATCAAGGTCTTTCAAGATCTGTAAAAGTAATGCAACCTCTAGTAAGTTGAACATCAAATTGTGTAAGAATCCTCGGACTTAGGTTCATGCTGTCATAGTTGGTGGCTTTGATGTTTAAAAGTACTACATATGCTGAGTTAAATGTTCTTGTGTCCTTTATCTATCACAAGAACAAGAACCTCCTAGCACTTATATTTTTGAAGATCTATTAAGTGCAAGACAACTAATTGGAATCTAAAGAGTCTTCCAAGTGTGTAAGAAGTCCAATACTTTCTTATATGCATAAAGTTGGTCTCTAGCTAGAAATGGAAGGTGAATGGTTGTTTCTTATTAAGTCAAGAACATTTTGAGAGTTACAAATTTAAAGGTCATGATTCGATTGATAAGACTCGAAGCTGAAGAGTTAGGTGTATCAAATGGGAGTAGATAAAATGATAGGGATACATATATGTTTGTGAGCTCAAGGGATAAGAAAGAAGAGAAGTGTGAGTTAAATCTATGATGAAGAGAGTTAAAATATGAGACTGAAAAAGGAGTAATAAAAAGAGTGATATACAAAGAGAATGAAAATTCAATTAGCTCACCGAATATAATATATGAAGAAGGTATGATTATAGGTTAAACAATGAATGAATAAAGTTTGATATAAAAGTGAATGAACAAAGCATGAACACAAATACATAACTACAAATGAAGATGGATATAGAAAAAAATAAGATCATAAGAAGGTGTCAACAGGATGAAGAATTGCAAAGAAACATATTGAACTCAAAACAAAGTGTGAAGTTTGTGAAGACAATGAAAAATGACAAGAATGTTTAGTGACATGAATAGATTTTAGATTGACATTCAGAGCTATTGACTAGAATAGAAGGCAAGGAGCAAGCGTCTTAAAGGTGAAAAACTGAAACAAAACACGAGAGAGAGTGTTCTAGTGAGATCTACAGGGTGTAAGATCAGCGATGTCGATGAATTGTGCTAGTAAAGAGACTATAATCAGTTGATAGAAAACCAAGACAACTAAATGGTCATTTGTGATACTTGAATTATCTAAGTAGGTTCTTAGGCTAGAGTAAGTTGGTGCTTCTTTCTCTTCCATCTGAGTGGGTGCTTGGATAATCAAGGAATGGGTGTTCCTAGTCTAGTGGGTGCTAGATAAAACATAGAGTGGGTGCTTCATAGTTTGAGTGGGTGCTCAAACAAGTTGAGATCATTGTAAGAATTTGGAATGGGTGTTCCTAAATAGAGCTTTTGATTTCAGTGGGTTTTCTCCCTCTAAGGGTTTCCCACCATAAATTTGGTGTCTTGTGTACTTTTCTTCTTGCATGCACTCTAATTTGTTCATGGTTTGATTTTGGTTATAATCAAGAAGGTTTAAAGGTTGAAAAATTAATCTACACTGATTCACCCCCACTCTCAGTGTTTGTGATATCCAAAAAAGGTGACAAAGTTTAAGAGTCAAGGAGATAATATTGGCCAATATAGAAGAGAGAAAGACTATGTAAAGCTCATAAAGTGTGTTAAGGAATTTAGTTCCATGTAGGGTTCATTTTAAGAGACCTCTTGGAAATCGGAGGTGGAAAATACCTGGCAAATATCCCCAGAACCGGTTTCATAGGAAGAAATTTTTTTGGGGTTGTATGCAAATTTTTTGCCTGATTTTCAAGTGGTGTGACAGAAGGCTGTAGATGCATGATAGAGGATTTACAGTCATGTGACAAAAAACTTGTTGTCGCGTGACAACAAGTTTTTTTTCACATGATAGCAAATCTTATGTCATGCATCTGCAGCCTCCTCCCTCTTGTTGCACATCAACAAAATCTCCATGTCGTGCGTCAAAAACACTTTTTCGTGTGTCTACTTCCTCCATACTCTGTCGCACATCAAAAATCTCTCCATATTATGTGTCAACAAAATCTCTGCCATGCTAGTATTAGTGAGCTAGTAGTGTTCTACTACGGAGAATACTCTAGGATTATATGGGGGTAGTTTCAAGGGTAGGTGAAGTGACCCCTAAAAAAAAAAACTATAATTTTTAGGCAAACAGTCATTGACCCGCACCTTAAAATTCACCTTTTCAAATTTTTCAAAATGGGAATATTCATCATATTATGAATTTTTCTAGTAGAATTATACCCGATTCCATGATGATAGAGTTTCAAGGAGATAATGTAAATCCAATCAAGTTTATCAAAGAATAGATTGGTCTTATATACATTTTATGGGTCTAAGAAGACTCTCAAAGTAAGGGGAAGCTTGTTGAGTTTCTCAAATTAGGTGTATAAAGGATTGAGAAGAATGTTGAGGCTAAAATAAGAGGTGTTTCTAGGTAAAATGGCTTGAGTAACAGGAAGCCAATTCAAAATAAGTCAAATAGTATGTAAATAAGGTTTAAATGACATAGAGTCTTTCAGGGCTATGGTAAAGTAATCAAGTCTTCCTCATGACTCATTTACAAGGTATGTGGCCTAGATTTTGTATGTTCTACTAGAATAGGGTGTCTCAAACCTAGGGGGAGCATTTGGAGATTGGATTGCATGCTTAGATTGATCTTATTCCTTTGAAAAGTTTGTTCTGACTACACTAAAGGAGAGGTTAAGGGACATTAGTCCTAAATGGTGTTTATGCTAGCTATGGAGGAAGATTTGATGATTTGAGCATGGATTTGGCATAGAAAGAGATGTATGACAAGATTGAAGACCATGATAGAGTGTATCATCTTTTGGGATCCCTTTTAAGGTTCATATTATGTCCAATGGATTATATTTGTTATTGATTAGAGTTAGAGACGATGAAACGAGTCCTAAGGGAGCCTGTAACCAAGTAAGCCTTTTTTATTGATTTTTAAATTTTGTTTTTAGTGTGTTCATGTCAAGCAGGTCAAATTTCATTTTTCATATATTTTAAAGAGGGAGAGAGTGTTGTCAGAAACTAGGAATGGTAATGTGAGTTGTTGGTGTGTGTTTTCCATCAAAGGTTTCTGAGTATGTTGTCATTAATGAAAAAGGGGAGATTGTAGAACCATATTCATTGGTGTTTTCATTGATGTCAAGTGAAATTTATGGAAAATGAGTGAGTGGTGAAGTGATGCTTTGTCAGAGGCATGAAGGTTGATTGGTAATGCCTCATCGGTGGTATATTGAGCATTGTGATGGTTTTAGTGTTCTGTAGGCTTGGTCAATGAGGTAGGAGTTAAATGGAAGTATGGAAATGGTTGGTAAACATATAAAAGGTTTTCTAATAGTCGTACATGATTATATCATGATAAATAGTTTCTGGAGTGAGTAATAGGTCAAATGTTGGGAGTCACAGTTGTAACTAGCTCATTTAGGCCTAGTACTAGAGCTTAATGAGGTGTAAGAAATCAATACAGGGTATGGTAAGACATGGTAAACATGGGAGTAGCCTAGGAACATTTCCTAGCACATGTATTAGCATCCAAAATACTTATATCATCTCCTGGAGGAAAAAATCAAAAGTGCACTAAAACCACCTTTGAGGATTGACAATGTAGATTGAGGTAAATGAGATAGGTATGAGCTATAGAGAAATATTCATGGATAACCAACATATGGAGTCTTTATAGCGGTGTTTTTTAGTGCTTCAAGACAAATTTCATTAATTTTTAAAGAGGTATGTGGAAGTTATGCAAGTTTTCCTAAAACTAGTTTCTTAAGGAATGCAAATTGAGCACCATGGATTCTTAGCATCCAATAAAATTTTTTGAGCCTTATTCAAATAAATCATAGAATTAATTTTTAAAGATAACTCTAATCTTTAAGTTTTGAAATTTTTTAGGGAAATTAATTTAGAAACAAAGAACTTATGAATGTTATTCTAATGCTTTTTCTCTATCCGTGTCTTCTTATTTGAGAGGTAAGCACAAAATTATTTTATTTGACTCAAAATTACTTGTGAAATTATAATAACCTCTCATAATTGAAAACTATTCCATCCAAGTCAAAATTGTGCCATTTATGGTCTTCAATCATATATTCTCCATACTTGTCATCTCAAATTTTGCAAGAACAGGCTCACTCGGTCATTGTTTTAAAAGGTTCTATCCTAATGGTGGTGTATAAAGCTATTAATTAGATAAAAAATGATCTCAATATCACTCTAAAGTTCAAATATGCTCTTAATAAATATTTTGAAGAGTACGGATAATTATGTCTATATTGTCTTACTCTTCTCTTGATAAGAAGACTGATATTTTGAAAGTTGAAAGATATTCACCACAAGGTCTTCTTGTATATTGGAAAATGAAATGAAACTAGTGTGTTTGAGGTGTAATTTCATAAGGGGATTATATGAAATGAGTGTATAATGGTTCAACATGAATTTTACAATCTAGGATCAGTATTATTTGCCTCGAGTGATAGTATAACCGAGTCTCATGTATATTCCTCGTGATCTTCTCACATCAAACTTGGATGGTGTTATGCAAAATAAATCATCCTCTCAAAGACACTCTAGGAAATAAATCACTGATGTTTATTAAGTAACTTGGACTGTGGTTAAGGTATGGGTCCGTGTACATGACAATTATAAAGGAATGAACTATAGTATCATTTTTTTGAGTCTATCCTCTTTATTCATGCTATCGATATTTGGATTTGGTAGTGGGATTAATCTTTGAAGTGATCATGTGCATGTTTTTGGATCTCAAATGGGTACCCACCCCCAAGTCATAAAAACTAGGGATTTGAGTCAACATGGGACTATCTCTAAGTTGTGGGACCTATGAACTAAGATAAACCTCCAGAAAGGCCAATTCCTCTACCTATCCTAATGCTAACACTACTCCTAAAACTAAAAGTAAATCCTAACCTAAATGTTCCAAGGGACCAGGGATAAAAGAAGATATATAAAAGGGGAAATATAAAGCTAGGGAGGTGATAGCACCAGAAAAATGGGTGGTTGAGCTCTCTCACAAGGGGAAGGAAAGGGGAGAAAATAAGGGAGAGAGGGTAGACAAAATGTGCCACAGATCAATAACCCTACATCCTCCACTTGCCCACGCATTGAAAACACTACAAAAATGGAGCCTACAAGTAGGAAATGCACAAACATGCCAAAAATGATACCAAAAGGAAATACTGCGCAGTAAAACAAGCTAGAGCGCATAAAACATGGCAAAAATAGATTCTACATGCTTAAAATATGTACAATTTCATTATATTCATGGAAGAAGGCATGAAATTACATTGTAGAGGCTAGATTCAAGGTCTGGAACTCATGGGAAATCGGTCACCATTTGGGCATGGTGTTGCATTACAAAGAAAACTCGACCCTTCAAATGAGAGGGTTTTTACATATATATAGAAAATTGTCTCACCTACCCTCATTAAATCCCTGATAGGTGGTTGAACAACCCCAACTAACTCCATCAATGTTGTAGTTGAGATATCTTTACATGCCTACTCTGACTCTGTGATCTGTCCAACTAGTGTGGTTAGATGATCATCTATCTCAATTGGGTCATATAACCTTGAAGCAACCATCTAACAAGATGACTAGTGACCTTTCACTATGGGCCGTCTAACCTTTGAGGTTGGATGACTTATAACCTTGTCCATATAATTGCGTTAGAGAACCACCCGTCGAACCTAGTGACCCGTTCAAATGAGCAACAATCCACCTCACCTCGAAAATACTCATTTCTTGTGCGTCATATTTATTCTAACTAGGGGTTAGATGGCCATCTATCTTTCCCAACCATATGTCAACCAATGTGACAACCATCTGAGCCATCCAACCAAGGGGGTTAGACAACCATCTATCCTATGCCATACTTGGGGTTGAGACAACCATCCAATCCGTCATCTTCGCCTACACATCCTTGAACAACCGAGCCCACTAGGGTGCCTTGCTACTCCATATTTCTTCCTCTTCCATCTAACTCGGGGGTTAGAAGGCCATTTGTCATCTATCCAACCCTTGGGAGTTGGATGACCATCTAACACCCATCCAAACTTGCATTGTTTAATCCTCCCAACTCATCACCGAATCTTTCATCTCACTCTACAAATGGGCCATCATTTAGCTCGATTTCAACTCACCGGAAAACCCTACTAGCTTAGGTTGTCATGGTGAGCTATCAACTTGGTCAAGCCATCTTGTGTTGTCTTTTCATTTTGATACCCAGGACCAAAATTTGGTGGTCTTCAAATTTCACAAGCCTTGTATATCAAATTGTAACAAGTTATTCGAATTTGTAGTGGTGCAAATTTGGGATAATAAGTGTATTAGAAAAATCTAAAAGCTCAATTTCTACAAACCTCAAAATTGTGATCTGGGGTTTTAAAATCAAAACCCTACCATTGTGAAAGAAACAAGATTGATATTTGGTGATATGTGATATATGACCTATTAACTCGGGATGTAACACAAAAATATCTATAACCTTTGAATAATGTCAGTGTAATGTTTCACAACCAAGAAATGCATAAAATCTCCAAATATCCAAGGTGAAACTTTACTCTATTAAAATATTTTTGGAAGAAAACGGGCAAGGTGGTGCACACCTAAAATTGCACAATGTTATATTGTTAGAACAATACAATATCCAATGATGATTAAAAATTCTTCCAAGTTAAAAATTAGATCCAACTCCTTCCCCCTTTTCTTTGTATCCTCCTTTGACTCAAATAAACCCTTTTGTTTATTTTGCAAAAAAATTCTTGTAAGACCACTTTTAGATTTTTCTTTGTCTTGAGTGGTCGTTGTGGCAACCGCCTCAATGGTTTTGTATCTAATGGCTGCATAATTGTTAGTGATGGTTACACAACTACCTTGGTGGTTTCATACCTACCCTCTCGTGTTCACCGGTGGTCTGTCACTTAAAATTAGAGACTTAAAATGCACATTTTTTTACGCACGTTTGGATTTCAAGAGTGATTTTCTCACTTGTTTCTCAATTGTTTTTCCTATTTTTAGACTCGTTGGAATCGTATTGATTTTATCTTCCTCTTTGGATATGTTTATAATGTTGACTACCTCTCCTTTTTCTAATTTGTCACTTCTTCATCGACACATGTATTTGACTTCTTCTTTCCCAGATTTTATAAAAATCCAAACTTTTACCCGTATGATAGGTTGGATTTTTCATATTCTTGAGGTAAAGTTATGCTACTAAATTTTGAGAGGAACCACACAAACAACCAAATATTTTCTCTATTCTTTCCTACCATTTACTTTCAGTTCTTACACCAAGCTAGCCATAGCTAGTATTTTTTTCTTTCTACTAACTAAGCATCTATGCATTCCTGGATCAATTGGAATTCATCTTTGGAAGAAGATATAAAGTTGAGGAGACAAAAAGAACATCTCATCTTTGGGAAGATACCATAGTACAGTAGTAACCAAGTTGGGGTTGTACTTAAATTATTTGAAGCTTTAATTAATTTGTATTTGTTAGAATAAAAATAATGCATTTATTTTGAGTTGGTAGAATTGTAGAAGTGGAAGATTTCATCACTTCTCGAATGTATTTATTTTATTTATAGTATTCCTTTTCAAAATATTTCTTTATCTTCCCTTGATAACTTATTCCCATTATCCCTATGGATCTGCTTGCGAAAAATTAGTTGGAGGAAGAAGTGAAGAAATTTTTGCACATCTTTTATTTCTTGTAATTAGTTTAGATTTACTTCTATCAGGGAAAGTTCATACAACAAGGAGGAAATTATTCTCGAGAAGCTATTTCCCTTTCCAAAACTTGATGTAGAAGATTTTTTAGAAGAAGTTTTTTTATTTAGATTAATAATTTTTGAATACATTCTCTTAGAATAGGATTTTCAGACAACCCTGCAATAGAGGAATAACCACATCTAACTATTATCAATTTTTTTAGTTTATTCTATTAGAAGTGGTAATATTTTATTTTAATTATTGTCTAAAAAATAAAAAAATATGTTATCCATTTAGTTAGTTTTATTTTAATTGATTTTTTTTCAAAAAAAAATAGATAGATGGTATTTCATTTCATTTTATTTAATTAATTGGGAATGAATTTGGTTAATTAAAAGATTAAACACACTTGTCTTTTATTTATGTTGAATTTACTTTCTTTATTTATTTAAAATGAACTTTCAACATAATTTAGCAAACAAATCAAATAAAAATTAAACAATAGGGAACTTATGCTACCTGTACATAGCCTCTAATTCCCCTTTGGCCAATTCAACTACTAGGAACTCACACTACCCGATCTTATTCCCTGATTCTCCTACAGTTTCCCATCAAGATTCCCACAATATTGCACATTTTGGTTGTCCCAGGCATGACCTCGAGAGGTCAAGTGTGTTCTAGGGCCACATGTTGATTCTCGACCTACAAATTTGGTGAACCCAATGTTGAGGACTAGTTACTTATTATTTCCTTTTATTTCATTTTTATTACCTTACCTTTACATTTATTCCCCTATTTTGGTGGGCCATTTGGATTTGATAGGCACTACATTAGTGTTCAACCATAAAAATCTCCTCCACTTTCTTGATGGGATGACAAGTACACTAACAATACATAAGCATCCCTAACTATGTTTCAAACCCCACTAGTTATGTGAGGATAGAGGAGTTTGATCAACCTTTAAACAAACAATACGATCAACCCAATCCAAACAACATGGTTTCTATAAGTGGAACCCTAGAGTCTTGTGAAGACCTCACATAATTATGTAATCAATAGAAGATGAAATTTTTGTGTGAATTCCTAACCCTCTTCTCCAAATAGACGAGTCCTTAGATAGGATGAATATTCATACCTCTAAGATGTTCAATAACAATGTATCAACTTATCCTAAGACTCCTAATTTTAAGGAAAATAAGAATGACAATGTTGAACAATTCATAAGAGGATATCATGTGCCCTCTCAACCAAACCATACACAACATGAACACAAATGTGAGACTCAATCCTTTCTTAATGATGTTATTTACACTTTAGTAGGGAGGATTAGAGAACTAAAGAGTTCCCAAATGTCACAAAAACCTATGCATTTGAGTAGAACATAGGGCATCCCATTGACAACAAAGGGTACATCCCTATCAGCGCATAACCAATACAAAATTTTGTGCAACAAGGTTATCCTCTCTAATAAAATACGAGTGATCTTATCATGGGAGATAATACCCTAGGAATGGTCCCTCACCGATCTCACACTTATCCTATGCAAGGGATGTCCAAAAGTATGTTCTCAAATTCCACTCCATCTGGTAATGTGATGTTCCCTAGTTTCACGCCCACTAGCCCATTTCCTAGTGTTATTCCACCTTACTTGTATATGTATTTAAATCCCCCTAGATGGACCCATATACCTTCCCTACTCCTTATATGTCATATCAAGGAGCTCCATATATTCTAGCCAACACCTACAATGCAGCCTATCCAACTCCTCCTCCTCCACCTCCTCACTAAGGAGCTTCAATGGTGGAATCTTATGCAATGGGTACTTACGTTGAGTATTTGAAATAACCCCTTGAATTTACCATATGAGGTGTCATGCTTCCATGCCCATTTCCCAATCTTCCTAAATTTAAGGGAGAAGGAGACCCGAATGCTCATATCAAGGCCTATGCTACTTCCATCAGGGAATTGCTTCCTTGGGATGCTGTGGTGGCTAAGATATTTCTGAAAACATTTAAGGGAATAAATTTAGATTGGTACTATTAGATTCCAAAAGCTTATACACATTCCTTTAAATAACTTGTTCTAGAATTCATTAGAGAATTTGTCATGAAAAAGTTACTTCGAATAGGAATAAGCGGGTTTATACATGTTATATAGGAGAAAATGAATCTATCATCCACTTCATCAAAACATGGCATCAAGTTCTTTACTCTTAAAGTGCACCTAAAATGGACCGGATGGAACTTTCGATATTTTCCTTCAAATTGAGAGACCAAGGAAGAATTTCAAAGTTTCCTTTCCGTGATTACGAATAAGTGTTGCAAGGTGCAGTTCGAATTGACCAAGCTACTATCGATAGGTATTAATGGGAAATTGGTGTCCCCTAATCAAAACGATGAAAATCATAAAAATAATGGAGCAAAACCAACAACCTAAAGTATTTAATGAAACTGGTTTTACCATAGATGGTGTTATTGATTAAACAAAGAATGTTGGTTTTACAAACAATTGTAACACTAACAATAATGACAACAACATGAGTAACCAAAGAAGCTCTAATTATATTTCCTCTACTAACATAGTCAACTCTCCCCCTCCTTGACAATTTTAAACTCAAGGCCGAACTAGTACCAAAACTTTGGCCAAGGGGCAAATAATTATGGTTATAACAACTAGTTTTAGAACTACAACTAGGGTTATAATCAACAACAAAATTCTAACCAAAGTCCCAAGAGACTATGATCCCAATATTATTGTGGTTTTCATCATGTTATTAGTCATTACTCCATAACATGTAGGGATTGTAAAAATTTCATACAAATACTCCCGAGAATATAAGGAAGTTCTTTGTGGACATGTTCTTAGCATATCCCAAAGGAACCCCTGCAAGTAATACAGGACCCATCACACCCCAAAATATAGACCTAGGAATTTATTGGGACCCATTCCCTAAGCATCCTAAAGATGTTAAAGTGATCCCTCAAAACATAAAAGGGTATTCTTGTAGGGAATAATGACTATGAGACATCAAATTCTGATAGCTCTTGAGTTTCTCCTAACCTTGGCTCAAACAACAATACAAAGATTCTAGAACTTGTTGAGCTAGAATTTGAACCAAAATTTAATGCAACAACTTGGAAAAGGGAATAAATTTTTCAGCCCTTCCCCACTAATTATTTCTCACAGGATGATGTTCCTATAATATCAAAACCGATGGGAGCCTATGATTTGATAACGGATTTGAACAAGACCTTATCTCACATCTCGATTATAGACTTGTTGAATAATTCCCCTACACATCCTTTTGTATTGATTGATACATTGGGTCTTGGTAATCTAATTCATATTACACCTCCTCCAAGAGATCAAATAAATCATATTTAATTTGACATTCATCCTCTGGGAAGATTGATAAGGATATCGGGTTTGTTTTTGATATTAGTAAGATGCCATCTAACGCTGAAATAACCCAAAGAGGAGATCGTGCATTATATATTTAAGTATGGGTATATAAAAATTACATCAAGAGAGCCATGATTGATGATGGGGCTATGGTGAATGTAGTTCCCTTATCTTTCTTGTAAAATTTGGGATATCGGTGGATTAACTGCTCCTCAACTAGAACCACATTGCAAGGGTATGAAATTCTTAAGGCTACCTCAATTGGAACTGTATTTATTCTTGTCTCGCTTGGGCCAAAAAATATCTTGACATATTTTTACATCACCGACAGGAGATTAATTATAACATGATCCTGGGTAGAATTTAGATTCACCGGACGAGGTCATTATCTCCAAATTATTCCAAGAGGTTATATTTCTCCATCTAGGAAAGGTATTCATTACTCAAGGGAATCCTAAGCCCTTTAACATACATTTAGAAAACCTCAAGAAGAATCCAGGGTTCCATTCAATATAGAGACCCCTACGAATCAGTTGAACAAACTACTTCCATCAAAATAATTAGTCATGACCACCGCGAGTGTTCCAAAAGTTAAATTTGATGACCCAAAACATTTGAGGTAGTGAAAATAGATAAAGGTAAGGCAATATCTATGGAAACTGTGTCTCACAAAACCACATCCGAGATTATGAAACTCTTAGAGAGTGATGAACCGATCCTTCTCCCCTTCAAACCACAAGGAATGGGTAACCTCCTTGGTATAACTTCTCTTCTTGCCAATGATCTCATCCTAGGTGTAAACATGATAGAAATAATGAAGGAAGGAGAGGATTTTGAGAACAAAATGATACCCATCAAAGCCATCTCTAGGGATTCTTCCATTCCAAACCTTGGTCTAGACACAAATATGTCAAAATCCAAGCTTACAGTATCCCACAAGACATAATCCAATAACACAAAAAATGTTAAATGTAACCACTACTCCCTACATAGGGAATAGAGTTGAGAAGCATAGTCATGCTCACATGAATATGATATGTCAAAAATGTGATAAAGAGGTTCAAAATATCTCTTTCAAATGGATGGATTCATGCCAAGGTTAGATGATCAGATATATACAATTGTAGGAAAGGGTGGTAAGTTTAAACCTAAGGTAGTAGGCCCTTTCCAAGAGAATGAAAACTTCAAAGATCATGCGTATCATTTGTGTACCTTGGGAGGTGAGGAGTTTGACATCCATCAACTGGATTCACCCTAAATGTTTCCATGCATAGTTCATTTACATTTCCACACTGTACATTATTGCATCCATGTTGCATATCATCTACATTATCATATTGTGAAATTGTAAATCAAGAAACTCACTTTTTCAAGAAAATTCTAAAAGATTTAAAATATTGGAAAAATAATTTAATTGTACCTCTTCAAGTATCCATCATATCATCACCAAATTTTTATAATCTCCTCATCATTTCAACATTCAAGACAAAATTTTGACATTTGTCCTACCAAGGCTTACATTATTAGTTCTAGTCATAGTTTCTTCTATCTCATGTGTCTTTACCCATAATTTTGTTCTAGAAGATTCTTGATGTCACGTATTTCCTTGAAAATATCTCTAATAAAAAAGTAATCTAAAAATTTCACTTGGAGCTCTTATCTGCCTATCTCAACCTTCAATGATGAGCCCTCAGATCCTACTAGTTATGTGGGGTTAAGGCTAGGGGTAAGTTTTCCCTCCCAAAATCACAAGTCAAATTCAAAATAAAAATTATCTATGTAAATCAAACAATAAGGACAAACATTCTTTCTTTTGTAAAATAAAACCACACTTCCTTTCCCTACCAATATTTTGTGACAAGCCCATGCTTCCTACTAGTAGCATGAGACTATGAAATGAGGGAAGTGTCCTTACTCACCTATATATTTTCCTCAGTGATGATCCCATGCTTCTTACTTGTAGGATGGATAAATATGTAGGGGTCTCGTTAAACAGTCAATAAGATGTATATAATCTAGAAAATAAAAATTCCTTTGAAACCATAAAAATCCAAAGAAAGTGAGTTAGATGTGTATGTTATAAGAGATTCATCCCTAAAACAAGATTTTGTCAATCAAAAGTCTATCTATGGATCTAAGTCTAGATAAAATTGTAAGAAAATTGCATTCTAAATTGGTTAGTTGACCTTGCTTAGGGTTGAGTTGTAGGTTCCTAATTAGATCTTTTTCAAAATCTTGTCTTCTTGTCACCATCCTCATTCATCAAAATCATACAACTTGCATCCTTCCTAGCTCTTGGTGATGATCCCTCACATCTTACTTGGTTGCATGGAGTTAGGAATGGAGCAAGTTCATCTTTCTATTATATCACATTCATCACATTTTTCCAATAAAATAGAAGTTCTAAATATTTCTTGAAAACCAAAGTATCTATGTTACAATTTGTTCTCATATGCATCATCAATATATATATAAATAAAAAAAAAGATCATTCTATTTATCACATTTGCATCAACATCATCCATAACATGCATCCATAAAACATAAAAAAGTATCAGAAATTCCAAACCATCTAAGAGTACACAGATGAAGCAAACTACAATGAATTCAACTCTTATAAGGAATGTCAAACAAAAAAATGTGTCTATATGTATATATAATTTATGTTTTAATGTAAAAACCCTAAAACCATAGAGTAAGTGTGGTCAAAGTTCTCACCATAAGCTAAAAATACAAAAAACAATCAAAAATACAAAAAAATGAGACTAATCCATTAAGGTACTCTTCCTATCTGCTTCTTTGAGGCCCCTTACGACCACTCCAGATTCTACAAATTTCCCAGTTCTTTCCGCATTCAATTAAAAATCAAAATACTAATCCTAATGAAAAAAACCAAATATCTCATGTCTAACCTATTCCCGAGCTCCTTTCACCTTTTTGGGTCTGAAACCACCATTTCTAAATCCCTTCCAATTTAACCATACTCATGAATGAAACATTCACTAGAAATTAGGAGTTCTAAATTCAACAAACTTGCAAAACACAAATTGTTTCCAAAAGTAGTATATATATATATATATATATATAGTGCAAGTTTGGGTTTCTAATGTTGCTTTGAGTGGGTGTATGTAGGATCAACACACTTTGGAGCATGTATATTTCTCACCCTCGTGGATATAGTACATAATCTTGTCATTTTATTTCAAAGTATTTTTCTAATCATGTTTTATATTTGCACTTGATTCTTGTCTTTCTTTTGTAGGTGGCGGGAAGGATGGATTGGTGTGGTTTCAACACACTGGAGAATAAGGTATAATTTCTAACTTTCCCATTTGGGAGCATCATACTTGGACTTCACATTTTACTCCTCTTCATGGTTAAAATGATTCTCACCCACGCACCCAAAATTACATGGTGTTATATTATTGGAATGGTAAAATATCCAATGATGATAAAAACTTCTTCCAAGGTAAAAATGAGGTCCATATCCTTCCCCTATTCTTTGCATCCCTCCTTTGACTCAAATCAACCCTTCTGTTTTTTCTGCAAACTTTTATTTTTCTTGTAAGACTAATTTTTAGCTTTTTCTTTGTCCTGAGTAGTTGTTGTGTAAACTCCTAGAGGTTACGCAACTTCTTGATGGTTATGTAACTAGAGGTTACGTAATTATCAATAGTGGTAATGCAACCACCCCGATGGTTACATAGCCATCCTAGAGGTTGTGTAATTGAAGGTTACATAATTTTTAGCAGCGGTTGCGTAACCACCCTAGTTGTTGCGTAATCTGCTCCTATGCATTCACCGATGGTCCTATCACTTAAAATCAAAGACTTAAAATGTGCATTTTTCAACGCACGTTTAGATTTTGAGAGTGATTTTATCACTCGTTTCTCAACCATTTTGCCTATTTTTGGACTCATTGGAATCATATTGATTTTCTCTTCCTCTTTGGCTATGTTTAGAATGTTGAATACCTCTCCTTTTTATGATTTGTCACTTCTTCATTGACACATGTATTTGACTTATTTCTCAGATTTTATAAAAATCCAAACTTTTACCCGTATGATAGGTTGGATTTTTCATATTCTTGAGGTAAAGTTATGCTACTGAAATTTTGAGAGGAACCACATAGACAACCAACTCTTTGCTTTGTTCTTTCCTACCATTTACTTTTAGTCATTTCTTGCACCAAGCCAACCACAACTAGTATTTTGTTTTCTTTGCTACCAGCCAACATCTGTGCATTCCTGGATCAATTGGACTTCATCTTTGGAAGAAGATACAAAGCTGAGGAGAAAAAAGAAAATCTCATCTTTGGGAAGCTACCACAGTATAATAGTAACCAGTTGGGGTTGTACTTAAATTCTTTGAAGCTTTAATTAATTTGTATTTGTTAGAATATAAATAATGCATTTGTTTTGAGTTGGTAGAATTGTAGAAGCGGAAGATTTCATCACTTCCTAAATGTATTTATCTTATTTCTAGTATTCATTTTCAAAATATTTCTTATATCTTCCTTGATAACTTCTTCCTAGCTTATCCTTGTGGATCTTCTTGGGAAATTAGTTGGAGGAAGAAGTGAAGAAATCCTTACACATCATTTATTTATTTTAATTAGTTTAGATTTACTTTTCTAGGGAAAGTTCATACGAAAAGAGGAAATTGCTTTTGAGAATATTTTCCTTTCTAGAAAACTTGAGGTAAAAGATTTTCCAGAAGAAGTTTATTTTATTTTATTTAGATTAATAATTTTCAAATACATTCTTTTAGAATAGAATTTTCAGACAACCTTGCAATAGAGGAATAACCACATCTAACTATTCTCTATTTTTAGTTTATTTTATTAGAAGTAGTATTTTATTTTAATTAATTTCATGTGTCTATAGAATAGTTTATTTATTTATTTCATTTAAATTCTAAAAAATACAAAAATATGTTAGTTGTTTAATTAGTTTTCTTTTAATTCATTTCTTTTTCAGAAAAATAGAATAGATGGTATTTCATTTTGTTTTATTTAATTAATTGGGAATGAATTTGGTTAGTTAAAAGATTAAACACACTATACTCTAAAGTGAAATATAATAATCACTCGTAACTACTACCACCTTTGAGCCCTAGCTCTTGTTGCCACCTATTGTTCCTCTAGTTTTTCTCGGATCGCGCACCCTTCTAGTCTAGATCAGGGGTCCCTCATGTCAGGGGCCCTTTCTCCCAAGCCACCTAACTCCTGGAATAAGATCATGGAGGGTTCCACCTCCTCTCCTCATATGGAAAATCTTTCTCCTACGCTGACAGATGGGTCCTTCTCACTACACATTCCCTCTCACATCACTGATGCTACTGCTACTTCACGTGATCTTTCTCTGGTGGGAAAATTGATGGGCCCTAGACCCCCTTTGGAGGATATCAAAAAATGGGCACAGTTGAAATGGCACCCATGTGGGGCACTTGAAATAGTAGCAATGCCCAACAGATTCATTTTATTCTCCTTCAGCATGAAAGAGGATTTCATGAGAGCTCTTCTTGGTGGCCCTTGGTTTTTTGGTAGACGTGGCTTCTACCTCAGGAAATGGTCTCCGGGCTTCAACCCACATACTGAATCCATGACCCAAGCTCCAATATGGGTTCGCCTCCCAGGGCTTCCTCTAGAGTTCTGGCATCCAATGGTTATTGAAGGTATTGCTCTCACTATAGGTTCTTTAATAGCTATTGATCAAGCCACTAAAGCTAAAACTAGATTCATCCATGCCCATTTTTGTGTTAACACTGATGTCAGCTATCCTCTCCCAAAAGAGATAGAGCTACTATCTAATCTAGGGAACTGGAAATAAAATATTGATTATGAATATATTCCTCAAGCCTACTCGCTCCTTCTGTAAAAGCATTGGCCACCGGGCCTCTGGTTTCCCCTCCAAACCTCAGCCTAAACCCAAAGCCCAAAATTCTTCCCCAAAATCTAAGAAAACTTTTATTCCAAAAACGTCTTCTGCTTTGAGATCCCAATCATCCCCATCTCAAATTCCTTTACTCTCCTGGAAGAGGGAGAAATTAACACTACCACTGAATTTCCCTCCTCTGTTGATCCCCCTCTTCCCCTCCTATCCCCCACCCTCTCGGTGAACCCCTCGATTCTTCCCCCTCCTTTGAGGAGGATACCCCCTCCTTGGCTGTTTCCTCCTCCCCTCCTCCTCTTGTGTCCTCTCCTCTTTCCCTTCTCATTCCTCCCCTTCCCCCTTGGCTCCTTTTCCTTGGATCCCCCCTCCTTGAGCCTCCCCCGGCCCCCTCTTTCCCCCTCCCTTGGACTCAGCCATCTCCCCTATGGCCCCCTCTTCGGATGATAGTTTTAATCCCCACTATACAAGAAGCAGCAGCAAGAAGCCTAATATTGGCGTAGAAAAGTTAGGGAAGGACTCCAAGCAATGTCAAACTCCAGCAAGAAGCTGCTCTTAATGTCGCTCAAGGAACGTAGAGCACAATCCCCATGGTGGTGGGGAGAAAATCCAAATCTAAGAAATGAAGATCATCTCTTGGAATATAAGAGGTCTCAACTCTCTTCAAAAGTAAAGAGTCATCAAAGATATAAAATTCCAGAACTCTCCTGATATCATAATGCTGTAGGAAACTAAACTTAAAAAAGATGATCATCTCCTAAAAATTTGGCTGGCTACTTCTTTTGAATCTCAACCTTCGGCAGGGAATTCTAGAGGACTATGCACCTTATGGGATCCCAGAAGCTTCAAAGGTGATTGTCTCAAGCATCCCAACTTCCTGTGCATGCTCTTCCAAGAAGTTGGCTCTGACTCCACATGGATTTCCATCAATGTATACACCCCCAATTTGGAGACCCAACGTGGAAAATTATGGAAAGACATCTCAAATTTTATCAACACTTGTGGCAATATCCCCATTTTAATAATGGGTGATTTCAATTGCCCCCTTTTTCCTTTGAAAAAAGGGAGGAGCTCCTACCTCACTGTCAGCATGGAAGCTCTGGCTGACTTCATTAGGGAGAATTCACTTCTTGACATGGACCTTCATGGCTCCTCTTTTACGTGGTCTAACCACAGATTAGGTAGGAACCATATTCAAAGTAGACTGGATCGATCACTGGGCTCTCTGGACTAGATCTCTCTATTTCCTAATTTTTACCTCAATTCCCTCCCCCGGGCTACCTCTGACCACAACCCTCTCCTTCTCAGTGTGAATCACAATCTGAATATCAAGAATCCTCCCTTCAGGTTCGAGCTTTCCTGGCTTGAGAATAATCACCTGAATCCTCTTGTTACCAAATGGTGGGATTTCAATGTTGAGGGCACTGACATGTTTAGGTTCTCTAGCAAACTCAAAGAAATTAAAAACAGCTCAAAATTTGGAAGACTACGGTTTTTGGCAACATCAAGATCTGCAAGCAGAAGCTATCATAGGAAATTTCCAGAGTCTCTACTCAAATGGAAATCGATGGGAGATTGGATCACCTTCACCAAAAAGAAACCTCCCTCCTCAGTGAATACCACAATACACTTCAAGAGGAAGAAACCTATTGGAGGCAATGATCTAGAGCCCTTTGGCTTGAGCAGGGGGATCGCAACACCAAATTCTTTCACATCACTACCTCAAAGCACAAAAGTAGAGACAAGATCAGAGAGTTGGTGTCATCCTCAGGTAACTGTTAACCTCTGATTCTGACATTTCCAATGAGCTTGTCTCCTTCTATTCTAACCTCCTCCAGGTCGACCAACCTCCTTCGAGAGCAATCAATGTCATCTATGCTCCAACATATCCCCCAACTTGTGTCTGCTGAGATGAACAATAGTCTGATCAAACCTTTTGCTATGGAGGAAGTTCATAAAGCGGTCTTCGCCATGAAAAGGGACAAAGCTCTAGGCCCGGATGGTTTTCCAGCTACTTTCTTCCAAGTTTTCTGGGAGACCATCAAGCAGGATCTCTTCAAAGTGGTTAATGAGTTCCAGATCAGTAACAACCTTCTAAAAGAATGGAACACCACCTTCTTAGCCCTTTCCCCAAAAGAGCAGGGCTCAAAAGATGTCTCCAACTTTAGGCCAATCAGTTTATGCAACACCACTTACAAGATCATCACTAAGATGTTGGCTTCCAGGCTTAAACCCCTAATGAATGCTCTCATCTCTCAGAACCAGAATGACTTTATTAATGGGTGGCTCATCCAAGGTGGTATCATTATGGTACATGAGGCTATCCACTCAGCCTATCACTCAAAATCCCCTGGAATGATCCTCAAGCTAGATATGCAAAAATATTTTGATAGAGTCAGCTGGCCTTTCTTGATCAGGGTCCTAGAAAAATATGGTTTCAATAAAAGATGGTGCAGTTGGGTCTTCTCTTGTATTGTGACTCCTTGTTTCTCTATTCTTATAAATGGCATTCTAGGTGGGCTTCTTCAAAAGTAGTAGAGGTATCAGGCAAGGTGACCCCCTATCCCCCTTCCTTTTCATTCTTATGGCTGACTCCCTCAGCAGAGCCCTTGAGGCCACTAAAAGTCAGTCTGTCATATCGGGTCTAAAGATCACTTCCAGCTTGCCTTTAGCCACACATAGCCAATTTGTGGATGATACTTTGTTGTTAAGCACTACCTCTGTGATTGAAGCTCATGCTCTCATGGATATCCTATCTCTCTATCAAGCTACTTCTCAACAAATCATTAACTTCAACAAGAGCAACATCTCTTTCATAAATACTGCTCCTAGGACCTAGAGGAAGATTGCTGATATTTTTGGCTACAAAATTGTGGACCTCCCGCATCCTACCTGGGTATTCCCCTCTTCCAAGGAAAGCAAACAAAAAATCTCTGGAATCCTGTCATCGAAAGATATCAAAAAAAGCTTGCATCTGGAAAGGGGCCTTGCTCAGCCAGGCTGGCAAACTCCAATTGGTTAAAGCCACCCTCCAAAATCTTCCTACTTACTTCATGTCCCTTCTCAAATTTCCCAACTCGGTGAAGGAGGTGGTGGAAAGAATCCAAAATCACTTCCTGTGGTCTGAGCGAAGAAAAAAAGAGGATCCATCTGGTCTCCTGGAAGGAAGTGTGTAAGCCAACCTCTCTTGGGGGCTCGGGTTAAGAAGGATGGCTGATATGAATGCGGCCCTCCTGGCAAAAATTGGCTGGGAAGTTGCTAAAGGAAACTCTCATTGGGCTCAGCTCCTCAGAGCTAAGTACCTTGCTCATAATGAGGAATTTCTTACCTCAAATCCAATTTGAGGTTCGGCCATTTGGAATTTTGTTATTAGTTCCCTCCCCATTATTCGGGCTGGCACTAAATGGAGGTTTGGAAATGGTAGGTTTATTGACTTCTGGTGGGATCACTGGATTGGGGAAAAGCCACTTGGATAGAACCCCTCATGGGATCCTATTAAAAGAAGCCTCATTAATAGGCATGGAAGGTTAGTTTCTGGCTACTAGAAGGTGGTGAACTCCATACCCTCCTAGACTATTCTGGATTGGGATGGAATAAGAGATCAGCAGAGGCTGCTCCTGACTTCGCTTAGAAGTGAGCTTTCCTCCATCTATATCCCCTTTTCCCAACCTGAAGATGAGCTAATTTGGCCCCTCTCCCCATCTGGATCTTTCTCAGTTAAATCGCTTACCTCTCCATGCATTGTACCGGCTCTGGTCCTCCCCTCACCAAGATTTGGCCGAAGGAAATAATCCCCAAAATTGGATTTTTCTCCTAGCTCTCTTCTAAGAATGCTTTCCTCTCAGGAGAAAATTTGAAAAGGAGGGGTTTCTCTCTTCCCACTAGATGTGTGCTCTATGCTAAGGCAGTGGAATCCTCTTCCCATCTTTTGATCCACTATCCCTTTTCTCAAGATATTTGGCATTGGTTCTTATCACGGATGGGAGTGATCTGGACCTTTCCAGAGTCCATACAGGACACCCTCTCTCAATGGTGCTCCCCCTTCTCCCATCTGGCCCTGGTTCTAGCCTAGAAACTTCTCCTCCCACATGGCATTTGGGGCATCTAGAAAGAAAGGAATAGAAGAATCTTTAAAGACCAGAGTCTTGAACCTGATCGTGTGGCTATTCAGATAGCTCTGACTTTCTAGGATAATCTCAACTCTCACTTCTGGACCAAATATCAACAAAAATTCAAATTTGTAATTCTCAGGAGTGGCAGCGGTTGTTGGAAAATCTTCCTATAAGTAAAGCCCCTACTTCTGATCGTGGTTTAGTGTGGTGGCTCCCCCTCCTGGTTGGAGAAAACTTAATATGGATGGTGCCTCGAAAGGCAATCCTAGTAATTCAGTGGAGGAGCCATCCTTCATAGTTCCTCCAGGTTCCATTATGGTTGCCTCTGCCCATAACCTTAGTTATGGCACCAACCATCGTGTGGAAGCCATGGCCATTCTCAAAGGCCTTGAGTTGGCTATCAATTTTGGTGATGATCCTCTCCAAGTTGAAAGTGATTCCCTCAATATCATCAATCTCCTATAGTCAGTAGATACTGGTCAATGGTCGATCCAAAATATCATCGCTGATATCAGAATCTTACAAAGGAGTTTCCAGCAAATTCAGTTTCAGCACATCCTCCGGGAGGGGAACAAAGTGGCGGACCACTTGGCTAACATCGAGTTCTCCTTGAGAGTCAACAAAGCTGGAAGGACAACTTCCTAGCTGATCTCCTCCAAATTATCCAGAATGATCTCTCTTCCTAACATTGGCTGGTGGAAGGGTGAGCTGACTTGGGTGTCAACAATGCATTTATGGACTCCCAAAAGGTGGTAGAAACAATAATAATAATTCTTCATTTATTATGATTAGACCTTTGGTGCTGAATCATTTGAAGGGGGAGATGTGTTATGATGTGGAGGATTTCCTCACGCATGGTGTAATTCCTCCCCTTAATCATATGATGTACTGGCGGGAGGGTAATGATGTTGATGCAGATGGCTCCCATGCCCTGGGTGGGATTTTTAAGGCCCTCCAACGATCCCCTCTTTCACATTCTTTCCAATTCTCTCAACAATATGGGTGGCCAACTGAAGCGAATTGAACCTGCATCCTGTGACATGGTTAAGGATGACGAGGAGGTTTGGAACATCTTATTGGAAAATGGTATCACCACTTTCCTTGAGAGAATGGTGGGTTATTCGCCCTGGTCTCATACGCGGTAATGGCTTCCTAGTCGAGGGGGCATGTCCGATCGGTAAACACGTATTTTACTATCTCCACAAATGTAATCGCTGATGCCACGGGTCTCCCGGCCACTGGCGATATTTACTTCAAGTGCTCACTACATGCTGAAATGTAGGATTTCATCGCTCCAGGGATAAGCCTATCAAATATCTCTCAGGGTACACTCACGATTCTCTACCTCCCCCATGGAATAGAGTTGCTGAAGTCATTATGCGTTATTTCACTATTGATGGCCACTATCGTCTGGTCTACGGCCCCACTTTTTTATCCTCTCGCATCTGCGTTGGGGAAAAAAGATCAATCTGCTGCCTTCCTCTATCAATCCTTAGAGCATTCTGTTCAATTGGCTAGAGACGGGGAAGGAGCAATCCTTCATCAGGGCTTACTGTACTTATTATTTTCTAATGTTGCCTCACATGCTGATTTAATCTACTTTCCCCCCAAGTCGGGTCATCATCGCCATTCTCCCTCACCTTCCCCCCGTCCCTCTTCCACCTCCCTCTGCTCTTCCGATGAAACCGATGCTTACACCTTTCTCCGATTCGGACTCGGATGTCACCATCATGGTCCCTCCTCATGTTTTCTCCAACCCTTATGCTCCCCTACTTTTTCCCCACTTCATTTGTGCCTCTTTGTTAGAGGGCACTGACACCATTAAGGCGGTCTCCCCTGTCTCCAGCCCTGATACTTCTCTTGCTGATGACATCCTGGGCCTTGGCAAACTTTACCCTGACTCCCCTGCCTCGGAGCAGATTGAGTCACACCAGCCTGTTGAAGATCCCAATTCTTAGAAAGTTGGGGATATTCGATTTTCACTGACAAAGAAACTCATGCTGACACCCTAAAGTCTCCTTCGAATTTGGATGTAAATCCTGCTGAACATGTGGCTGCTGACTCCCAGAGAGATGAACGCAGAGTTGAGTTGGTGTCTTCTATTCTGAACAAGCTCCAACGTGCTTTCAAAGCCCTAAAGGCCTGGGAGATTTTCACTGATACTACCAGGAGTGCCATAGCCAAAGACTATTCGGAGCTCATCACCCTTGCGGATCAACTTGCTGAGGATTCGGGATCTCCTAGAGCTAGAAATGTGGTCGCTGAGCTGAAAAAGCTCATTTGATGTCTTCTTCTTTTCTCCTGCTGTCTTTTTTGTTATCCTTTTTTTGGAATCTTCTAGGGTACTTATCTTATATGTATTTTTTTGCTAAATCTTTCCTGATGGGCCTTTTTGTATAAGGTTGTGGGACCTTCTAAAACCCTCCTTTTACCCTATATATTCCAAAAAAAAAAAGATTAAACACACTTGTCTTTTATTTATGTTGAATTTACTTATTTTATTTTTTTAAAACAAACTTTCAACGTAATTTAGAAAACAAATAAAATCAAACAATTAAACAATAGGGAACTTACGCTACCCATACATAGCCTCTAATTCCCCTTTGGCCAATTCAACTACTAGGAACTCACACTACCTGATCTTAGTCCCTGATTCTCCTATAGTTTACTATCATCATTCCCGTAATCATGCACATTTTGGCTGTCATGGCATGACCTCGGGAGTTTGAGTGATTTTAGGGTAACATGTTGATTCTCGGATGCACAATGACTTTTGTTGTGGTCCAAACATCTCATAGTTTTCACATCATATCTCTTAAGTTACGAGAGAAATGTAGTTAGTCTCGAGAAATGTATCGCTTATCCTTCACTTTCAAGATTGTAAGTTTACTAAAGCACCTTAAATATTCTTCTTAGTCTATTATGAAGAATGGATATAAATGGAAAAATTTGAAATCAAATTGAAGGAGTCAAAGAAGTTTGAAAGCATGTTATAATGATAAACTTATTTATTATCCTTGTAACTAATTATCACTTGCTTAAGGAATTTGAGCAAACAAGTTGATAACTGCTACAAAGGTTATTTTCAGTTTTTTCATGTGGATGTGAATAGAGTGTAAGAGAGTTTGAAAGGATTTCTTATTAATTTTTTACTTTTAGAGAATCCTTGAAAGGATCTTCAAAAACTAAAGTTTTTCAGATGGGTACCTCTTAAAATAATTTTATTATAAGTCTTTTGACCTCCTTCCATTCAATTTAATAAAGGAAAATAATTGAAGAATGACAAAGTGTGTGAAGTTGGAATGAAAAAGGTTTGATCTTTTATTGTATATATGAAACTTATTTTGTGTATAGAGAAGTTTCTAAAGGAAGTGAAAGCTTGTACTTGTCAATGACAACAACTAGACTAGTATAAAAGAGTCAAAATTGAGAAAAGAGGAGTATGAACCTTATAGAAAGACTAATAGTGATATGAAGTGTTATTAACTCATGTTGAAACATGTCGTGTTACTGAAATAGTTATTTCAGTTTGGAATAGTTGTGTGTTTACAAGATGAAATCAAAGAATTATATGTGATGAATAAATGCCTTCTTGATTGTATGATATTAGAAGTTTGGACATCTAAGAAAGGGTGTAATTGATAAAATGGCTTAAATAAATAATCATGAATAGATTCGAGGCATGAAAGAAGTTCCATCAAAGATTAATTGGCAATAGATTGAAAGAGGAATGCCTAAAATATTTTAACATGAAGATAGGACTAATATAAAAAATTTGGAGCTTGATACAAATGGAGATGTATATGAAATTATTTTTGTATGACAGAGATTAGATGCTAAGTAGACGATCAAAAGATAAGGGAAAAATGGGAATTAGGATAATAACAAGAGAAGTAAGCTAAGTTAGGGGTAATTATCAGTTGTATAAGACAATAAACTAAGTGTGACCAAATTCTTGAACAATTCTAAGTGATATCTTAGCATGTGAGAATTTGTATCTTCTTTGTGAGTTGAAGCTCACTAAAGGTCAGTTGTTGCTAAACAAAACTTAGGAGTTGAATCTTCTAGACAGGTTGAAGCTTGTCAAAGACTGAGTGGATTCTTGGTCAAATTTTGGAGTTGCAGCTCTAGGTTGAGTTGAAGCTCAACCATGAAATCAATGTAACAGATATAGGAAAATTTGGTCCTAAGCATAGTTCTTGGTTTCAGTGGGTGTTTTCCCAATTTGGGTTTCCCACATTAACTCTGTCTCTATGTGTTATCTCTATTTTTAGCTTCTTGTGAATACTAGTTTGATATTGATGATGAAATTGAATATAAATTGATTCATCCCCCTCTCATTGTCCTAATTTCCAATATTATCCATTAGATATTTTTATTCATTAAGAATAGTTCTACCCATTTCTTGTACAGTTTTGTTCTTTCTTTCTACTACACCATTCTACTAAGGTGTCTCGTGAAGATGAAAATTTTCTCCTTATTCCTTGAGTCTCACAAATTTCATCAAATTCTTCCGACTAAAAATCCCCTCCTCTGTCATATCTTAAACTCTTTCTTTTAACATTATTTTCATTTGCTACTACTAGTGCTTTGAATGCTTTAAATATTTCCAATGCCTCTAAATTTTCTTTGAGGAAATAAACCCATTTCATCCTTGTGAAATCATCAATCAACAACATGAAATAGTTATCTCCTTGTATAATTTCAGTTTTGGTTGGTCTAAAAGATCAGCATGTATCAACTCTAAAGGTTGTGTAGTAGAGTATTATTTTGTTTTGAAACTTCTCTTAGTCTATTTCCCATGAAGGAATGCTTTACAAAGCTTATCAGCTGGTTTTCTTATCTTAGGCATGTTCCTTACACATCCCATGGAGCTAATTCTAAAAATATTATCAAAATTTAGATGTCCCAGTCTTATGTGCCAAATCCAACTCTCATCCACTTTACTTGTGAATAATTTTTCTTTGTTTACCTCCTTTAGAACATACATATTATTTTTGGTTATCTTTTCCTTTCCAATGACTTACCTGATATTTTATTTCTTTATGTCACATCCCTTTTCATGAAATAATATTGTATATCCCTATTTACACATTTGACTGACATTCAAAAGATTATGTTTCAATTATTCGACATACAATAAATTTTTAGTGATAGTTTTTCCATTGTCAAGACTTATCTTACCTTTTCCCACAATATTAGCTGAGGTATTATCTCCAAATCTCATTGTACTAGAAGCATTTTCCTCTAGAGATATAAACTTACTCTTGTTTCCTATCATGTGGCTAGAACACCCACTATCAATATACCACTCCATGTCTTCACTCTGAGAATGAAAGGTAGTTTGGGATATCAATCCTTGTTCCTTTGCATTTGTAGGGTCTCATTTGACCTTATAAATTGTTTTTATTTGGAGGTATTTGATAAAAAAATCTGGCTATGTGTCCATACTTTTGGAAATTGTAATAAATCGGCTAGTTGAGATGTCTACTATGACCTTTAGCATGCATTCTACATTTTGAGGATTTGTGACCAAATTCATTACAAAAAAAAATCCATAAAATGAATGAGAATACTTTATAACATGATGGTGTTTTTGTGAATTATATCTCTTCATGAAATTAACTCTCTTAGAGTTAGGGAATTTTGAGTTGTCTTGGTCATCTTCTTGCTTTCTTATTTATCATCCTAATTATTCTCCTTAAATCCTAAACCAAATTTATCATTTGCATCTATTTCCTTTCCTAGAAGGTCATATAGATAATTTTTTCTCTTTTCAAATTTGTGATAGGTCTTCAATTTGGTGGAGGTCTGATCCAATTGAGTTTATAGTAGATCTATTTCAGATTTGAGATTTAGGTAACCTTATTCCTTGATTTTCAAGGACTCATCAATCAAATTGATTTGTACTTAAAATTCCTTGACCATATCTTCATGTTCTTGGGCTTATTTGTTTTGTTTCTCCTCAAGAAGGATGATTTTTCCTTCATACTCTTTCACCATCAATTTTAGTTTCTGATTCCTCTTTCTTTGATGTTTTAACTCTTCTAAAGCACTGATTAATTCAGCCTCAAGGTTAACCTCTTCATCTTCTTCATTTGAACTTTCATATTTAGTATGAAGCTTGTCTTTTGAGTTTATTGCAGTAGATACTTCTACAATCATGAATTTTTTTCATCTTGTGTCCCTTCATCATCACTTTCGAGTTGTTGGAATCACTTGACTGAGAAGATATTGAACCTTCTTATGTGTATAAATTCTTCTTGTTTTTGAAGTATTTATTTTTTCCCCCTTGTTTCTTGAATTTATTCTTTTTCTTTTGAGAGGATTCTTCATCATCTTGGTCCCCCTTGTGTTTTTTGGGACATTTTGAGGAAAAATGACCAACTTGACCAAAACTTAAGCATTTGAATGGCAGCTTGCCTTTGTACTTACCTGGACCTCTTTTTAGTTTCCTTATAAACATGGCTTCCACCTTTTCATCATCTATCTCCATATCAGACTCAACTTTATTCTTCTTACCATGTGATTCCTTATCAGCCTTGAAGGCTGCCTCTTTCTTGATTGACTTTGAATCACTTATTCTCATCTCATATGCTGTTAATATTCCATGAAGATCATCCATTTCAAATATGGTTAAGTCATTGCCTTCCTCCATTGTTAACACCTTGGAATAAAATATTAAGGATAATGATATGAGAACCTTGTGAACAAACACAATCTATTCTGATTCCTCTCCTAAGCCTCTAATCAAATTTATAACTTAATCCATTCTCTACAAGTATGAAGCAACATTCTCACCTTCTTTCATTTTCATGCTTTCAAATTGTGCCAACCCACATAGAATTGTATTCATGGCCAAGTTATAATTGTTTTCACTTTCTCTCTTTCCTATTACATTAGTAGGAGGTTTATTGGAATATTGTAGCCACTATCAACTGATTTCCATATGTCAAACCCAAGTGACATTAGGTAAGTATTCATTCTGACACTCCAAAAAGAATAATTTGATCCATTGAACATGGGTGATTTGAAGCTAGAAAATCCACTTTTTGACTGATTTCTTGTCATTGCTAAATTTTCTGGATCTCCCTTGAGTTGTTAAACTCACCACACCATGGCCAAGATATGATACCAATTGTTAGAAATAGGAACAATGAGAGGGGTTGAATCAGTGTTCAATTCAAATTTTGTTTGAAAATTCAACCTTCAATCATATTCTTAAGTTATGAAAAACACAAATCAAATGAAACAATGATCACACACAAGAGAGAGATAAGATTTTTAAGTGGGAAACCCAAATTGGGAAAAAAACACTGAACCAAAGGACTATTTTCTCAATGGTTACAAAATTGTTGAGCTACAACTCAACTGATGAAGCTAAAACTTCAAATCAAGCTACAAATTGATCATAAGAAAGCTACAACTTGCAAGAAAGCTACAAATTTCTAATTATACTGAGCTAAAACTCAATGCTTACACATAGTCTAATACCAATCTTCAAATTGGTCACTAAACACCTAATTGTGACCCTAAATTAGAAAAATGGCCTTCTTATTCCACCTATAATTTTTCAATATTTCAAACCACTACTCACCTCTTACGTGTTCTCTTTCCTCTTGAAGCATTCACTATCTCTTCTTGATTGATCAATTCAATACCTTTATCATACTTTACTATTCATCACTCGACATAATAAAAATGTCCATCTCACAACATTAGTTTCAAATTCCAATATTTTTAAACATTTTGTATCTATCTTCACACATATCTCAGTCAAAAATATCCTTTATGTTCACTTGCATTGTTTATTATTAACACCTTATTTTTTCTCATTCAACTAGCACTATTACTATTTTTCAATCTTTTATTTGGTATGTTCAAAACCAAAACCTAAGGATTTATAATATTCACACCACTACCCCTGATTCAAACTTTCTTGAGCTATTCAAAACATCAAATCTTTAAATTCTATACTCATAAATTTCATGGCTTTTGGACTCACTCATGATATTGACCAAGGAAGGAATCTTCACATTCTAGTTCAAGATAGATGAGGAGAATAAAATTTTGTAACTTATCATGTCCATTTAGCTTCTCCATGGGCTCAACTTCTTTGAACTAGGAAGTTCCATGTCTTTTCAAGTTCACAAGTAGACCAAAAAATTAGCCACTCAATCAAATTGTAGTGTTTTAGGCTACACCATTAGACTATGAACATAATTGTAAGAAACTAAGAGCATTGGGTACACTCCATAAATATTCAATTGATGTCATATGGATCATATTCCACTTTTTCAAGAGCCTTTTTAATAAACTTGCATTTGATTAGTCACCTATGATAGAATACAACAAGACTGGGTATGCTTCTCACATCTCTCACATAAAATTCAAGATTTCAAACCAACTTAATATCATACCAAGATCAAATTTGACCTCTCTTACTATTTAGAGCATTTGCATGAAGAACACAACCTTCCAAAATGAAGAAACATCATTTAAAATGCTTTCTAGAACTGCACAAAGTTTGTAAAGTTGTCTTTAAAGGAATGTCAAGAAATTTTATTTTAGCCTAGATGAAAATGTATAAAACTTGAAAAATCTTGACCATGACCACAAGACAGATATTTTCAAGAAATTTCATTGGTTTAATCTCATGCTTCAAGTAATTTACTCATCTAAACCCTAGGTAGAGGATTTTTCCAACTGTGTAAGCTCGGGGGCTTTAAAATTTTATTTTTCAGTCATTCTTCAATGAAATTCAAATATTTTAACTTCTAGGGATATGTGGGACTATTATACATATTTTCATGCATTAAAATAGTTTGAAACACTTAAATTCCCTCCCGAACTTCAAATACCAAGCATAAAAGACTAAAATTTTGACAATGTTTTACTTGTTGAGCTCAAAAATATGCTTTAGGGTTTATGCTTGAGACTTGGTTTGGAATGAAGGATCAATGAGGTATTATTGACCTCCTTTTAACATCTGACACAACATTGAAGACCAATTATTCATCTTTACATGGAGGTTTCATCTATCCCAGAGGAGTACAGATCAACATTATGACTGTCATCAAATGCACACACACAATCTTCTTCTATTTTTCCTTATTCTTCACATGTGAAGCACTACAATTTCTACCTTGAATATGATATTTAAGAGGAATTTTTTTATACTCTTGACTCTCAACACCCACTAGCACAAACTTGGCAAGTGAAAAAATGAATTATGGGTACATTGTCTCTTAAGAAAGCATAAGGAAATCTCAACAATTGAAGATTTCACTCAAACAAGGCTTCAATTTGATAACAATATAGAAAAATACACTTTAATAAGATAATGATAACCCTATTAGAGTATTTTAGAGAGAAATTTTAGGATAAAATATTCAAGCATACCATTGAATACATATTTCTTTACAAAGTGTTAAAATATAGTGTGGAGGTCAAGTGTTTGAACTTCAAGATTGATCACAAGGCCTAACTAAATGCTCCATCAACTTCAAATTAACTTGTAGAATAGAACTAGAACCACTTTCTACCTCAAACATAACTTATTGTAAACTGATTGTACCTTTCAGTTCTCATAATTATATGAATATGCCCATGGAAAGGTTGATATGGAATGGGCTATGAGGAATATGCTTAAAGACCATAAGTGTAACCACTTTGGCATGGAGAAAACATTATTTAGTTCTTGAGTAATTGAATCACCTCACAAGCTCGACCTCTTCAAAAATTGATGAAATTTGGAATGAATAACTATAAAAAACCCATCTACACACTCCATAGGTTGGTTATCCATAGATTTTCCTGTATAACTCAAACCTATTTCATTTACCTCAGCATACACTACTAGTCCTCAAAGTAAATTTTGGTGAACTTTTGAATTTTTCCTCCAAGAGCTAAACTGAGCCTTTTGATTGCTCATACATGCCCTAGGAAATGTTCATAGGATCCTCACATTCTTAAAAGTTTTTTCATGACCTATATTAATCTTTCAATCCTCATTAGGCTCTAGAACTAGGCCTAAATGAGCTAGTTTCAACTGTGACTTTCACAAGATGACCTAAAACTCATTCCAAGAGCTCTGCCATGCTTTGAAACCATCATATATGACTTGTAGAACCTTTGAGCCAAGAATACCAACCAGAACTATACCTTATGTGGATAACTACCTCACTGTTTAAGCATGTAGCACTCTGAGACCACCCTGAAACCATCTTAAACCATCCTGAGATGAACTTGAGATGACTGAAGATCACTAAAAGACACCTATTTGCATGAAATTTCACTCCTCCTTTTCCATCAATGCCATTTGACATAAATGAAAACACTAACCAATACAACTAGGTTCAATAGAGATCAAATGTTAAGTCTTACCATTTGAATCATGATTGAAAGTCTTTAGAGTGAGTATTCATCCCAAAAGCATTGTGAAGTAGCTCAAGGCATCAACAATCCAATGAATTACAAAGGTATGTATATTATTTCATCTTGAAAGGGTACAAAGAGCTATAGAGGAATTATCGGACTATGCATAACTTCTTGAGGTCTATGTAGTGCATCAAGCATGAGTGAAAGATGACAAGGGAGTTTACAAGGTTGTTTTGTCTAAATTATGCAAGTAGAGTACTTTGACAACTATCTATAGGTCTGTAAATGCTTTCAAAGGAAGGGGTATTTGATGGAATTGATCCAAGAATTTTAGGTATTGGAATGGTGTATTTCATGATTTTTGAGATAAGAAAGGTATCATTGGTTAAAGTATGTCCTGTTATGATTCAAGGTAGACATTTATGAATATTTATTATGTCAATACCTCAAAATTATAGCATGGTAAATTAAGAGGATAAAATGATGACCTATAGGACTATAAGGGACTACTTGAGATAGGGAAATCCAAGTAAGGGATTGATTAGATGTTATAGGCATTAAAGAAATCTATTAGGACATGATGTGTCGTACCTGTTAAGTCTATCTTGGATTAATAGGTACTTGCCCGATTGTAGGTGAAATTGTGATTGCTTATCATGCTTGACTTGATTAAATTACAGATAAACAATATGTATAATTTTTAATCATGTTGATTTCATTATTTGGAAGGTTTATATTGATGGCTTGATTTATGTATGTAAGGTTTCTTCTTTATCAATCCTATATTGATTCACTTATTTACATTTCTGTAACTGTGTGTAGTTAATTAATTTTATGATCTTGGTAAGGTTGACTAAATTAGTGAAGACCCTTGTTGGAAAATAAAGGTATAGTCAATAATCGGGTCATAGACCCAGGATTCTATTTAAAATGTTATTTTAAAAATCCTTTATGAGGAATTTATACTAATGTCGACTGGTTTGTAAAATGATTATAAATTATGTCTTATAAAAAAATAAATAAATATATATATATATACATATATATATACATGTATGTATACATATATATATATATATGACATATATATATATATATATATATATGTATATATATAATATACATATGATTTATGTTTTATGTTATATTATATTATATAATGAAGACTTAAAAAAGGTCTAGCCATACTATGTATGGAAATGCAATGTAATGTTTGTTAATGGGAAGGGGTCGGTAGCTCGACCGAGCCCCCTAACCCAAGCTCATATCGAGATGTTCATTTACTTGTTCACTAAGCCATATATAGAATGATGATTTCACACATTGGTCAATTTTTCGAGCAAGTGGAAGTTTATGGTTTATGATTTTTATTTAACCCCGATTGTTGGATGGTGGATAACCACCCAAAAAGAAGGAAATAATTTCAAGACCATTAGGAGGAAATGCCAAAGTTGGTGGATAGTGGTTTAGTAGGGAATTGGGAGGAGTTGGAAGGAATATGGATAATTTCATTAAATGAATTTTAATGAGGCTCCGTAGCCTCGGGAGAAGCGGGAAGCTTCTCGAGGAAGCCACCGCCAAGCTAAGTGGTTATTTTGGTCTATCATTTTTCATTTTGGCCTTTTGGCTCGCCATGCGAGCTCTGCATGTAAAATTCGTCATGGTTATTTTTGGGGAAAACTGTTGGGACTTTGCATTTGTAGACACCTATAATTTGGATTGAGCAATTTAAATACTTAAATTGTGCTAATTATCCCATTTCCCAAAAATTGATGACATATCATCAATAACACACCTTTTCTCTTCTATCACCACTGATTAATTACATTATGCTAATTAATTAACCCTTTTATCACTCAAGACACCGATTAACGACCTTAATTAGTGTTCCTTTCTATATAGATTAATTAATTAACTTCCCCTTCTATTAAATCAATAAATCATCATTTATTGGATTAAAATCCTCTCATAACTAAGATTACATGCTAAATTTCTTCTAAAAACTTCTATAATATTACACCTACCTATTAGTTAATCACCCTTGATTAATTAATACACCCCCTCAACTCCCATGGATCACTAATGATATATTAATCTCTCCTAAAGAAAACTTAAAGTATGCTTATCCCTAACTAACCTAGCTTTGCTATTATCCCACATACAATAGGATGCAAATATTCTTCAAACCAAAGGGTTATATAAAGAACCCTCCTCCTACCTTTCTTCTTACACCTTTGCATGCATATAACATAAACTATAGGCATTTTCATCTTTGAGCATCCTCCATTAGTGTTGAGCTAGGTATCTTCATTTTCATTTCATCCATCCAAGATTTTGAGTCATATGGAGAGAATCAAAATGGCCTTGTAGCCATGTCTTGATGAGACTCCATTCTTAAACCCTTGGGATCAAAAAAACAATCACATTTTGATTGCTAAGGATCTACATAGGTCCATTTCTAGTTAGCTTTCAAAGAGTAGAGAATAATGCTTAACATGTTAGTTTGATTTTCCTTCAAATTTCTATGCATGTTGTTGATATTTAGTCTCTTTAAGCTCTTAGCATGATGATCTATGTTTAATTTAGATTTTTTTGGAACTATTAGGTGTTAGTTTCAATTCTCTTAGCTTAGCTAATTAATACATGGATACATTTGGCACACCCGGTGGGATGAAATTCATAGTCTCTTTGATTTTAATGAGTTTTACTAGTTTTTCTCAAGTTTTACTAACCCAAATCATGCACATGTGAAATAAGTTAAAATCCTTAGGTTATTTCACTAACTTTATATGCATTGAATCTCTCTTATGGGGTTTATTGTGATGGGTTGTCATTATATTTGAGTTAAATTAGGAAAAAATGGACCTTTTTGAGGTTGCATATGTTAGAGCTTTGTATTTTGACATCATCTACATATACATGCGCAAGAAATTTTGTAGGGGTGCACACACATTCAAAATCATGTACATGTGTTCAAAAGAGTGCACACACACATTTATTTCATGCATACATTATGTTTCTAGTTGTACCTATGTCGTTTCCTTATTTAGACCCACGCATGCATTGAAAAGGCCACACATATAACTCTCTCCCCATACACATGAAATTAAGCTCTTCATGTTTTTCTTACGTAGTCTTCTTATCCGCACATATGATTAAATGCATGCATGACACCTCTCTGGATGTGTACACATTTTCTAGGATTATTTTTTACCCTCTATCTAGACGCATGCACACATGTTATGAAGGCCACACATATAACTCTCTTCCCACACACATGTTTAGCTCACTATAATTTTTAGTAGAGGTGCGCACATGATGTTATCCATCTGCACATGTTGATAAGGGTGTGCATACACTTTGAAGGGCATACATAGTGTCATATACAGATTTGAATGTTATTTTAAAATTTATAAAATCTTATGTTCTTGATGTGCTAACTCCTTGTAGGTTTATTTGAGATTAACTTCTGTTTTGTAAGGTATATCTTCATGTTTTTTTCTAATTTGTTTGTTTAAGATTAATGAATGTTGCATGCTTGTTTATGAGATTAGAATCATGTATGATCTTCCCTCACACCTTTTAGGTGATCTTGGGAATCATAAATGATTTCTACATCTTTTCTATGCTTTTGAAAACATCTCATTACACTTATTGCTAAGGGAATGAATGTCAAATTGGCTAAAATGAACAAATTATGCATTTAAGTTAAGTGTTTTTCCATTGTTAGTTAAATAGTTGGATTTTACGTCATGTATGCTCTTCTCTTACATCTTAGATGATCTTGAGAATTAAAAATGACGTCTTATCCTCTTTTTTGTTTGTGGAAAACTACTAAACTCTTCATGCAAGACCTAAAAATGATTTCCAAAGAAAGGAGAATAAAAAAAATTTCTAATTACACGTGTGTTATAGGTTGCCAAATGGTGTGTGAAAAAAACCACATTAAGTCTAAAAGATAAAAAACACACCACATTCATCACACTATATTTATAGGTTCAGATAAGGGTATGCCCCATCCACTCTAAACTAGGACCTAAACCCTTTTTCATAAGCCTTAATCTACAACAGTGGGTGTGTTACTAGAACCCCAAAGTAGTCCACATAAGAGGGAACCTTGTGGATCAAAATGGGAAGTGCTCCTCACACCTACTTGACTAGTTTACATGTGAGATTTAGCATCAAATTTATCCGTATTGTGACCCTAGTGAGAATAAAACTGAACGCATTCATTTCTCATTGTATTTGAAGGGGTAAATAAAATCTAAGATACTCCAAGACTAGTTAGTGTGACTTTCTTAGTAAATCGAGCTCGTAAGGGTATCTTGTGACACCTAGTTGAGGGAACCACCTAGGAAAGCCATTTTGTCTTAGAGCCAACTTGACCGTATCAAGAAAATCATTGTTGTAAAGAGCTTTCACAAAGGGAGAAATTTATTGGAGTCAAACCTTGTTTATCAACAAGGGAGAGTCCATTAAAGTTAAAACTATGTGTCATTCACCATGAAAATTTTGAAGCATTACTTTTTCTTAGTTTTTCACTCGCCATAAGGTGACATGAAACTCTTCCAAGTGAGGCCAAATTTTTTCAAAATCACTTGATCTACTTCCTTTGATTTATTTTTACACTTTGTTGATCAAAAGGGGAGAAACCATAAGTGTGTTATCAATCGATCGTGTCCACCACTTTTGCACCCGTTTACATTCATCCTTTCTTGAGAGTGGATGGTAAATGTTGAAAGTGTGTTGGTACATTTTCATATCTTGATATCCATTTGATCTTGATACCCAAGTCAAGATTGTCATTATAGTTAGTCTTGATTATTCACTTGATTCTCCTTTGAAGTGTTATGTTTCTTGTATCGTATCATAACAATTTTGATACTTACATCTTGTTTCTTGCAAACTTGACCTAAGTATCTAGATTGTAATGTTACACTACGCACACCTTAACAATTCCTTGGTATAATTTAGCATTGGTTTTCTTTCAAACATTACCTCAATTTTGAAAGGTGTTTTTGTTACCTTGTGTACATGTCATACTAATATTATTTTGATATTAATACCTTACTTTTCGTAAATTTTGGTTAACGTATCTTAGTGGTATTGTTACATTGTTCATATTCAGTAACCCCCACTTTTTGAGATTTAGGTCTTGCTTGGACTTAAACTTACTTTAAGTATAATTTGATCGAAATCATATCAACCTCTTGTTATTACTTACACCTTGTTCATTTTGAACTTGACATAAGTGGTGACATTTCGTTGATCATTTTAAAGTCAAACTATTATTTGGAAACATTTAGGAGTAGTTCATTGATTGATTGGTTTAATATGACCTTTTTGTGAATTTTTCTTTTGTGATTATTCTTATTTTGACTTATCCATTTAGGAAAATCACTTTGATCCTTTATTCTTTACATTCATTATTATTTAGACTATTGACATTCTTTGTGCATCCTTAGTAAACATCTCATTCTAGGTTTTCACTTAGGTTTGATTATACCCTTGAAAAATTCAACAAAACACCTTAGTGAAATTCTCATTTGCTATGGCCCCCATAACAAGAATGGGATCCAAGAGACAAGCATGGGAAACATAAAACAAACAAGGGTCAAATCCCTTTATCGGTCATGATTTAGGACCTCTATTTTCTACAAAAAGGAAGAGGATGAGATGGTAGACCATAGTGGTGATGAGTTGGGATCACCACACATGGATTTGAATTTGACCCCACCCAATTAGATGAGTTCCTCTTTCTAAACAAAGATAGAGTGCTTGCAAGAGTTATGGAATTAGGTGCTAGAATTCCAACTAAACATGAAACTATTCCACCTACAAATAATGCTAATGAGGAAGAATGCCCCCTCATTAATATGGATGACATTTTAGGACATGGAAAAGCTTCCACCTCAAACACTAGAAATGACAACACATGGGTGGTTTTAAAATTCCACTCATTAGAATACCACGTAGGGTAAGAGTGGAACATGAAAACATGAAACAACCTCCTCAACATGAAAATAAAGAGGAACCTCAAAATGAAGAAGTCACTATACAACAAAAAATTCAACACCTTAGTCAAAAATTAGCTTTTCTAGCATCCCATGTGTAAAAAGAGACAAAAAAAATGCACATCGGGAAAAACCTAAGGTTATAAATAGTGAGATTCACACAAAAAACCAAGAGGGAGAAACACTAAAATGTAGTCACATTTACATGCCATCTTCCCCCACTAAAGAAAAAATTATTTCACAAGAGTTACAATATATGAAAGCAACACTCACAAGCCTTTAAGAAAGAAATGTAGGACATAACAAGAAATATCAATATGAAGAGTTATGCCCTTATCCATTTGATAAGGCTATGTTGCGTATACCTTTTCCTAAGAAATTTTACTGCCCAAAATTTGATAAATAAAAGGAAAGGGGACCCATGGGATCATGTAAAATATTTTACGTAACATGTTAATAAGTGACGTACAACAACAATTACCTCATATGACTATTTCTAAGAAGTCTAGAGGACAAACATTAGAGTGGTTCCTTCACTTACCTCATGGGTCTATCTTCACATGGCTAGAACTAGCAAAAAAATTTATGTGACATTTCTCATTTAATGTGGAAAGAGACATAACCATGTTAGACCTATGTAATTCCAAACAAGACCTTTGCAAGTTTCTTACAAAGATGGTGGGGGCTAGCTAGTCGCTTCCCTTGCTCAATCCTTGAAAAACAACTCATTAGCATATTTGTACCCAACCTAAATCTAGACATTTCCTTTCACCTACAAATGCATTGTGTTGGAAACTTTGAAGAGGTAATTGAGAAAGGAAGCCAAATAAAAAAGGCTCTAATCGCGAAAGGGACAATCAAACCCTTTTCAAAAGATAATCAGTCTTCAAAACCTACGACAAGCCAAAATTATTTAATAAAAATAAGAATGTTGTAGGAGATGGAATCACATGGATTCTAAATGCATACAAGTAGTCCAAGTTGGTCCACCTTTTAAACTAACCAAAGGGCCAATCCAACCACTAGTTAAACAAAGAGTGTTCACTCCTTGTTAGACTCATTGTCCACAATCTTAAAACAACTAGATGTAGTCAACCTAGTGACATATCCTACAACGATACCCTTTGATGAAAATGCCCCTAAACCTTCATGGTATAAAGAACATGAGTATTGTGACTTCCACCATGTCAAAGGACATAAGATGAAAAAATGCTTAAAACTATGCCACTTCATCCAAGACCTTATCGATAGTGGAGAGATAGAATTCGATTCCCAAAATCAAATCAAACACCAAATAAAAATATGGGAATATTCAAGGAGCCTTTCCCACAACATGGTAAATGGGGTGAGAAAAATATAGATCAGGGAGAGTCTTCCTAGAGCTATAAAGCCACAAATTATGTTTATACCCAAACCAATAACAATCAATATGAATCACTTATTGGATGTGTTCATTCTTCTTGACAAGCATGTAAATACCATTAGGATCAAAGGAAGATATTTTGCTATGGTAATAAGGCATGCTCATCTCGCAATCCTAGAACCTCCTTTGTCTACCCCCCTCAGGATAGTCAATATAATATCCTAGACCAACTTGAGAAGACATCTGCTAAGATTTCAATCTTATATCTTCTTAAAATATCAAACATACATAAGGACATCCTTTATAAAACTCTCTAGGGGTCAGGAGTGTCAACTAAAGTATATCCTTCTCACCTACATGTTGTGGTGGAAAATATTGTGCCAAGTGAACACATTACATTTAACCACAATGAAATCCCTAATGAATATCATACACATAACCTTCCTCTTTACATAGAAGTATTTGTTACTCACCAAAAGATAAAGAGGGTGCTTGTGGACAATGGGTTAGGATTAAACATATGCACGTTGAAACTAATTAAATAGTTGGGATGAATTGAATAAGACCTAGAGCCTTACATCATCACCATAACCACTTACAATAATGCGAGTGGGAATTGACTGGTACAATAACACTACCGATGGAAGTAGGTGCCACTTGTCACAACACAAAGTTTCATGTCTTAGACTTGGAGCTTCCATACAATATGCTTCTTGGTCACCCATGGATTCATGCCATGTAGGCCATACCATCAACATTCCACCAATGTATCAAATTGAAACATGAGGGACAAAATATTATTATTCAAGGATATCTTGAACCCTTCACCCACTATATATTTATCAATATCTTTGCGCATAATGCATACGAATGTCCCTCCACCGATATTTTTTTCCCCCTTCAGTCTAAAGCTCTTGAGTCACATGTAGATTTATATTATCTAAGTTCTTGTGCTCATGGTGATTCTAGGTCTACCTCTCTCTTTGATTCATAAGAGATGAAGATTCTTGAGTATGGTTATGGGAATATGGTATTCAATAGGCTCTCCCAATTTTAGATATATCCTTGTCTCCTAAAACAAGAGTTAAACCCAACTACCACTACAAAATTCCTAGATATGAACAAAAATTGAGACATTCTTACCTAGTGGTCTACTTGTAGAAGAGAAATTACTGGACCCTCCTACAATTTGGGTCCCCGAGGACACTAAGCCTATCTACTATAAAACTCCAGAATACACAAAATCTAGTAGAATGATGTCTTCCATGGGTTACAAAGGACTCGGATGTGGAAATTTTGAACAAGGGATAAGGGAACCAGTCCCAATTCCACATTTCAAAATAGAGAGATATGGTATTGGTATTTAGCCCTATGGGGCACACCCCATGGACCAAGATGCTACCTCCTCTAAATGCGAGGATAGATCTATTTATTTGGATAGTGACACAGATTCCCACCATAGCCAATATGAGGATCTTACCTCTACGAAAATTTTCATGGATACCACTATCTTTACCATAACCCCTGCCAATCCAAAAATTGACCTTGTATACCCTACCCTTGTCAATTGGGACCAACAACATCACATGCCACTAGACCTCTTTGAGAATGATGAGGCTATTACCAAATTTATGGGCATACATAACACTATTCCAATTAGATACCACAAGAAGGGTTTCTCCATTGACATGGATACCTATGCATACTTTTGGGAGGATGTTAAGCTTTGTGGTCAAAAAAATATAATGAAAAGTGAGGGAAAAAGTTCCTTTATAAAGGCTCGGAAAAAATATAATTCCAAGTCACATAGTGAAACCTATTTGAGGTGTTGGTCGACCAACAAATAAAAAAATCAATGGACAAAAGAAGTGACCACGTTGAGGTTGAAAATCTCATGTAGATGCCCTTAGAAGAATATTTCAACCTCCCTCCCAATCCTATGCTTGTGCTTGTGGAAGAAAATATTGATGTTAATATTGGAACCGAAAAGAAACTAAATATAGTCAAGTTGGGAGCTTTGCTTTGAGACATGAAAAAAAAAATTCACTATGCTTCTTAGAGAATTTGTGGACATATTCACATGGTATTATGAGGATACACCTGGCTTAGATCCATCTTTGGTGTCACATAACTTAGTTATGCATGTAGATAGGAAGCCCATTAAATAGAAGCTACAGAAAATGCATCCACGAGTGGCCCTTCTAGTCAAAGAAGAGTTAGAAAAATTGTTGGCAACAAGGTTTATCAGACCCATTGACTACTCAGAGTGGATATCTAACATAGTTCTAGTTAAAAATAAACCTATTGGAATCAAAATTTGTAGTGACTTTAGAGACATCAAAAAAGCATGTCTTAAAGGTGATATTCCCCTACCCAACATCGACATGATTGTCGATTTTATTGCAAGCTATGAAATTCTCTCTTATGGATGGATTTTTTTGGCTAAAACAAAATCAAAATAGCAAAGGAAGATCAACATAAGACTACCTTTACAACCCCTTTGAGGACATTTTGTTATCAATAATGCCCTTGACCTTAAAAATGCTTTAGCGTAACTTATCAAATGAAAATGACTGTAATATTCCATGACATGCTTAATGACATAATGGAGGACTATGTGGATGATATCCTAGGAAAATCAAAGAAAAGAGAAGACCATCCTGAGGTCTTGAGGTGCATTTTTGAATGTATTGGATAATATAAGGTCAGGTTAAATCCAAGGAAGTTTTTCTTTGGAGTGTTATCAGGGAAGCTATTATGCTTCATTGTATCAAGAAGATGGATCGAGCGGATCCTCCTAAAGTAACTTCTATTATTAAAATGCCTCCTCCTAAGAGAATGAAGTAGCTTGTAGGGAAATATACAAGCCATCCACCACTTTATCTTTGGCTTCCCAAAAAATGTCACTCCTCCACCCATTTTCTTAGAAATGACGTTGGCTTCATTTGGGGACCAAAGCAATAACATAACTTTTCCTTTCTCAAGCATTATTTGGAAAATCCACCAGTCCTCATGCTGCTAACCCAAGGCAAGCTACTTTTGTTATATATATCTACAACACAATTTTCTATTTGTGCCTTTCTTGCTCAGTATGACCTAAGCCAAAAATAAAAAGTAGTGTACTATCTCAGTTGTACCCTAATTTCATATGAGCTCAACTATCCTAAAATCTAAAAGGCTTGTTTTTACGTTGTTTTTACCTTCCAAAAAATTTCCATTATCTGTTAAATACCAAAACTAAGCTTATATCCAAAGTTGACCCGCTCAAATACTTGTTATCAAAACCCACCCTTACTGGTACGATGGATAATTAGATTATCCTACTTAGTGAATTTGACATTGAGTATGTACACCAAAAGTTAGTAAAAGGGAAATTTCTCACGGACTAGCTGATAGAGGCAACCTTATTTGGAACAGAGCTAGTGTGTTTGAACCTGTTTGACACATCATTAATGTACATGTTGTTGCCAAATAACTACACCCTTCGAATGGATAGAATGTGAATAGGATGTTTGGTGAGATTGAGACACACAAGATCACCTCTCAAGCTATGGGACTTGGGCTCAAGGTGAACCTTCGAAGAAGGCTACTTTCCTCTTCCTAAACTAAGTGTTGTACTACTCTAGTGTAATAAAATGGATAACTAGACCTATGCTAACATTTCATGGGTTTTAGGGAAAGAGATTTATAGAAATGAAACTATACTAGGGGTGGTGATGCACCAGAATAAATGTTTTCCACACTCAAGAAGGGTTAATTTGAAGAGGGTGTGTGTACCATAAGTCGATTCACCTACTACAACTTAGAGAGGTTACAAAATACAATAGACTAGGAAGCACACATTCCCTTTGTTAAAATCGATTAGACAAACAAGTTATCAATATTCCAATGAAGAACGATGAACTTGAGAAGGGTGAACAAGAACCAAAACTCAAAACAATGCAATACTCCACCACTTGATAAACACGAACTCCAAGAACCTATAATAGAAACATGAACTTGCAAATTATACCTGCAAGCATGAGAAAAGGCACAAAGAAGTATAGAAGGATGAAAGGACCAAGATTAGTCACAAAACACACACTTTTATTACTTCAACAACATACACAATGCATCATAAATTTATAAGAGGAAATGGTTTCCATTACAATATTGGAAAAAGGCTTGAAATTTCCCTCAACATACAAGGACAACTTACAGAAAGGAGGTTTCTTGAAAAACTATACACTTGTCTTAGAAGACTAACTATCCAACTTGTTTGATCTATTGGAACCCCTTGGAATGAGCTTCCAACTTACATTTATAGAAGAAATTGAGAGAGAGGAGAGAAGGATTCATAAATTCCATTCCTAAATTGAAGGTACATGATGTATTTATTACATTTGGTTGAACCACTTGAGAAGGTTCCATCATGTGTCATTAATGTTGTTGACTTCATCTGAATTAATTAAAAGAATATTTAAATAAAATATTATAATAATAATAATAAATATTATTATAAAATATTTAAATAAAAATATTAATTTAATTAAAATATATGGTGGGACCCCTTTAGGATTGATTTGCACTTTGAATGGGTTTTATGATAAATTTCCAAAAAGACCAACTCGGTGGTTGGCTCACCAAACCAACTCACCGAGTTGGTGTCGTGCTCCTTAAATTCCACCACAACCGAGGTCACTTTGAATCGAGCTCCTCCAGGTGACCAATTACTTTGCATATTTTTTTGAGTACCGAGTTCATCCCTTTGTTTAACACAAATCCATTTCTATGACTCGTCGAGCCATCATCGAGTTAGTGGACAAGCTCTAACAACTTGAGCTCTACGTAACACCTTTGGCTAGCTAGTAACTTCCTCAAACAACTTCTTGAGAAGTAATTTCCTTGCATTGGCCTCCATAATGGTCATCCCACCATGTCACCTCTCAAATGGAGCAAAGCATAGAAAGAATGCATTGACCAATCCCTTTAGTCTCTTCCCCAATTGTTCGCAGTACATTTGATTGCCAACCTAGTCTCATATGACTCGGATTGATGCTGTTGAGTCATTACCAAGCATTTCGGTCCTCATATCCATGTTTTGTGTTAGTTTATTGAATGAAAACCACCTCATACGTTGGGATCAACTCATTGACACATCACCCTAACAATTTAGCCCTCTATTTTGGCCCATTGAATCAGCTTGAGCTCATCCATACCATTTATTACCTTAGAACTCCCATAACGATCGCCATCACTAAATTCCTAAACTTGGCTTTGATTTAGAATTTCCCTCACGAGCCCTTCCAAATGAACTCACAAACAATTGACTCAATTCAAACTTGAGTTAGCGATCCAAGTTGATGAGCTTCACTCAACGTCCACAATCTCAAGCTCAACTTGGTATGGACCTTGCTTACTAATTTACTGAGAGATCCACTCACCTTGTGATATTTTATTTCTTGCAGCAAAATGATTTTCTCAACTCAATACTGATAACCTATCTCATCTTGAGCTAGTCTTCCTATGTCACGATTAAGTTCATGTCGGGTGAACTCGAGCTCACATATTGTGCCACATACATAAACTTACTCATTTCTCCTCAACTCGATGTATTCACCCATCACTTCTCATCATATCCACCATGAATTTTTCTAGGTGAGCCAATCTACGAGCTTGTCATGACCGAGCTAAGTCGAAGCTCATGAGCTAAATGTAAAGCTTAAAGGGTTCCTCATATATTAGTACTGTGATTCGATAATCCCATTGACCTCGATCCAAGCATGGGTTGATTCCAAGACTCTTACCATGTTTCCTAGACATGAGCTTCATGTTTCTCATGTACTTGACTTGGTGACCTAATTCTAACTACTGTTTATCTTTAACATGATCTACTATAAGCTTGATATTAACTTAATGAATGTCTCGGTACATCTTCTTCGTTTTCATCTCCCCACGAGATGACCCAATCTTACATGATGACTTTACATATTTCTATAACCAAGTGAATTGGCCATGGCTCCTAAATCAACCAAATTTCTACCTTTGTCCTATAGAAATTGCTACTCGTAACACTTCCTCCTAGAATTCAAGCTCATATGTGTTGATTTATTGATTATTCCCCCTTCCCTTTGACATGATTCAAGGCTCATGTCACTGATCTATTCATCTAGTTCAATGATCTAAAATTCTTCTTCCATAGACTTGCCCAAAATATGAACTTACCATTTCTAAGTTTCATTCCCATCGCTTGCAAAAACAAACGATATGACAATAGTTATTTTCATGTATGTTTTGTACAAAAATATTAGCTCGTTTCCCATTTGAGCTCCTACAATCCTTCCTATCTCGATCTGAGCTCATCCTATAAGTTCCATGGATGAGGTAACTTTCTAAAATCAATGACTTACTGATTAACATACATGGTCCAATGTTTAATCCCCACATCATTAGCTTATGTCGGAATGATCTCTCGATGACTCATTTTCACTGCAGACGTGCCTAGATATTTTCAGAAGTTGAACTTCATCTTGCACAACCAAGAAAATATCCATTTAGCTCGATGAGCTTGACTCGGTGTATGAGCTTTGAGCTCCCTCTAGTGAGTCAAACTTGGCTAAGCTATTCCCATTTACTCATCCACAGAAATGAATCACGATGACCATCATAGTAGAGCTTGATATGTCGAGGTGTGTACTGGATTGAGTCCTCCATATCAATGTAACTCATTGTCACCACTCATGAAGATAACATATCAAACTCAAAATGATGAAACCCCCTGCGATGTCGGGATACTCAACTACGTTCTACTCAGTTCGTTCATGCCAAGTCTATAAAAAATAGTGCACCATTTTCATCAACCGTCACCGAGTTGCTCGGTCTTGTTAACAACCACCCGTATAACTTGGTGAATGACTCACCATCTTGTCTGCAACCATTAAATCATGCCTTAACTCCCCTGATGACTTGCTTGGTTTTTTAGAAACCATCCTGGACCTCTTCTCTACGTGGAATTATTACAATGGCTTGCCATTATGAAATCCTCACCTGACAATCGGTTTGAATTTCTCCAACTCACAGAAATCCCATTATGGTTTTCCATGGTTTTATCCCACTTGGCCATGTTTTCCCAAACTTACCCGATGTGGAATATTTTCCTTTATTCACCATGTCAACCTCTCCACTCGAAAATTCTTCCTATGATCCCCGCATTCTTGGAATTTTAAGTCTCGAACCCACATACCCTTGAAATAATTTTTAGCTCGTGACTCAGAGTATGAGCTATGTCTTAACTCCCTAAATCACAAATTTCCCCAACTCATCTTTATGCTCATTATACACCCATATTTTCACCGACACTCTTTTATTTTAGCTATGTGTACCGAGTTTTAATTCATGTGTATCTCACGTGCCGAGCTCATCGCCTCACCATGAGTTAACACTTGCATTCACACTCCCGAGTTCTATGATTTTGATGATTCACTTGAGTTACTTCCCAGATGAGATAATAATCCATATTAGATCACCATTATGTCAAGATGACTTGATCTCAAACTCACTTCCCTTTCCAATGCTTACCACGAGTCACATTGCCATCTGATCCTTTGCACCATCATTCTACAGTTAGCTTCGATCAAGCCTAGGTTCCCCCTTGTGAATCTAGTGAGTTCCACATATATATTTCCAACATTACTCTATAACTTGGATCATCACGAGTCCACCAACCAATTTGAGCTAACTCCCTTGATAATGCATGATTCACCGAGTCATATATCCTGCATCTTGTGAATACCCGTGTGGGCTCGAATCACCAAAATTACTCATAATTCATTCTCCACCAATGTTGGATTCTCCATATTTACTTGGATTCAATGCTCGAGAAACTCACTACATGGTTCCACAGAGTGGATGAAGGGCTCGACACTCAGCTCAACAAGCAACTTGTCGAGTTGCTTAGTGAGTTGTCTTGTTTAATAGGCCTTTTGATCATTTTTTAAAGATTTTACTCTGAAATTTTAGGTCGTATGGAATTTCACTAAATTCTAAGGATCATAAAGATACAATAAAACCTCCTTAACATAATTTATCAATTTTAATCAATTAATACCCATGATGAATGAAAATGGTCCCACTGGGACCAATGTCTCATTCTGAGCACACCCTAATCTTCTTCAAACCAAGAAAGAAAAAGAAATCTGAAATGATCTTGAAGCCTTTGGTTAATGCCACATATGTGTATTAACACAAATTTTTTCTTGTAATCCCTAAAAGTTTTCACAAATAATTCTTTTAGTCCCAAGGTCTACTAGACATTCTTGTTGTCTAATTTTGTCAAGTTTGGAAATTTTAGACAACATTTTTGGAAACCTCTCGGGGATGATTTCCTGCAAAGAATGATTCCATTAGCCTTAATTCATCCATTGGGAATGGGGTATATGTTGGAATCCTAAAATTAATTTGATCTTCTTTGACACATCCCAAAATCCACTTGAGAAAATTCGATCTTGGACCTCCCTAAAATCCTAGGCATTAGGTATACTGAATCTATTAAATGCTTAGCATCATGAATGTTGCAGAACTTTGAATGAAGAAAATGTTGAATTAGGGATATCACAAAGCTCTTATTGAAACTTTGAACATTCCTTCTTACGTAAAACCTTCCAATGATGAAATAGTTTGCGAAACAATGACAAAACACAACACATGCAAAAATGAAAACCATACATGCTTCGATGAAACATGCAGTGGTACCTAAGCATTTATTTTGCTGAAAAAAACCTATTCCTATTCTACACTAACTAGAGGAATATACGGGTTTTGTTTCCAAGACCAAAAACTCGGTGATGGTTGATGAAAATGGTGCACTATTTTTGATAGACTTGGCATGAACAACCGAGTAGAACATATTCGAGCATCTTGACATCGCATGGGGTTTAATCACTCTGAGTTTGATATGTTATCTTTATGAGTGGTGACAATAAGTTACATTGATATGGAGGACTTGATCCAAAGACACACCTATACCTTTGGTATGCTCATTTCTTACCGTGGAACTCCCATAATAGCTTACCATCACTAAAATCCCAAACTTGGCTTCGATTTGGAATTTCCCCAATGAGCCCTTCCAGATGAACTCGCCGATGATCAAATCAATTCTAACTCAGGTTAGTGAGCCAAGTTGATGGGATCCACTCGGTGTCCACAATCTTGAGCTCAACTTGGTATGGACCCTGCTTACTACTTTACGGCGAGCCACTCACCTCGTGATATTTTCTTTCTTACAATGAACTGATTTTCTCAACTCAAACCTGATAACCTATCTCTTCTTGAGCTAGTATTCCTATGTCATGATTAAGTTCATATCAATGAAATCAAACTCACATATTGCACCACATACATAAACTTACTCATTTCTCCTCAACTCGATGCATTCACCCATCACTTCTCCTGATCTCCACCATGCATTTTTTTGGGCGATCCAATCTACGAGCTCGTCATGACCGAGCTAATTCGACACTCATGAGGTAAATGGAAAGATTAAAGGTTTCCTCGCATATTGGGACTATGATTTGATAATCCCATTTACCTCGACCTACACATGGGTTGATTCCAAGACTCTTACCATGTTTCCTAGACGTGAGCTTCATGTTTCTCATGTACTTGACTTGGTGACCTAACTCCAAGTGCCTATTTATCTTCAACATGATCTGCTACAAGCTTGATATTAACTTAATGAATGTCTCAGTACATCTTCTTAGTTTTCATGGCCCCACGAGATGAGCCAATCTTGCATGCTGACTTTACATATTTCTATTACCAGGTGAATTGGCCATGACTCGGTCAACCAAATTGCTACATCCATCCTGTAGAAATTGCTACTCATAATACTTCCTCCCAGAATTTGATCTCATCTATGCCCATTTTCGGATAGTTCCACCTTCCTTTTGACATGATTGGAGGCTCACCCCATTGATCTATTCATTTGGTTTAACGATCCAAACTTATTATTCCGTAAACTTGGCCAACCTGTGAACTTACCACTTCTGAGTTTCATTCTCGTCACTTGCCAAAACCAAACTGATATGGCAATAGTTATTCACATGCATGTTTTATAATGAAATCTTGGCTCATTTACCATATGAACTCATGTGATCCTTTTTGAGCTTAATCTAAGCTCATCCTAAAAGTTCCATAGATGAGGTCACTTTTTAAACTCAATGAATCAGCGATTAACATACATGGTCCAATGTTCAATCCCCACGTCATCAACTTAGCTTGGAATGATCACCCGATGACTCGTTGCCACTGCTGCAGACATGCCTAGATATTTTCACAAGTCGAACTTCATCTTGTGAAACAAAGCAAATATTCATTTATCTTGATGATATTGACTCGGTTGTATGAGCTTTCAGCTCCCTCTAGTGATTCGAGACCATCATAGTAGAGCTTGATATGTCGAGGTGTGTACTGGATCGAGTCCTCCATATCAATGTAACTCTCTTTAACTACTCACAAAGATAATGTATCAAACTCAGAATTATGAAACCCCCTGAAATGTTGAGATGCTCGACTACATTCTACTTAATTTGTTCATGCCAAGTCTATCAAAAATAGTGCTCCATTTTCATTAACCATCACCAAGTTACTCAGTCTTGTCAACAACCACCCATATAACTTGACGAATGACTCACCATCTTGTTTGCGACCATTCAATCATGCCTTAACTCCCATGATGACTCACCTAGTTTTTTGGCAACCATCCCTGGACCTCTTCTCTACATAGAATTATTACAATGGATTTCCATTATGAAATCCTAACCTGGAAATCGGTTTGAATTTCTCCAACTCGCGAAATCCCATTATGGTTTGCCATGGTTTTATCCTATTTTTCTCGTATTTTCTTGAAACTTACCAAATGTGGAATCTTTGAGTTTATTCACCATGTCAACCTCTCTACCTAGAAATGCTTCCTCTAATCCCCACATTTTGAATTTTAAGTCTTAGAACCCATGACACCCACAGAAATAATTTTTAGCTCATGACTCAAATACCAAGATATGTCTCAACTCCCCGAAGTCATAAATCTCCCCAAATTGTCTTTATGCTCACGAGCCACCGAAGATCTCAGCTACCGACACTCCTTTATTTTAGCTCTTTGCACCGAGTTTTAATTCTCATCTATCTCACGTGCCGATCTTATCGGCTTACCATGAGTTAACGCCTATATCCACACTCCCGAGTTCTATGCTTTTGATGATTCACTTGAGTTAATTCCTAGATGAGCTAACAATCCATATGATATCACCAACCTGTCAAGATGACTTAATCTCGAACTCACTTCCCTTTCCAATGCTTGCCACGAGTCACATTGCCATCTGATCCTTTGCACCATCATTCTACAGTCGGCTTCGATCGAGCCTAGGTCCCCCCTTGTGAATATGGTGAGTTCCACATATATATTTCCAACATTACGCTATAACTTTGATCATCATGAATATACCAACCAATTCGAGCTAACTCCCTTGATAATGCATCATTTTTCGAGTCATATATCTTGTATCCTGTGAATACCAGTGTGGGCTTGAATCACAAAAACTTACTCATAATTCATTCTCCACTAATGTTGGATTATCCTTATTGGCTTGGATTGAATGATCAAGAAACTCTCTACATGCTTCCACAGAGTGGATGAAGGGCTCGACACTCAGCTCGCCGAGAAGCTTGTCGAGTCTATCGGTGAGTCTGTCTTGTTTAATAGGCATTTTGATCATTTTAAAAGATTTTACTCTAAAATTTTAGGTCGTAAGGAATTTCACTGAATTTTGAGGATCATAAAGATACAATAAAACCTCCTTAACATAATTTATAAATTTTAATTGATTTATACCCATGACGAATGAAAATGGTCCCACTGGGACCAACGTCTCGTTCTAAGCACACCCTCATCTTCTTCAAACCAAGAAAGAAAAATAAATATGAAATGGTCTCGAAGCAATTTGGTTGATACAAAGATGTTTCTTAACACAAATTTTTCTTATAAGCCCCATAATGTTTTACGAATAAGTCATTCAGTCCCAAGGTCTACTAGACATCGCCGTTGTCTAATTTTGTCAAGTGTGGAAAATTTGGACAACAATACATTGAGGAATCTGTCATATGGCAAGTAAATTTTGATAGATCATTTACTTTCCATGTTTCGAGAGGAGGGTGTAGTGCTAATTACTCCTATAGGAGACCACATACCCCAAGCTTTCCATCTCATATTTCCACGCACAAATAATATTGCATAATATGAATCACTCATCATTGGGATGAATATGGATATAAAATGGAATATCGACCACCTTAAGGTCATTGGTGACTTACAATTGATTATCAATCAAGTCAATGTTGAATACAAAGTCAAGGATGAAAAATGCATCCCATATAAAAGGTTGGTAGAAAATCTAAAAAAATATTTTGTGAGTATCACCTTTAAAATAATTCGAAGAACCCAAAATAGGTCCACAAATGTAATGTTAAAAATGTTTTCTAAGCTATAGATTCCACTAGAGAACAAATACATTCCATTTTTTGTTGAAAATCTACATCAACATGTATATGACATGCTGGAATCGTGCAAGGCATGTGAAGTTTTTAGTCCCTTTTCACCATGTTATGAACCCATCTTTAACTACCTCTAAAGTGGTACTTTCCTTCAACTTCAACCATTCTTAGAAGAAAATATTTATTTGTAAAATAGCTTATTACAGCTTCCTAGAGGCACCCTCTATTTTTGTGGCTATGATGGAAATCTATTGCTTTGTTTAGATGTATCGAGTCGATACGAGAAATCAAGGAGGTACATGAAGGAGTGTGTGGAGCCCATACAAATGGGATGGTTTTAGAAAATAATTTATTAAGGGTCAGCTATCACCGGTCTATCATGGAGATAGATTCTTGTAATTGCATAGAGAAGTGTGTGTTATTCTAGAAGTATGGGAAATTCATCCATGTGCCATCACAACCTTTACATGCAATCATAACACCATAACCATTCTCTAAATGGGTATTAGACCTAATTAGGAGGCTTACCCATACTTCATACAATTTTCATACACACATTATAATGGCCACATAATACTTCACCAAGTGGGTGGAGGTTGTTCCACTGACATATGTTACAGGTGCTCAAATATCAAAGTTCATAATGAACCATCTCATCTATCAATAGTAATTCGTTTTCCATTTTCGCCGACAATGGAAAACATTTCAAGAACTATCTTGTAAAATCTCTAGGCGTGCTTTCGGATATGATTAAAGTGGTCCACACCATATTACCATTAATGTAATGGGCAAGTAGAGGCCTCCAATAAAACTCTTGTTCAGATCATGGAGAAGATGGCGAGTAAAATAGGTCGCAATTGGCATTTGCAAATTTACCCTTTCCATTGGGATTATAGGACCTCCATTCACACCCCTACGATACAAAACCTTATTCCATGTAACTAAGTACCTAATACGTGAAGCCTTGTGGTGCAAAAAAAGTAGGATGAAGGCACACACAAAATTATTCCTTGGAGAGGCATGAAGGATCACGCCGGGGTAAGATGGAGTTAGGACTTAGTGAGTTTTGGACAATAGGAAAAATATGCACATAGGGAACAAATAAAAGTGACCAGATACAGATGTGGATAAGCTATGGAGACTTGTGATTCAAGAAAAGGATATTCCAGGGCATCATTATGGTTATCATGAGAGGATAAGGAGTCAAGGTTGTTAAGGATTAGTTAGCACATGCATGCTAAAGACACTCGATTGAGGGAAACACATGGCGACATCTGGCATATTCCTAGGTAGTGGTAGAGCAATCATAAGAAGATTCCTACAGGATTTCATAGATGATGATGATGGATGGTTAGGAGAAGATTCCTTCTGATGCTTGATATAGAGGGTCTTTCTAGATAAGGAAGATAGAGAGAGAGAAGATAGGAAGTGAGGGTATGTGTGGAAAGAGATATGTAATGGTGAGCTCTATGTGATGTAAAGAAAGCTCTGCTAGTATGAACATTAAAATAAAAATAATGGAACTCTCTTGATGCAATCTTGGCTACCATATTTTGGCTTATGAATATAATGAAGTAATTCTGTAACACTCTTGTAATGGATCTTGATCTATGTGTTTTTTTCCTTTGTGTTCATGTGTGTGTTATGGGTTTTCTTGATGATGCTCATGGGTTGATTCTACTTTCCTTTAGCTGATCATGTTAATCCATGTTTACAATGCATTTAGGCTAGGAGTTAGTGTTTACATCTTGAATTCCATGAATGAATGCACTTGTTTTTGGTTATATTACATCCTCATGTTAAGAAGGAACATTCTCATGAGGCTCACATAAAGGAGGGACTTCGACACTTGCGCACACCTCGGTGAGCTTCTAGGATAAGACTAGATGATATGCTGGTGTTTGGGATTGGTTGTTGAAATAGGTGGTGATAATAGAGACTACATTTTGGTTCCATTGTCGGACCTCTTTTTGAAGCTATTTGTGAGAATGATGCATGATGACAGAGCACTTGACCTTGGATAGTGTCGAAGCATGGCTTAAAAGCATGGAGGATGAGTTTTCTCAGATATTTAGTACTGGACCTGAGTTTAATGCACGTAAATGGGTAGAAGAACATATGTATCATGAGTTGTATGAGACCTTCTTTTGTTTCTTTCTAGTGGAGTTGTATGAATGGCTTTCAACGTATGCATCTAGATCAAGTTGGTACTATAGATCTCACATGTGGACCCAAGATGAGTATCAGAGGCTACATGATGTTGATTTGGCTTGGACATGTGTTGTTGATCATTGGTGGAGTAGAGTGTTGACAAGTTACACCTTGGAGTACATGATTTCTACATATTCCTGTCTAGAGATTGTTGAGTTTGAGTTTTTGAGAGAGCCAAGAGGATCATTCTTGCGTGTTATACCCTTAGCTATAAAGATCTTGATCATTACACTGAGTTTGGAAGCATTTCCTATGGCTGGCTAAGCTTCTTCTTGAGCGCTTTGGGAAGGAAGCTAGGGTGGAGGAAGATGGCGGACCTTGCAATGAAAAAGGAGAGGGAAGAGAGATGACTCAAGTATAATGAAGCTCATGAGAGGGAGTTAGATAGAAAACAAAAGTTGCAGAGTGATGGATTTATGGAGGTAGATGTTGTGGGAAGGAATTGAGGTTCACACAGAGGATGTGGAGCTTGAGAAGTTGTGTTACCCCATCTTGGCAAACGTGGAAGAGAAACCCCCTCGGCTTCTAGAGAAGGCTCATCATGAAGAAAAAGGAGAGGATTCATTGGCACATCTGAATCCACCTAGTGACCAACCCTTAGTGCTTAGCTTTCCAAATCTAGAGATAAGTATTACTAACCTTGTTGTATTGGTGGAAGTGACCAATCAACACCTAGGAGGTATAAATTTTCATTTGGCACATCTATGGTTACACAATCATTTCTTATGTTTGGAGGTATATTATTTGGAACAACATTTGGGAAAATTATGGGTACAAAAAGCTTTGGAATCACATCTAGAGTGACATAAGACACATCTAGTAGTGGTGTAATATCACAAACTGGTTAGTAGTTTAACAATGGGGGGACAAGCCGTAGGCATGACCACTTTAGGACCTTTACCAACTACGAGAGGTGGATCTGTGGAATAGAACTAGTGGACCTAGTGGACCTAGTGGATCTAGAGGATCTAGTGGATCAAGAGGGACAAATTGTGGATCTAGTGGATCTGGTGGTGGAGGAAACACTAGAGGGAATCAAGGTTCTAGATTAGGTCGGACAAGGGCCTCAACCACCTCAGCAAGTATTTTTGAAATGTCTTTGCATCTACCAAACTATAAAAGGTGTTGAGGATGTTACAGAGCATGTACAAAATGTGAGCTACTATGGCGCGTGAAGGGATCACTACCCCAGAATGGAAGGCAAGTCAGTTTGTAACAACATTGCAAGGGATGCACGCATAGTTGGTACTGGAAAAGTATGACCCCCACCAGATAGTGGTAGATTACACCACACATTGGGAATGCCTTCTTAGCTAAATTTCATATCCTAGTTTGAACAGAAGAGCATTAGTGTTGAAAGGAGATTCAACAAGGTATGGCAGAGAGTGTGTGGGAATATGATGCACATGCATTTTAAGACTCTCTTATCAAAATTATCTTATGATATTCATCCTTCTCAACATGCTTAATGGTTTTGTTGGAGGACTAATAACACCTTTTAGGAGCACTTTCACACAAGACTTTCACAGACCCATGTGAGGCCTTGGAGGCTTCCCTACATGTTGAGGCTATTGGAAGCATGGATACTAATGTTAGCCCTTTTCTTGAAGCTCAAATTATTGTAAATGGCCAAAGTAGTTGGAGAAGCTATCTATGAACTCGGCATGAGACTCACAAGTGGCCTATGGTGCATGGATTGTGAGGTAGAGGGGCATAAAAAGATATTTTTCCTCAGAGATCAGTATGCACCATGATAATAGACTGTGAGATTTTCCATGAGATCATGATGCAAGTAGGTGTCCACTACTACATGCAGCATGTGATCCATAAGAATGTGTCCTGTTATTGCAAGATTTTCACCTCCACTACTCATGACACCAAGGATTATAGATTGATTGACCAGATACATGATGCCATTGATATTGGTGTGTGCTAGACCAACATTAAAAAAATTCCAAGGATGATGGTCATCACTATGAAGGGCGTGCAGATGGAGGATCCCATGGAAGAAGCTTCCATGGAGGATTTTGAGGTCGAGGAAACCGTGGAGGTGGTGGAAGAAGTGAGTTCCCATGTGGAACTTGTTACAATTGTGGGTCTACAGAGCACTATAAGCACAAATGCCCTGATCTATTACAATGCTCTTGGTGTGGAAAGAATCACAAGTATGAGGAGTGCCCAAGTTATTTGAACACATGAGCTAAAATAATGGAAGGATAAAGGATGTAGGAATGGTGAGCATGAAAAAATTTAACTCACAATGGATGCCAAGGGTGGCACATGAGTCAGAGTTAGAACCTGTACTGGTGACAACACGAGATGAGGCTACACGCACATGCTAGGAAATACCAAAGCAAAGGCATTGGTTACTAGAGAAGAGGTGGTGCATGGGAAGTATCCAGACCCTACTCATCATAGAAAGGTTTATCAAGAGACCATGGATGTAATTCGAGCCTACAAGGAGAGATCCAGTGCCTAAAGGAGAAGTCACGAGTTAGAGCAAAGGAAGAACATTGAGGCTCCACATAAAAAGGATCTGGATGAGGTCAGGGAAGTATGTAAAATGATGAGGTAGGAGAATATCATTCCTTTTCTAGGGGAATGGTTACAGGAGAAATTACCACACAGTCGAGAGGAGAGTGAGTGAGTGAGGTCTCTGCATGCTAACCTTCCCCCTCACACCATTGATTATGATAAGGAGATTACCTTGAATGCAGTAGTCGATGGATGGATCCTAAGAAATATTCTATAGATACGGGTGCAGAAGTTAATGTTCTTACCTTGGATGCCTGGAATCAAATGGGAAGGCCCCATTACAACCATCTTCAAATGTGTTGTATATGGCTAACAAGACAAAGGTGATGCCCATTGGTGTCTTGAAGGATGTTGTTATCACTATCCAAGGGGAAAAATTCACTGAGACTTCAAAGTCTTGGTGCTAGCTGAGGTGGAAAAACTTTCCAGCATTACTTGGGTGCCCCTGTGTTATAAGAACAATGTTGACCTATGGTTCAATAAGGGGTACATAAGTTTTGAAAACAAGGAAGAATGGGTTATTATCCCTCTAACTGATGGGAAGTTCAGCACCCTATACTGAGCCCTTGGGAGAATAAGTCCTCGATAGAATCTATGTGTGCACTATCAGGGACCCTGAGGTGATTAATCCTATGGAAGGAATTATTCAATTTGAAGATGCTCAATCTATGAGTGATACCACTAGTGTAGCATGTGACAATTGGGTGCACATGGGACTTATGAGTTAATTGGGTGGAAATTGAGAGGCTCCATTACAAGAGTGACAAGGGCACACCCACTTAGGTGCATGAGAGGGAAGAAATTACCAAGCTACACTAGGATGACAACCCTGATGTTTTCTATGAGCCATGGAAGCTCTCAATGGAGATGTGAGATCAAATGAAGGAGCATGCTTGTCTACACTTTACGTGGAACCACAACACATTGGTGGATGACACATTAGGACAATATTCTAGGGTGGCATGAGGTGAGGATTGTGCTCTATTAGATTCTTCAGGAGCAATGCATGCTAACTAAACTTTGTGTCTATGATGGGAAAGAATCTACCTCAACATGTCCAGGAGTGTGAGAGGATGGATGGAAGGCAAAGGATTTACCTCCTTCCCTCTAGGTGCACAAGTTTTATTCCACACTACAAGGTTGTGTGCACACGTATGGTACATTCATTCATAGTTACATCATCAAATAGGGAACTAGTGGGAGTTAACAAATGACTTGATTCAAACTTTTGAATATAAAAGTGCTAAGCCCTTGGTGAATGAGGTGTTGTAGGTTGTTAAGTGCCTAACTATGGGAGATAGTGTCATGGAAGAGGATAGAATACTAGAATTATTAGGTGAACCTAGCTTAGAAGTGCACTCTAATGAGGGAGAATCAGATGAGATACAACTTGAGCGTGCTTGCATGGAGAAAGAGAAGGGAAAGATGGTCTATGTGATAGATGGCGAGGAAGTGGAGAACTTGGATGTTAACCATACTATGGGTATGTGTGAAGTAACAGATAGTGTTGATGAGAAAGCACACCACCTACCATGAACCCCTCAAAACAAAGAAGGTTAACATTGGCTCAAAAATGGAACCTAAGGAGGCTACTATTGGGGACTATTGGTCAGAAAAGGAGGTTTCAAAGATCATTGATCTATTGCATGAGTTTTAGGATTTATTTCCATGTGGGTACCATGAGCTTAAGGGAGTTCACCACTCTTTAGGAGAGATGTGGAGATCAAACTAAAGGAGGGAGCACACCTGATTCAGAAGTGACCTTACCGAATGAACCCAAATCTATGTCCGGTCAAGGAAGAGATAGAACAAGATGATCACTTTAGGTATCATTGAAGTTGTTGAGGAATCAAAATGGATAAGCCCAATGGTCATTAACATTAAAAAGGATGGGAGGATAAGGATCTATGTTGATTATAGATATTTGAATGTAGTATGTGTCATTGATCCCTTCCCAACTCCTTTCACCGAGGAGATCCTAGAAGGAGTAGTTGGCACGAGATCTATTCTTTCACAGATGGATTCTCGGGGTATCATCAAGTTAGAATTGCAAAGGAAGACCAAGAAAAGACAAAATTTCACCACTAAGTGGGGAATATTTTCCTACACAGTCATGCCTTTTGGACTAAAGAATGTGTTGTGTGTTTTCACACATAGTGGTCCAGGCATTTTAGATTTTATCCATAAGTTCCTTTAGGTCTACCTTGATGACTGGATAATGTATGGACTAGTGAAAGACCATTGTGACAATTTATGGTTGATGTTCGAGAGATGCCGATAGTTGCACATATCCCTCAACATCAAGAAATGTCTCTTCTACTCCATTTGGAACCCTGTTGGGGCATATCATATGTAAGGAAGGTTTGTTGGTGGATCCTACCAAAGTTTCCATTATTGTGGGATTGGGGAACCTACCACCAGAGCACGTAATGTGCGAATTCCTTGGGCATATGGGGTATTACTAGAAATTTATTAAGGGTATGCCAAAATCACCACGCCACTTGGAGGAATTGTTGAAGCACGGATGTACATTCCATTAGGGAGAGGCATAATAGATGGCATTTGACACATTAAAGAATAATAAGCTTATCACTACACCCATATTACGCTTTCCCTCTTGGGATAAGCCATTCCATGTACATGTTGATGCTTCGGGAATGGTGATTGGGGAAATCTTAACACAACCTGGAGAAGGAATTGTTGACCACCCCTTGTGTTTTTCTAGTAAAAAGTTGACACCAGAGAGAAGAAAAACTATACTACTACTGAAGTGAAGCATTATCAATGATCTACGTGCTACACAAATTTAGGAAATATCTATTGGAAAAACCCTTCATATTCTACACAGACCACATGGCATTGAAGTACTTGGTGAACAAGCCCATTTTTACAAGGGCACATATGTCGATGGGTCCTGTTGTTTCAAGAGTTTGAGTTTACAAGTTGTTGTGAAACCAAAGAGTAACTCAGGGCCTAACCATTTATCAAGGATTGACTCGGGGAGGACATGTAGAGCATTGAGGATATAATGCCAGATGCACAACTGTTTAGATTATGTGGCATGTGCCCTTTGACTTGGAAGATATTGTTGTGTTTCTCAAAATGGGTGTGGCACCAGAGGGAATGAAGACCTTAGAAAGGAAGTAGTTAGCCATACATGCACACACCCTACATGCTAATTAGTGGAGACTTATACAAGCTAGGTCACGATGAGGTTTTGCACATGGTGTGTGTGTTAGAACATGAGTGCATTGCAATCATGGAGGAAGTGCACAATGGGATTACAGGAGGACACTATGCAGGGAATGCCACCACGTGAAGAAGATTCTACTAGGTAGGGATTTGGTGGGAAAGCATCTACCAGATTGTATTGAGTTTTGCAAGGCCTATGACCATTGTCAGTGCCTTGGAAAACTAGGAAGAAGGGATGAGATTCCCTTGAGACCGATAGCTAGTGCAAAACCATTTGAGAAGTGGGCCATTGATTTTTTAGGACTGATTTCACCTACGCGCGAAGGACTGGTTCATGCTATATCATTACTTACACTGATTACTTAACAAGATGGGAAGAGGCAAACACCTACAAAGGATTACACAACAACCACAACAACAAGGTTCCTATGGGAAAACATACTCAACAGGTATGGGTGCCCTTTAAGTTTGACTAGTGATAGAGGCACACACTTTTTGAATGAGATGGTCAGATTTTGTTAGCAGAGTTCATGGTGGCCCATCACAAGACCACCCCATATCACCCCCAAGCTAATGGAACCACTGAAGCATTTAACAAGATATTGAGTCACACGCTTGACCAAAATTTGTGATGTGGGAAGACAAGATTGGGATGAAAAGTCTCAGCCATACTATGGGCGTATAGGACAACCTACAAGAGATTGAACAAGGCCACACCATTCCAATTGGTGTTTGGCATGGAAGTTATTTTACTAGTAGAGTTTATGCTACCGTCCCTACGTATTGCACGCGCAGGAGGATTAGCTGATGAGCAAGCACTACAGAGTGCATGGAGAAGTTAATGTAGTTGGAAGAAGGTGATCACTTGCTAGGTGGAGTTAGAAGACTAAAAGGCATGACAAAAAGCATGGCATGATCACCATATTAAAAACAAACAATTCGAGGTTGGGCAGATGGTCTTACTTTATGACTCCAAATTTTTGCGCCATCCTGGGAAACTAAAATTCCATTGGTTAGGACCATACATCATCTCATACATCCTCGATTCAGGTGCATGTCAATTATAAGCACTGGATGGGATGAGGTTACCAAGTTACTTCAATGGGAGTAGGTTGAAGCCCTACTATAAATAAGGCTTCTATAGTAGTCAAAAATAAGGTAGTTTTTCCAATTAGTTTAGATTTCTTTTAGTCTTTTTGTTTGTTTCCTTTGTCTTTCATTTTTCAGCTTTGTGTTGTGCATTGGTGCGCTGGTAGCTAATTACATTGTAAGAGGTTTTATGTGTAGGGGACCACACATACATTTTTGTGTGGGGTGAGGTAGCAGATATTTTGAACATGGAGGCCAACAACTTCAACAATGGACTGTTGGGGAATTAACGTGAAGACAAAAGAATGAGCAATGTAATGGATAAAATGCATAAATTCATGTAGTTATGAAGGTGGGTTGAAAGAATATGAAGACCACAAGAAGGGAAGGATCACATGGTATGACATAAGATAGGAAACATTATAGGGAACTACTTAGTAGACAATGCACAGAGGTTATGTACTTCGCATGGAGATGCATGTGAAGGAGGTATGTGGTAGTCTAAGTGGTATTGGAGCACCAAAAGGTTATAGCTGCAAAGCGTGAGAGGAAGTCACAAAGTTTCTTTAAGTGAAGTAAAGTGTTTTATTAAAAATGACATTAGGACACGTGGTCGGAGGAACTCTAAGGCATCGATAAAGTATAAATAAGAGATAAGGATAGTCATTTTGACTACCTTTCCTTAGAGAATTTATTTTGTGCTCTCCAAGCTCAAAGTGCGATGAGGTTTTTTTGAAGAAGAGATGTGAATTACTATCACAAACCAATGGACTTGTGCAAAGCTATAGTAAAATTTGTGACATAACATAGAGGGAAGAAGAAACAATAGAGCAGGAAGGAGGTGACGTGAAAGAGAAGTGGGAAGTTGTTCGAGTTAGGGTAGTCAAAAGAGAGGAACATAACACCTAGGGCATGAGTGAAAAAGGAGAGGGAGATGGCACCAAAGAAGGCTCAAACAAAGAAACTAGTGGTGGAAAAGGAGGACCCCATGGAGATCTACTCAGAGATGCAGTACCCACCTGGAGTTATCAAGGCCAAAAAATGGAGCTCAAAGCTATATAAATGTAAGATCAATGAGTACAACCACAGAATGAATGAAAACAAAAAGATGATGCGAGTGGACCTTGTGTCAGACACCTCGATGGTGGATGAGCTTGAAACCCTAAGGTTGATGACTCGGTGAAACAAGCATTGCAAAAGATTGGGGTTTTGTAGCTATGGGAGCTTCCCTTCTTTTCCAAACCCACCCCACTTTTTTAGGTGGTTAATGTCATGGTGCATGAAGATTTATTCTACTTCACAGGAAGAAGAATGAGGATCACAAGCAATTGATTCGAGATGGTTACGGGCCTGTGGAACACTAGAGAAGATATGGCACTTGATTTATGTGCCATGACCAAGATTGAAGAGTTGGTGAAAAAAAAGTTAAACTACGAGAAGGGGGGAGGGCACATGTAATTGCAAATCTCCCAGACCCAACATTGAGAGTCACCTCCCAACTCATTAGCTACAAATTGGGTGCATCAAAAAGGTGGATGGACATTAACTAAAGGTTCTTGTACATGGCCTATAGGTATCCAAAGAGGGCACACTACAAATTTTCCCAATTCATTGCGAATGGCATCATCGAAGAGGCAGTGGGTACAGAATGAGGTAGGAGAAAAGATCACTTGGGGCTCCATCCTATTATTGATCATGTTCTAGGAGATTGGTGTCCCAGATGGACCAGATGAGAACATGTGGGTTCACCCACCCACACATGCATTCCCTTGCAATATAAATTCAAAAATTTCACCTATGATGGGACCATCTCGAGCACTTACAAGGCTCGAGATGAATAAATGGTTTGAGAAGTTTTTGGGGATTTTGAGAATGAGTGGCACATCCCCCATGAGTTACCACAAGTTTTGGGGACAAGGTAAAAATTTTCGTTACCCAAAATTTCTATGTCTAAATGAAGTTTATGATGGCCAAAGGAGAGATGGGGCCATGGTGCAAACTCCCTTCGTGTTCACAACCAGATATATGAAATGCACCATCAACTCGGATCAAGGATGCACATAAGTTAATTTTTTGATGTAGATAAGGTGGATGTTGATGTCCACACGTTGCACGCTACATACAAGTATGGTACTCGACCTACCTACGTCGAGGTTTTGGAGCCATATTTCTTGGACTTACACCCACAAGTCAACATTACCATCAAGGGGTATGTCCATCGGTGTTCAGCTTTGTGCCCCAAAACATAGGGAGGGATTGAAGTGGAGGTTATAGAATCTCCCTTTCCAAAGCCATGGAGACACCAATCCCACCCATGAAGGTAGTATAAGAAGAAGAAGAAGAAGAAGAACAAAGAAGAAGAAGGGAAGTTAGACACTTCAAGGAAGAGGAAGTACTACACACTGCAAGAATAGTAGCAAGGGCATCAACACTTCAAATAGGTGGCAAAGCAACACCTCATTACTAGGGCACAAGGAAGAGGAAGAAGAGAAGGAAGATCCTGAGGAAAAGAAAAAAAAGACACATGATGCATCAAGCCCATAGTAAGGCTCATGGAGGAAGGAGAGGAAGAAGACCCCACCACTTTCAAAGTAGAATTGGAAGTGAGAGTTGGAGGGGCAGGAGGCTGAGGTAAAGGCCACAATGTAGGGGTAGGAAGAAGAAGAGGAGAATTTGTAGGGGGGGGAAGAGTCCGATGTGAAGCCACTACACCATAGAAAGCCATCCCAAAGGGAGATAAGGGGACTCCTTTACTATAAAGGAGGATAAGGGATTCACCCTAGGGTGAAGAAGTAGAGGAAAAAGTGCAAGGCTACAAGGAAGAAGTGGACACCAATTTCCCCACACATGGACTTTGGGATGACCCCATGAAGGTCTTGTATGTAAGATTCTTAGGCCACCCTCCCACCAGAAAAAGTTACATGGTTGGGATTTAATGGATCAAGATGGGGGTGTGCCTCAGGACCAGAAGATGCTCAACTAGGAGCATGCACTACCACACCAGGAACCTGAGTTTGAGGTCAATGATCATGTGATTGAGACCGTTCACTTGAAGAAGAAGGGAGGAGATATACATACAAAGTGGTGGATCCAACCACCTAATAGATGAGAGCAGCATGTAATGCATTGAAAAAAATATGTTGTTAGAGGTAATCCAACATAGTATGGATATAGGGGCCACTATTCAGACCTTGATCATAGAAAAAAGAGAAAGGAGAAGGAAATAGATAGGTTGCAGTTTTAGGGTTAAGGGGAGAGGCATGTGAAAAAGGAGGCGTACGACCGAGTCAGATGGCACCCTCGTGTAGAACATTCTGGGGCAATGTTCCAGACATTGGTAAGCCAGGCCAGGACCGACTATGGGGATGAGATGGAGTACCTTGAGGACCTCATGGGGATGTTACTTGTTAACATCAAGGATGGCGTGGGCCCCATAGCTACAGAGATCTCACAAAGGAGAAAGAAGAAAACAAGGTCACAATTGAAGCCCGGATCATGGAGTTGGAAGATTTTCTCTCCCAACTCAAGGAGGTGAATACTAGTGGATAGGGGCTTCAATAGCTAGAAAATGTGATCCAATCATCGACACGTGGGTGATAGAGGAAGAGGAAGACCCTCAAAGTGTTATAAGAGACCATCCCCACCAACAAGGTAGAACATGCACACATTGGTCATTAACACCATGACCCAGAAGGAGAAGATCAAGACAAAGCATGAAAAGATGGATTTCAGAATCAACGAACTCTCGAGACTCCATCACTGAATGGATGGATGAGTTTTGAGGTGTTTTACATTAGAGCTAGGAGTGGCCATTAACATGTTGAGGGGAAAAGTGGAAGAAATCAACCTAGACTAGGTACCAAATGTCTTGGGTGAAGCACTAGGTAAGGCCTTATCATAATTGAAGGCCTAGGAAAAATTGAAGGATGAGATAGATGTGAGTTCCTCGAACTCCTCCAATTGGTCACATAGCATCCCCCCCATTCCTCAAATTATTTATTCAATTTCTCTCCCAACCTCTATTCTTTATTCTTTTCAGCAGTATTCTTGTTGATAAATTTTTTTGTTTAAAAAAGCGTAGAGAGTTTTCTAGGATGGCAACCAATTTAGTGTGGGGTGATGTTGGGCCCCTAAAAAGTAACTAAGTACCTAAGCGTGATGAAGCCTTGGCATATAGAAATAGGCACGAAGGCACACAAAAGTAGTCTTGGAGAGGTGCAAAGGATCACGTCAGGGGGTAGGATGGAGTTAGGACTTAGTGAGTTTTGGACAACATGAAAAAACATGCATAGGGAGAAATGGAAAAGTGACTAGATACAAGATGTGGATAAGCTATGAGACTTGATTCAAGAAAAGGATATTCTAGGGCATCATTATGGTTATCATGAGAGGATAAGGAGTCAAGGTTGTTAAGGATTAGCTGACACATGCATGCTAAAGACACTCGATTGAGGGAAACACATGGCAACATCTGACATATTCCTAGGTAGTGGTAGAGAAATCATAAGAAGATTCCTGCAGGCTTTCACAGTAGATGATGATGGATGGTTAGGAGAAGATTCCTTTTTATTCTTGATATAGAGGGTCTTTCTAGATAAGATAAGATAGATAGAGAGAGATAGGAAGTGAGGGTATGTGTGGAAAGAGATATGTAATGGTGAGCTCTATGTGATGTAAAGAAATCTTCTAGTATGAACATTAAAAGAAAAACAATGAAACTCTCTTGATGCAATCTTGGCTACCATATTTTGGCTTATGAATATAATGAAGTAATTTTGTAACACTCTTGTAATGGATCTTGATCTGTGTATTTTTCCTTTGTGTTCATGTGTTTTGGGTTAGAAGAAGACAAGCTTACCTATCCTAATTGAGATGATCTGCAAGATCCCATGAATGCCATACACCTCAAGTGGTACTATACTTGAACATAGCATAAAAATAAGAAAACAACAAAAAATTTAAAAAATATTAAAAACAAAAAAATCAAAAAGAGAAAATAGGTCATCCAAATGTGAAAACCACACAATTGTGGCACTTTGGATAGGTCCCTTAGTGAAAACCAGTTTCTGGCACCTTGGGAGGATTTGTTGTTCAAAATAATCTCAATAAGGGTACATTTACTTAGTTTAGAGCTAGTTCTACACCTGCATCTGAGATTCTTTGTGAGCCTATCCTATCAAATCCTTGATTTGGCTGATTCTCCTCTTGTAAATATGTGAAGAGATTGCCTTTATATATTCCCATCTAATGTTGGGGCATCTTCACATCTTCACCTTCTTGTTTATAACACATGGCATTTGCCTTTGTATATTCCCATCTAACGTTGGGGGCATCCACATTTCTTTGTTTCCTATACATAGCTTTGGAAAACTGTTAGAAATCACAAAAACATTCAAATATGTTAAAAATCACAAAAACATTCAAATATGTGAAAAATAAAAATAAACATTCAAGTAGGATTGGGAACCCCAAAACATTAGAAAACTAGAAAATACAAAAACAATAGAAAATTGTTTCGCAAAACTCCCAAAAACAACACAAAACACTTTGAAAACAATCTTACAAAAACATAGTAGTAGTTTACTTGCTTTGTTTGTTTGTTTGTTTGTTTCTTTATTTGTTTTTGTGTACATTTTTGTATAGTTTTTCTTACTTGTACATTTGTATAGTGTGTTTCTTAAACATACCTTTTAGATTGATATTTTCTTTCTTAGATTATATTCATTCTTATTTGTACATATGGAGTGTGTTTTTGCATACTTGTTTATAATTGTGCATAGTTGTGTTGTTAGGTTGTTTAACATGTATATTTGGTAGATTTGTTACCTTTTATTTGTGTTTGTTGTTTGTTACTTGTGTTGGTGCCATTTTTGAGCTTACACCATTTTTCCCTAAATTTTCCTTTGGTTTGCATGCTCTGGAACATTTTTTCTCTTAAATTGGTGGTCTGTAACTTTTCCCTCTAGATTGAATGCCTTGAAATGCTCATAAACTTGTTGTTTTGTCCCAATTTGAATGAAATTAGCATGTGTTCCCTAATTTTTCCAAAATCTATGGGCTCTACCCTTTTCCCTTTTTTCCCGATCATGGAAGTTTAAAATTGATCGATTTGCACTTGTATGCCATTAAAAATCCAATCCCATGATCAAAAATGCTTTGAAAACATGTTTCAGTTGGTTCAATTTTGAGAAATTTATCGTCCTTAGCGAAAAAATCAAATTCTAGGGCATCCTTGGTGTTTTCTATATTTTGATGGTCAGACAGGCATCATTTTCCCATCAATTTCTTATTCAGCATTCATCAAAGCAACATGGTAGGATCCATGTGGAGGGGATGCAGATTGGTGGAAGACTTGGAGATTTTTGTCTTTTTTGGAAAAAGATATGAAAATGCAAGAATGAGCTGAAACCCCATAGTGAATCATAGAGAGACATGTGGTAGGGTTAGAGGTGGAACTTCGAGCCTCGAGGAAACTTGATATTTTTCCCATTTTGGCATAAAGGGTTAAATGTACAAAATGAGGCCGCAACTCCATCAATGGTCACGATTGAGCCATGTGTATGGCTCGAGATAAAAAAATAGATTCCAGAGCATCAGGTATTTGTGGGAAATTTATATTTTATCCTATAAAGGTAAGAAATCAAATGGAGGAACACAAGCCCATAGTCAATCAGTGACCGACACGTGTCTGGTATAGAATCAGGGGTGTGGGTCCACGGGGATAGTTTGGAAAATTTAACTTTTTCCAAAAAGGGTAGAAATGTGTAGAATCGGTCTGCGATTCCAATGGGGCCCACTTTGGGACATGTGTCAGGCCCATTTTCATGAGGCGAGAGATGTGGGGATATTTTGGAAAATTTTCCTTTTTCCAAAAAGGGTAAAATAGCATAATCGATCCGCGATTCTGCTGGGACCCACATTAGGACATGTGTCAAGCTCATTTTCAAAGGGTAGAGGGGTGGAGAAAAATGTCAAATTTTTACATTTTTCCAAAAGTGTTAAAATGTCAAAAAGTGATCCCAAGCCCATTTCTAATCACATTGTGACACGTGGAGGGCTCAGATTAAAGGATATAGGAAGATCAACGGTAATTGTGCATTTTTCAGTTTGGCTGCCATTTGAGCTCCAGGAAGCTTAGAGATGTGATTTTTGCATCAATTTCCATCAAATTTTTGAAAAATTTGTGTCATTTTTTCCTACAAGGATCAATCAATTAGTTTTGAGGATTATATATGTTTTTGAAGAGAAATGTTACCCTAGCCCATCCAAAAATGTAAAATATCAAATACGAAGTTGAAAAGTCAATTTTGGAGGGATAAGAATGAAATAATGAAAGGAAGAGGGTCTGCATGCTTTGAAGATGAAAAATGTGCCTCCACAATGGATAATGATGCAAATTTGGCAATGATTCATCTCTTTGTGAGACAATGTGACACAACTTTGTGGACGTATTTTGTTAAATGTCCTGTCTACGAATCATGAGATATTTTTGTAACAAATTTGATCCTTTGGCATATTATTGTCTTGGGAAACAAGGATCGAAGGAGATTGAATGCTATATATTGCATGAATTTTTCATGTAAATGGTTAGAGGAGTTTAAAGAATCCTAGAAAGCTAAAAATTTCATGAGAAAATCTAGGAAGAAGCCGATTCTCTGAGTGACCACTTGAGAAACTCATGTAACTCTCTCTGTATTAGATTTCAAATAATGTTAAGTTGGTTGCACATTGTTGGTCGTCAAATAGGACTTTAAGAAGATCAACAGTCAGGGGACAAGAAGTCCCTCCTCTTTAATGGGAGAGGTTCCCTTATTCATAAATGAACCTATTTACAAATGTACAAGACATGATTTGTTGGTTAAACTTGGATATTACGAAAGTGTTTTCTATGAAGATCATCAATTACAAAAAGGATCGAGGAAATGAGAGTACGGGAAAGAGCGAAAAGGCAACATGCGAATTATAGATATCAAAGTAATTCTTTATGTATGCGAAGTCACAATTTGAAACAAGATCATTTGTATCGGATAAATAAGATGGAATTCAAAGACACAAAGTTACTCATAAATAACATCTCGCTAGAACACAAAGTTTCTTAACATAACATAGATTCATTAATCAAGGACACAAAGTTCCTTCTTGGTTATACAAGATCACCATGCTTGCAAAGTCGAAGAGTATGCAATCGGCAAGACTAATAAACTTGAGACAAATGATCTTCACAAAGAAAATAAATGAAAGCTTAGGAATAACAGAGATCAGATAGACAAAGAATGGAAAGTCCTTCTGTATTGATTTCTTTATGATCTATTTACACTTTTCAGAAAATAAGCCAAGTTCTTCCTCCTTTTTGAATGGCGTAAAGAAGGCCATTATATAGCTCACTATTCAGTTACTCTTCGTAACCATTTCTTTTAACTAAAGAATAGTTAAGGACCGCCAATCGCAGTACCTCAACTTATTACAAAGAAAATGGAAAAAGAAAGGGAAGAAGAGAAAAGAATGGGGAAGAAGACAGGTGGCCAGTCACTGAGAGGGACCCACCGACTTCAGAATCTGCTACCTGAATTTCTTTAACGCCTCAGCTATGTCTCTGCCACGAGGGACTGATGTGTTGGCCGTAGACTGAGTCCAAAATCCAAGACATTTCTCCATCTCTTTATCAAACTCGACATGAGTATGATAATCTTTATTTGCTTCTCCAATGGCAGATTGAAGAGAGCAGATTTCCTTCATTTTTTCTTTGGAGATGGAGCTTTCCTTGAATAAATTATCTTTTACAAAAGCTCTGAACTGAGCTTTGATTTCTTGCAAGGAAAGGGAAACACCAGAATTTTCATCCTGAAGATGACAGTGTATATCTTTGAAAGCAGAGACAACCAGTGTCTTGAAAGCTTCACCCTTCTGCCAACTATTCTTTAGTTCTCCCAAAGCCTCCTCCAGGACTTTGATCTTCATATTGATAGTATCAGAGCCGCAACCTAAATTCGGGGAGGAATTACAGAGAAAAGGGATACACGCGCAGGGAATTAGGTTGCAAGGGTTCGAGCAAGGGTAGCATGGAAACAATGTAAGAATTGCAAAGGTGGCTTGCTCGTTATATAGCCGTTGAGGAGAGAGAAGGGTGATCAATGCGCATTAAATTCATATCTATCAGTTTGAAAAACAACATATTCGGGTAGAGCGGGAAAAACTAAGTATGAATGGCATTTGGTTCACTTGGGACATGTGAGACGCGAATGCGCGAAACACGCGGCTCGGCCGACTCGGGTGAAACAGGGAGAAGATGCACAAATGCATTTTGGGACATTTGGGACAAAAACGCGTGAAACACGCGACTCGGGCATTTCAGCCGAAAAGGTGACAATGAGTCCGGAAAAGTTTGGGACATTTGGAACGCAAGTACGTGAAGTACGCGGTTCAAAGGGCGTTTCGTCGAAAATGGAACAACTTGCAGAATTAACTTTGGGACATTTGGAACATGAAAGTGTGAAGTATGCGGTTCGGGTGAAACGGAAGAAAATGGAACAACTTGCACAATTCCATTTGGGACACTTGGGACGAAAAGTTCCGACGGGCCCGAAAATGGAACAACTTCGGGGATTTCGGCCGATCAGGGAACAAAACGTGCTTGGACCTTGGGACACGTGGGAGAAAAATGTCCGACAGGCCCGAAATACATACAAAATGACCCAAAACGTAGATTTTCTCAATTTCACGACTTCGGTACATTAGAGAAAACACTTAAACTCAAAATTTTGAAATTTTTACTTTCATCAGAGCAGGGAATTTTGAGTGGACAACAGCTGGCTCCTTCTGGGGATGACTTGGCATAAATTCAAGGAATGAGACAAGGCAAGAACTTAGACAAACTCGGGAAGTATACCAGTACCTTATCCATTGGGCAACGGAGTCAAAAAGTAGATCAAAACAGAGGGCAACACACCAAAACAAAAAGAAAGAAAAGCAAAAACGCTGTACAGAATATACAAGGGACCTCCTAATCACCTAGGACTTGAACAACTTGAGATACTGCCCACTATAAGGAAGTGGGAGAGGAGAACCATCCATGTAATCAAGGTAGAAAGAATTCTTACCAGCAAAGTGTCTGATCTTGAAAGGTCCGAGCCAAAGGGAATCAAACTTTCCATGGCTGCCACGAGGTTCATGCCTTTTATCCCATAACAGCACGGTATCTCCAACTTGGAAATCCCTGAACCTAGCTTTCTTATCAAACAGGACCTTTACCTTCTACTGGTGAACAGATATCCTATCAGCAACCTCCAATCTGTCCTCATTCAGTTTGTGAAGGTACATAATTCTCTTATCCAGAGCATCACTGAAACTAGTATCCTCAATGGCCTTCATTAGATACAAGGCTGGTAGTTCCACTGTTACTGGAAATTGAGCTTCTACTCCATATACCACTTGAAAAGGAGACATTCCAATAGCTCTCTTTGGTGTAACCCTGTCTGCCCAAAGAGCATCGTAGAGCTTCTTGTGCCAGTTTCGTTGAGACTCATTGACTAACTTCCTTATAATAGTCACCAGATTTTTGTTAGTGGATTCTGCTTGCCCATTTCCCTGAGGATAATAATCTGAAGAGTGAGCCAAAGAAATGCCATATCCATAGCAAAAATCCATTATTTCAGTTGAAGAGAAATTTGAGGCATTATCTGTTACAATCTTGTTAGGTACACCATACCTTACCAAGATGTTTTCTTTTATGAAACTGCACACCACTTCAGAAGTAGTACTCTTGACTGGAATAGCTTCTACCCATTTGGTGAAATAGTCAGTGGCAGTTAGCACATGAGTGTGACCAGCACTAGAAGCAGGATTAAGTGTTCCAATGAAGTCCAAACCCCACTGCTGAAAAGGTTCTTCAATTACAACTGGCTTAAGAGGCAAAGAGGCCAGTTTGGGTCTTCCCACGAAGGTCTGACAAGCCTCACATTTATCAACCCACTTGGATGCATCTTTAAACAAGGAAGGCCAGTAATATCCTCCACGGAGTATCTTATGAGCTGTAACCGTTGATGAATAGTGCCCTCCACATGCCTGATCATGAAAAGCTGAGAGCAACTTTCTCTGTTGTTCCTTGTCCACACACTTCAAAAATCTCCCATCTAAGCCACGCTTGAACAAAGCATTTTCCCACAATACATATTGCACTGACCTCAATTTAACAGTCCTCTTTTCTTTGGCAGTTAAATGAGAGGGGCATTCCCCATAGGTGAGAAAATGGGCGATGTCAGCATACCATTCATCAACTGAGCTAAGGAACAGAATGGTAGGAAGGCCAACTTTGTCTTCCAGCAACTCATGTTTAGCTCCTTCAGCAATGAGCTCACAAAGGCCTTTTCCACGAACCAGCTTGGTCGGTTTGATGTCAATGTCATATTCTTGGACCTTAGCAACCCAATTCCCTCTCTTGGATCCAAATTCCTGTTGTGTGAGGATTGACTTAACAGTTGTATCTGGAACCAACACCATGGAGTGAGAGTTGAGGATATAAAAACGAAACTGCTTAACAACTTTGACCACTGCAAAAGCATGCTTCTCCATCATGGTGTATTTTAACTCATGATCTTTCATAATATAGCTCATGAACGCAATTGGGAGTTCATGCTCATTAGAGTCTTCTTGAGTTAAGACAGCAGCCAAGGTATTATCTGTAGCATAGCAATAGATGATGAAATCTTTACTAAAATCAGGACAGGCCAAAACTGGAGTTTTAGCGATAGCTCTCTTAATACCTTCAAAGGATCCCTTTCCTTCCAAAGACCAACCAAATGTTTGTTTCCCTTTCATCATCTGAGAAATATTCAAAGTTAACTCTGCAAAATCAGGGATGAACCTTCTTAAAAAATTGATCTTACCAAAGAAGGAGTGCACGCCCTTTTTATTGGTTGGGAGAGGAATTTGCTGGATAGCTTGTACTCGTTCAGGGTCAATCTTAATACCATCTTTGGAAACGATGTGCCCTAATAATTTTCCCTCTATGACACAAAAACAGATTTTTAGGATTCAAAGAAATCCCATGCTCTCTGCATCTTAGCAGAACTGTCTCTAGGTGATCAAAATGATCCGCTCTTGTCTTGGAAAATACAGTCAGGTCATCAAGATATATGACAATACACTTCCCTTTCAAACTTCCAAAAGCCAGATCCATAGCTCTTTGGAAAGTGGCACCAACATTAATAAGCCCAAAAGGCATTCTCTTGTAAGAAAAGGTACCCCAAGGAGTAGTGAAAGTTGTTTTGTGTTGATCTACAGTATCAACCTCTACCTGATTATATCCCGAGAATCCATCAAGCATAGATAACATTTCAGATCTTGTTACTGCTTGCAATACTTGATCCATCATAGGCAAAGGATAATTATCTTTTAGAGAAGCCTGATTCAGATTCCTAAAATCAACACAGATGCGGATCTCACCATTTTTCTTCCTAACAGGCACAATATTTGCAATCCATGTTGAATGGTGAATGGGAAAAATGATTTTAGCCTTCAACAACTTCTGTATTTCCTGAAAGATGGTGTCAGCTATTTTGGGGTTGTATTGCCTCTGTTTCTGCTTGAAAGGCTTAATTCCTGGTTTGAGAGGAATAGAATGCTGCATATCTTTTGGCTTGAAGGCTTTTAGATCCTCATAAGAATAAGCAAGAACATCCTTATACCTCTTTAAAAGATCAATTGCTTTCTTCCTCTCATCTGTTGTGCAACATTTTCCAATGTTCACGAGCTTAGGGTCAGTAGAACTCCCAATATTGATCTTGTCATACTCAGCTGATTGTTGAAGTCCAGTAGAAGCTCTAGATTTCACATACCTGTCATGTTTATCAAATAGTTCCTCTAAGCTTACCAATCCTTTAGGAATCTTATTCCCCTTGAGTTTAATGCACCCTTCCTGATCTGTTTCTTCCCCTTGGGTGACCGCTTTGTCAAAGGGCACACTCTCACGAGGCAGGTTGTCACTTCCCTCAAAATACAATTGTTCGAAATTACCCTTGAGTTCCAGGAAGGAAAGCAAATGATGATCATCATTGAAAACTTGCCAGTTATTGGTATTATCAGGTACACTAGGCCGATGGACCATCTCAATGGTGAACTTGTCTTGAGAGAAATCAGGATGAGGAATCAGTAGTGACCCTGAGACAGCTAGTGAATCAGCCCTGCTGTTCTTTTCCCTAGGTACTGCTTCGATAGAGAAAGCATCAAGGAATTCAATGGAATCCCAAACCTGATTCCGGTAATGTTTCAGCCTTCCATTTTTTACTTGAAAAAGGTTTCTGACCTGCTTTACAATCAACTCTGCATCACCACGAGCCAGAAGATTCTTTACACCTTGTTCTTTGGCCACTTGCAGTCCAAGAATGAGAGCCTCATACTCTGCTGTATTATTAGTATTTTCAAACTGCAACTTAAATGAAAAAGGATGAAGGCTACCTTCAGGTGACACCAGTAGGACACCAGCTCCAGAACCAGCTGAGGAACAACTTCCATCAAACTCTAAAATCCAAACCCCGTTAGGATCTTTAGGAGATACTTTGGGGGGTCGGATTTCATCAGGGGACATAATCATGTAGTTACCATGCCCCATATCCTCGTAGAGTATTTGTGCTTTAGGATCATCCATTTTCTGCACAATATACTCAGACTGCTTCTCAGGCAGCAACTTCTTCATTTGTCCATTGACAGGCACGAGTGCATGTGACCAGTCCATTTGGATTTCTCCACCCACATCCTTACAAAGTTCCTACTTAGCAACATCCCGTATGAAGGAGGAATATCTGCAACTAAGATGGTAGCCAACACTTTCTTTTCAGGAAAAGCAGCAAAAGCCACTTGTGCATCCTTAATCCTTCCGACCAGGGGTACTTCCTTACTCTCCATAGAGTAACAAGATCCATAAGTGCATGTGAGAGTTAGGCCTAAAGCATGAGCTACTTTAGCAGGCATCACATTATCTGAGGCTCCGGAATCTATGACACAATTACTGAGCCTATGGCCAGCTATAAGGAGTGTTACATAAAAAGGCTTGATTTTGTCATTAGGCGAGGTGACAGCAGCTACCAGACTAGGCTGTGGTGCAGAAGAAGGAGTAGGTAAAAGGCCTTTAGAGGTGGTTTTGGAATGGGAATTAACAAATTGAATCATTTTGGAAAAAGCTTTGGGATGAGTTTGATAATACTCGGCCTCTGAGATTTGAACCTTAGTCTTTTTCAGATGATCAATAATATCAAAAGACCCAGAAGTGGATGGGCCATCATCATTTGAAATTCTAGGCTTATCAACTTTAGGAGAAAAAGAAGGAGAAACTTTTGAAGCAGAACTAACAGGACTCACCTTTGGTGTAGATGAGGTAGGGATAGGAGATCCTCTTTTTGCAATCACGGGAATAGTTGTCGACTGCTCCTTAGATTTCTTGATGGGCTGTGTCACTTTCTCCTTCTGACTTGTCTGCTCTCGAGTCATGACAGTGAATGATTCACTATTCATGTCCGCTACTACTTCATCATAGTCATCACCATCATCAGTGCCTTCAGTGGTGAAGAAATTAACTCGAGATCCCTCAAGTTCATCTGCTTCATCTTCTTCTTCAACGAGCTCCTCGCAAGCTTCATTATCTTCATCATCATCTGGTTCCTCAACTTCACAGGTCGCATTCACAGGAACCTTAACAGGAGGTCCTTCAAGTGCTAGTCTTGTTTGAGAAGCAGGCAAATGATTTCTGGGCTGGAAATTTCTCCTCGGAACGTCTGCATAAGGAGCATGCTGAGCTAATTGTTTCTTTATGGCAAGAAGATCATTTGCAAGTTTTTGAACTAATGGATCAGTATTAGGCCCAGGGGTGGAAGAGGAAGAAGCAGCAGACTTAGATTTGGAAGGGTCTCTTCTCAACTTCCCTGACATGATCAAGTCATCCTCGATACTAACAGCGAGGGTTTGATCCTCGACCAATGTTGCGAGATTAGCCCTTCTTAGTGCATAACTAACTTTGGGTGATTGAGCATTTAGGAAGAAACATTTTTGAATTTGATCAATAGGTCGGGTAAGTTTGCGAATTTTATTGATCAATTTATTGAATCGGGCCAAAAATTCTCTCATGGGCTCTTGTGAATCTTTCTTTATCTGAGAGATTTGAGCTAGCAAGGCATGTACATCTTCTGCCAGCTTGAAATGGTTTTCGAACTGAGTTCTCATTGTGTCCCAGTCGGTGATAGCGCCAGCTGGAAGGTGGTAGAACCAATCAACAACATTATCTTGTAACGTCTCAACGAATAGCCTTACGAGAGACGTCTTCATGTTTGACTCCCAGAACTCCACATGCAACAATGAAGGCTGCGATGTGTTCATCAGGATGCACTTTGCCATCACCTTTGAATTTGGGGAAGTTCTTCCGGTTACCTCTGGGTAACTCATGCAAAGGCTGAGTAAGGGCCAGGGGCCCGACACGATGACCCCATGGTAATGGCGCCGCCATTCTTGGAAAAATGGCTTGGAGAGGGACTGCAACACCAGCAAGAATCAAAGCTTGAAGATTAGGGCTAGCTGGCTCTGAAGAAAAACCACCCGTGGGAATTCTGTCTTGAACAGGTGGAGTGCTTGTCGAACGAGTCCTTCTATTTGTTGAAGGGAAAGGAAAACCCTGCTGCTCCAAAAGCTGAAACTGAGAATCTTCAACACCGAGGGCCCTCCTCCCTCGAGTAAAATGTGGAGTCACCAGATCAAAGGATGATAAAAATTACAGAACTGGAATATGATTTTCCCCAGTGGAGTCGCCAAAAACTGTTGGTCGTCAAATAGGACTTTTAAGAAGAGCAACAGTCAGGGGACAAGAAGTCCCTCCTCTTTAATGGGAGAGGTTCCCTTATTCAGAAATGAACCTATTTACAAATGTACAAGACATGATTTGTTGGTTAAACTTGGATATTACGAAAGTGTTTTCTATGAAGATCATCAATTACAAAAAGGACTGAGGAAATGAGAGTACGGGAAAGAGCAGAAAGGCAACATGCAGAATTATAGATATCAGAGTAATTCTTTATGTATGCGAAGTCACAGTGAATTGAAACAAGATCATTTGTATCGGATAAATAAGATGGAATTCAAAGACACAAAGTTCTGTAAATAACATCTGCTAGAACACAAAGTTTCTTAACATAACACAGATTCATTAATCAAGGACACAAAGTTCCTTCTTGGTTATACAAGATCACCATGCTTGCAAAGTCGAAGAGTATGCAATCGGCAAGACTAATAAACTTGAGACAAATGATCTTCACAAAGAAAATAAATGAAAGCTTAGGAATAACAGAGATCAGATAGACAAAGAATGGAAAGTCCTTCTGTATTGATTTCTTTATGATCTATTTACACTTTTCAGAAAATAAGCCAAGTTCTTCCTCCTTTTTGAATGGCATAAAGAAGGCCATTATATAGCTCACTATTCAGTTACTCTTCGTAACCATTTCTTTTAAATAAAGAATAGTTAAAGGACCGCCAATCGCAGTACCTCAACTTATTACAAAGAAAACGGAAAAAGAAAGGGAAGAAGAGAAAAGAATGGGGAAGAAGACAGGTGGCCAATCACTGAGAGGGACCCACTGACTTCAGAATCTGCTGCCTGAATTTCTTTAACGCCTCAGCTATGTCTCTGCCACGAGGGACTGATGTGTTGGCCATAGACTGAGTCCAAAATCCAAGACATTTCTCCATCTCTTTATCAAACTCGACATGAGTATGATAATCTTTATTTGCTTCTCCAATGGCAGATTGAAGAGAGCATATTTCCTTCATTTTTCTTTGGAGATGGAGCTTTCCTTGAATAAATTATCTTTTACAAAAACTACGGCCGAGCTTTGATTTCTGTGCAAGGAAAGGGAAACACTAGAATTTTCATCCGAAGATGACAGGTGTATATCTTTGAAAGCAGACAACTAGTGTCTTGAAAGCTTCACCCTTACTCGCCAACTATTCTTTAGTTCTCCCAAAGCCTCCTCCAGGACTTTAATCTTCATATTGATAGTATCGAGCTGCAAACTAAATTTGGGGAGGAATTACAGAGAAAAGGGATACACGCGTAGGGAATTAGGTCGCAAGGGTTCGAGCAAGGGTAGCATGGAAACAATGTAAGAATTGCAAAGGTGGCTTGCTCGTTATATAGCCATTGAGGAGAGAGAAGGGTGATCAATGTGCATTAAATTCATATCTATCAGTTTGAAAAACAACATATTCGGGTAGAGCGGGAAAAACTAAGTATGAATGGCATTTGGTTCGCTTGGGACATGTGAGACATGAATGCGTGAAACACGTGGCTCGGCTCGGCCGACTCGGGTGAAATAGGGAGAAGACGCACAAATGCATTTTGGGACATTTGGGACGAAAACGCGCGAAACACGTGACTCGGGCGTTTCGTCCGAAAAGGTGACAATGAGTCCGGAAAAGTTTGGGACATTTGGAACGCAAGTACGCGAAGTACGCGGTTCGGGCGTTTCGGCCGAAAATGGAACAACTTGCAGAATTAACTTTGGGACATTTGGAACATGAAAGTGCGAAGTACGCGGTTCGGGTGAAACGGCCGAAAATGGAACAACTTGCACAATTCCATTTGGGACACTTGGGACGAAAAGTTCCGACGGGCCCGAAAATGGAACAACTTCGGGGATTTCGGCCGATCGGGGAACAGAACGCACTTCGGAACTTGGGACACGCGGGACAAAAATGTCCGACAGGCCCGAAATACATACAAAATGACCCAAAACGTAGATTTTCTCAATTTCACGACTTCGGTACATTAGAGAAAACACTTAAACTCAAAATTTTGAAATTTTTTACTTTCATCAGAGCAGGGAATTTTGAGTGGACAACACACATGTATATCCATTAATAATATCTAATATTGTTTTTCCAAACATTCCCTACTTGATAAATATGATCATTTTGAGTTATTTTGTGTTGTCTTTGGGAAAAATCATGAATGCTTACATTTAGAATGCATTTCAAATTTGTGTTTCTTGTTTCCTATTGCGATCTTGTGTTTAAAATCTCTCTTGATCATAAATGGTCTCATTTCTTGTGATTAGTTTAGTGGCGGTTGAAATTTCATATTCATAAGAGATTTCATCGATAAAGACAAACAAATTTAAAATCACTTTACTTTCCTTGATTTCGAGATTATTTGTAAACCTTTGGGTGCACCTTAGGTCATGATTAAATAGTGGTTACTAAATGCTTCATTAGTTCATTCTAACTCAATATTTTATGATAGATGATCAAAGATTGTGTGGAAAAGTGTAGATCTAGGCCTCCATTTGATGCACATATCTTGGTTGAAGGGATGATTAACCATTTTGATACTTTCTATTGTTAAGTTTCTCCATATTTTTCTGAAATCCTCAAAGAGTCTAGTGGAACTTGGTTTGTCTTGTCTAAAATCCAACCCAAAAATAATTCAAAACAACTAATCCTACCCTATTTTACCACTTTTTTGACCTGTATACCCACAGAAGATCAAAATCCATTTGCTAAAGTATGCAGAGCAGATTAGGATTTCAAAATGTCTTCAATAACACTTGCCTTGAATTGAAAGTATCTCCATAACCTAGAAGTGACAACTTATGAAAATCAGATTTGGAGTGTTGATCATATTTTCCTAAGGCCCTTTTCATACTATTTGCACAAATTGAGGGACATCTTCATCTCCTTCACCATTTGATGGTTACAAAATAGGTTCTCTTACCTTGGTTGAAAGGCACAACCTAAAATAGTTAGGACAAGATCAATTCCTATTTGAGTTCTATCCATCTCTCCAAAAATTTGAGTGCCGCTTAGATCATATCCTGGCTACACAATGACACACACCATGATCCATATTTCTTCAAGCTTCATGCCATATCTTTGATGTTGCTCAGACTGAAAAGGAGAACAAATTTTGGTACCAATACTAGTGGCGTCGTTCTTAGTGACAATCTTAGTTCAATCTGATCCATGTGCATACATATTTGAAATATCTAAATGCATATCAAACCCTAGTAATTTATTTTGCAAGTTTGTTCTGCAAATATATTGTTAAAGCATCATTCTATACTCATATTTTCAAGGTGTATGCAAGGTTTCAAACTTTATCTACAATTTTAGTAGTTTCCAGGTAGTAGTTGCACTTGATTTGCATTTGTGGTTGATAGATTAAAGAAAAGGAAGGTTTGATCTATAAAGTTTGGCAAGATTTTCAGTGTTGATAGGTATTTGAAAAAGTATTTTAGTGCATTTGCACAACTAGGGTGAAAGTACTTAGTGGCGACTCCATGCTATTTTGATCTTGATAAATACCAGTGTCTTAGCTTTCTGTCATTTGTTTTTTTGGTGTTGCTAATCTCTGCAAAACTGGAAGGAAGAAGATCTCTCTTCAGGAGGGACCCAAGTAGAAAGTTATTTCAAGAATTGGGAAAGAAAATTTTAGAGGAAAGAAAATTTTGGAAGGTTATTGAAGGTTAGACATCAGGAAAAGGTATATCCATTGGTGAGAGAGATCAACATTTAGTAGAGGATTATCACTCTTCTTCCAGTGATTTTGATTCAAGAAATATTCTCATAAATTTTTTTACTTCAACTAGTGAAGGTCCTTCTACTGTACGGTGATTTCCTTTTTCAAATTGCACCTGTGTGTTTCAATTCTACTAAAAATTTCCAAGAAAATCAGCACCTAGAGAATACCAATGTTGTGAACCACATTCTTGAGCCCCAAATACCTTGCACTCCTCATCACTTGTGTCACCCCCCAATATCACCTCCACCTAGGCCTCCATTTGTGGTCAATACCTTTGGCCCAATAAATTTTAGGGAATGGCTGGTTATCCTAACGTTGTGCCTCGGATGTTAGAAGTAGATTGCCAAAGTTCCAAGGAACAATTCTATAATAGCTGATCAACATTAGAAACTCTTTATTAATATGATGGAGGATTTTGAAATTGGATTTGAGGATGTGTACATTAAATTTTTCATTCATACACTAGAAAGGATGCTAGGGGATTGGTATAAGGCTCTACCTGATAATTCTATTGATTCTTAGACTGAGATGAACAATGCATTTAGGTTGCAATATGGTGATAAGACTGATCCTAGGTTTCTCTTGTCTGAGTTTGAAAATATCAAGAAGAACCCCAATGAATCAGTGCATGACTTTAACACAAGATTTAACAAAACATTGAGAAGATTGCCTGTTAATCTGAGGCCTTGTGATCAATCTTGTTTAATCAAATATGCAGATGCATTTGATAAGAAGGCAACCTATTACCTAAGAGACAAGAACCCTACCAATTTAAGGCAGGCCTTTACCATGGCACTACAAATTGAAAATAACATTAAGGCCATTGGGAAACCTCTCAAGAGGGATGGTGTAAAGTTGATAAACCCTAAAAACCTCAAGCTAGCAAGGGTGCTGATTTGGAGGAAGTTGTGAAAACTTTGGCAGGGGTTGTCAAAGAAATCTCATACAAGTTAGCCCAGGCAGAGAAGGGAATTGGGTAGACTTTACTAGGTTAGAAAAAAGCACAAAAACATGACAGATTTTCCAATCATCCTAGGGTTGATCAAAGATTTGATGAGAGAGGGAAAGGACCCATGGGGTTTGCAAATAGACATCCTCAAGCACATGAAGGAAGAGTGTTACCCAATCCCCTAATTGCTAGGGTTGCTACTATTAAGGAAGTTATTGATATTGATTGGTGTGATAGGTGTTTTCTTCCCCATCCTCCATGTGAAGTGGACTAGTAAGATGGTGAAGCTAATAATGATGATGGTACTGATGATGATATCTACATGGTGGGATGTTCTTTAGGCTCACAAGAAGGAGAAAATCAATTGAGGTAGTAAGTACAAGGATAGTTGCAACGTTTTGGGATTACACCAAACGGGTAAAAATCCTTCTTCCCTCTCATGATCTTGAAGTTGATGTAGTACAAGCTTTTGAAATTCCTAACAATGAATTTGAATGCTTAAGAGCTTTGATGATTAAGAAGTATGATGGTGGTATCCCTTCCGAGGAAGATAGACAATTGTTAATGAATGTTGTTGTGGCTCAAGAGAAAGAGTATAACACTAGGAGAAAGGATTTTAAGGGAGTTGGGCCTCAAGCCAAACCTAAAAAACCCTTACTTACAAGTATTCCCAAAGAAACTCCTAGAAGAGAAACACTTTCCAAAAGCTCTACTATCCCAAGTAAAAATTATAGTCCTCCTCATGCCCAAGATGTCAAGCATCCCATGCCATCTAATGAATCTACTTGTCTCCCTTCCAATGTTGCCTTGCCAAAGAATGTTCCCTATGACATAGCCCAAGTATTGAGCCAAATAAAAGTGAGTGTTCCAATCATTGAGTTTCTTAGGATTCCTGAGCACAAGAAGAGAGCATTTGAGTACCTAGGTTTGAAAGAAGAAAATAGTACTCCAAGCAAAAATGTAAATGTTGTTGAAACTCCTCCTCATATCATTACAGACCTTGAAACACCACCAGCATTAGAGTATCTTGGAGAAACACCTGAGGTATACTTGGGGGCATCCTTGGTTGATTCCCAATTGAATGTTGATCCATTCTTTACAACTTTGATCATAAAGGATAGACTACTTCACAATTGTATGTTTGATTTTGGTGCATTATGCAATGTCATACCTCTAGAAGTCATGAATGAGTTAGATATCAAAGTGATAGTAGCCTATGGAAAGTGTAATGCAATGGACTCAAGAGAATTTCTGGTAGTTGGTTGTGTGAAGGGTTTGGTGGTACAGCTTGTACCCTATGCGGGTAAGAATTTGAAACTTGATGTTGTGATTGTTGATTGCCCTACCAAACGGGTATGCTTTTGTTAAGAAAGTGGGTTACAAGTGTTGGTGGGACTATTCAAATGGACATGTATTTTTCCAATATTCCCATTGAAGTTATCCTTGTCAATCTCTATGGAAAAAAGAAGATGGTACACCTTATTGAAGATCCCAACAATGCTTCCTATGAGGTGTTGTTTGCTGATGTAGATGTTGATAACTTTGTGGGGTTTGATGATGGAAAAGAACACAAGATGGATCAATCAAAGTGCCTTGAATAGGTAGGTTCCCCTTATACCTTGCTATTTGATGGAGCTTGCTCAAAATTTTGAAATGGTGCTAGTATAATTTTGATTTCTCCTAGCTTGAAAGAGTCTGTTTTTTTCCCGTGCAAGCTTAATTTTGAATGTACTAACAACATTGCTGAGTATGAAGCCTTGTTGTTGGGTCCGAGAATTTCAAGGAAGTATGGTGTCGGGGAATCATTTAAAAATGAGATTTAGAGGTAGTTGTCAAACAAATAAGAAAACTGTATGCTCAAAAAATTAGCGGATGAAACAATACAAACATGCGGTTTGGGATCTAATTGAGATGTTTGATTCCTTCAACATTGTGCATCATGACAGAAGTTTCAATGCTTTTGCTGAAAAGTTGGCATGGTTTGGGTCAAGATTTGGAAATTGCACCATTTCACTTTATTGTGAGTACAATATTGAATTTTTAACTAGGCCAACTGTCACCACAACATCAAGCATTGGCAAGTGTTTAATGATGATTATCAAGTGCAAAGTTCTTACAAAATCAAGGTGAGTTTTTAGATCAAAATATTGATTGGGAACCAATGGTATGTGTGACTGAACAAAGAGATACTTTGTTTGGAAAGGATATTATCCAATTGAAAACTAACACCATTCCTAGAGGTCTTGTTGCACTTGAGTCAATTTTTGACAATGCTGATTACATCATCAATAGAAACATGTCTACCTCAAGGGATGTGGAAGAGCATAACTTGGGCACTAATGATAAACCAAGAAAATTTTGGTTGGGTAGAAATCTAAACAAAGAGGAAAAATAGTCTTATGTTCAACTATTGAAGAAATATCAGGACTATCTTGCTTGGTCTTATTCATGGCTGAAAGCATACAAAGAGGACTTGTTTCAGCATGAGATTCCTCTTGAAACAAATGATAATCCCTTCAGAAAAAAGAAGAGGCCAATTAATTGACTCCTCTCCATGAAAATGCAAGATGAATTGAAGAAACTAAAGGAGGGAGGGATCATTCAGCCCACAAGGTATTCATCTTGGGTTGCAAACCTTGTGCCAGTCAGAAAGAAAAATGGAGATATTGGACTTTGTGTAGACTTTAGAAATATAAATAGAGATTCAATAAAAGAGAATTATCCTTTGCCAAACATGGAAAACATGATGTAGTTAGTTATTGGATCTGAATTGTTGTCCACCTTGGATGGTTTCTCTTGCTGCACAATCAAGTTGTTGTCAAGGAGTCGAGAAAGATTTAAAACTACCTTTACCACTCTTTGGAGAACATATGTCTATGTAAGAATGCCTTTTGGTCTCATGAATGTTGGAGCTACCTTCCAAAGAGAAATGGATGTTGATTTTACTAGTTACATACATGACTTCATTACGCAGTTTATCAGGATGATGTGACTGTGTTTTTAAGGAGCAGAAAAGATCACTTACAACACTTGGAAAGAATGTTGATTAGATGTAGAGAATATGGCATTTCTCTCACTCTAAAGAAGTATCATTTTGGGGTGCAAAATTCCAAGTTGCTTAGTCATATTGTTTCCAAGGTTGGTGTCATGGTTGACCCTAAGAGGGTAGAAGCAATCAACAAGGTTCCAATTCCAAGAACAAAGAAGGGCATCCAATCCTTCTTTGGGAAGATCAATTTCATTAGAAGGTTTGTGTCTAATTTTTCTAAATTGAATCTTCCTATTACATGCATGTTAAAGAAAGACCAAGTTATCAAATGGGAGGAGGCTGCTTATTCAAGATTTTGAAGGAATCAAAGAAGCACTTAAACATGCACCTATCTTGGCAGCTCAATTACAAGAAGCCTTTCCAAATCTTCTCCTTTGCTTCTGAAAATACCATTGCATCTGTTTTGCTGAAAAAGGATGAAGATGGGGCTGAGAGGCCTATTTCCTTCTATAGCATGGATTTATAAGCTGCCGAGTTAAAATACACAACCATGGAAAAACAAGCATTTTCCTTGGTGAAAGCAACAAAGGTTTTCAGGCCTTATATCTTAAGTTCAAAAGTTGTTTCTTATGTTCCCCACACAATGGTAAAAGACATCTTATTAGAGATGGAGATCTCAAGCAAAATATGTAGATGGATGAACAAACTGTAGGATTATGACATGGACATCCAAACCACAAAGTTGGTAAGAGGTTTGGGTCTTGTTAAGCTTATGGCTGAGAGTAACTTGTAAATGTGGAAGTGAATGAAGTAGAGGAAGAAAGGGCAGATGTTCTTGAGAAATTGGTAAGCTTTGAGTGGTACAAGGATGTAATATTTTATCTCAAACACCTATGCTGCCCTGATCATTTAAATAAAAATTAGAAAAGATCCCTCAAGATGGCTTCTCAAAAATACATCATCACTGACTTTGGGTTGGCTTGGAAGAACCCTAAAGGTGTCCTCTTGAAATTTGTAATTAAAGATGAATCTCCCAAAATAGTTGTTGACATCCATGGGGGAGTTTATGGAGGAAAATTTGTTGGAAGGGTTATACCACACAAAATTTTGAGAGCTGGTTATTGGTGGCCTACTCTCTTCAAAGATGCAACCCTGCTAGTTAGAAAGTGTGAAAGCTACGAATTTCTCTGGAAGAATGAAAGCTTTAGGATCCCTTCCTTTGCAGCCTATATCAATTGCGGATCCTTTCAAAAATGGGAATAGACTTCATTGGTGAGATTTCAGACCCTTCTAGTGTTGGACAAAAGTGGATCCTTGTAGCCACATATTTCTTCACTAAGTGGGTAGAAGCAATCCCGACTAAGAAAGCAACACACCAAGTTGTTATGGACTTGTTGTTGAATCATATCATATGTACATTTTGGTGTGCCATTCAAGATTGTTACTGATAATGCCACGTGTTTGAGAGCTAAGACCTTGATGAAAATGTGCAAGGATTATGGAACCAATATGACTTATGCTTCAAACTATAACCCTCAAGGGAATAAACAAGCTAAGTCTAGCAATAAGAACTTGTTGAAGATCATTAGGAGAACCTTGGAGTTGAACAAGAGAAAATGGGATGAACAACTGAAATTTGCAATTTAGGTTGATAGAATCACTGCTGCCAAAAAGAGCTACTTGGTAAGAACACATTTGAGTTGGTGTATGGAGCTCAAAATCTACTTCCTTACATTTCAGTTTGTTCAACAACTTGAATATCAAGAGGTTAGTCCATATGAAGCAAGGATTAATCAAATTGTTGAGCTAGATGAAGAGAAAGAGCATCCCACCAAAGGCATGTCGATTTAGAGAGAAGTTGAAAAGATTGTTTAACAAGAAGGTCACTTAGGGATTTTAATATTGGAGACCTGGTTTTGTTATGGGATAGCAGAAATGAAGATAAGGGCAAACATGGTTAATTTGATGCATTATGGATGGGCCCTTACTCCATTGATATTAGAATTGGTGAAAATACCTTCTTTCTCAAGGACTTAGATGGGGAATTTCTTGAACTACTTGTTAATAGCAGGAATCTAAAGCATTTCTTGGATTAATCCCCAAATTTGAGGTATGTACCACTTGTACAGTGTATAGTCTTTGTTTTTTGGCTTTGTTTTTGCTATTTTTGTCAGTTTGTGGTTTGCCCTATTCTTGGTAGCCATTTTTTGTCGATTGGGTCTAGTTTTTCTACCTGTATTTTTGACTCCATTACCCAATGGTTGTTTTTGGCACTTGGTCTACTTCTTTTGTTCTTGTGGCACTCGCTAGGAGTGCCCATCCTTGAGCAGGAGCCGATGTTGGTGCCATTTTGAGCTTGCACCGTTTTACCCTAAATTTTCCTTTGGTTTGCATGCTCTGGAACATTTTTTCTCTTAAATTGGTGGTCTACAAATTTTCCCTCTAGATTGAATGCCTTGAAATGCTCATAAACTTGTTGTTTTGTCCCAATTTGAATGAAATCAACATGTGTGCCTATTTTGTGCCCTAATTTTTCCAAAATTTGTGGGCTCTGTTGTTTTTCATTTTTTCCCAATCATGGAAGTTTAAAATTGAACAATTGAATAAAAATGATTTGAAAACATGTTTCATTTGGTTCAATTTGAGAAATTTGTCATTCTCAGCGAAAAAAATTGAATTCTAGGAATTCTTGGCGTTTTTGTTTTGACGGTCAGACAAGCATCATTTTCCTATCAATTTCTTCTTCAGCATTCATCAGCAACATGACAGGATCCAAGTAGAGGGGGATGCAGATTGGCGGAAGACTTAGAGATTTTTTCTCTTTTTTGGCAAAAGATATGAAAATGCAGGAATGAGCCGACACCCCATAATGAATCATAGAGAGACACGTGGTAGGGTCAGAGGTGGAACTTCGGGCCTCAGGGGAAACTTGAGATTTTTTCCCATTTTGGCATAAAGGGTTAAAATTACAAAATGAGGCTACAGACTCCATCAATGGTCACGATTGAGCCATGTGTATGGCTCAGATCAAAAGAAGGGATTCGAGCATCGGGTCTTTGTGGGAAATTTAGCTTTTATCCTATAAAGGTAAGAAATCAAAAGGAGGAACACAAGCCCATAGCCAATCAACGACCGACATGTGTTTGGGACAAATCGAGGGTGTGGGTTCGTGGGGATAATTTGGAAAATTTTCCTTTTCTAAAAAAGGTATAAATGTGTAGAATCAGTCCACGATTCCAATGGGGCCCACTTTGGGACATGTGTTAGGCCCATTTTTATGAGGCGGAGATGCGAGGATATTTTAGAAAATTATCCTTTTTCGAAAAGGGGTAAAATAGCATAATCGAGCCGTGATTCTGCTTAGGACCCACATTAAGACATGTGTCAAGTGTTAGGATAAATTTTATTATCCTATTATTAATTATGCATAGTAGGATTATTTAATTAATTTTATTAATTAAATAATTAATGATTAAATTGTTATATGGTTAAACAACCATATTTGTCTGTTTGCACATTGTTATATTGTTATAAACAATATATTTGTCTTTATGTAATTTTGCTTCCCGGATGTTATTGGAAGCTTGTGAAATCTGGTTTTTGGTTGCACCTGTGCAACTCATTTTCCCGGATGTATTTGGCTGTGCAATATCTATAAATATTGCAGCCCATTCTCTGTAATTGTTTACTGATTGAGATCAATAAAATATACACAGGCTTCCGTCCCTGTTTCTCAATCTACATTTGGTACCAGAGCGAAATTCTGGCCCTGTGAAGGTGTGGAAGAGAGAGCAGCGAGAGAGAGGAGATTGGAGAAGTGTTTGCAGCATTTGAGAGCACATGCGGCCTTGTGCAAACTCCCACCCCATCCCTGCCTCCACCACATCACTGTTCCTTCCAGTACTTGGAAGGAAATTTTTTTTTTTCAGTGCACTCAAAGACTGAGCAAAATTACTACAGTATTGAATTTTTAAAAAAAAAAATTAATTTCCAATCAGGGTTTTGTTTTACTGTATTTGGAGATTGTGTTGCTTGTTTGGAGGACTGTCTGTGCACCTGCAGAGAATACACAGAGCAAAGAAAATAAAAAAAAAAAAAAGAGAAGAGGCGTTTTCTTGCTCAATGACTTTCTGAAAAGAAAAAAAAATGTTTTTGAGAGCATATGCGCCCTTTGCTGTCCCATGCGCGGCCAGCATAAGAAAAAACGTTTTTTGGAGCTAAACCACGCCCTTTGCTGCCCCCAGCGCCTGCACAAAGGAGAAAAAACGTTTTTGAGAGCACATTCAGTCAAAAAACGCGCCTAGGCAATACCAGGCGTGAAAAAAAAGGAAAAAAACGCAGTCTAAAGCAATTACAGCAAAAAAGAGATGCGCCCCAAGTAAAAAAACGGCCCAGCAATCAAAAAAACGCAGCCAAAGCCTGCAATAGACACAGAAGGGACCTGCACACATGAAAGAAAAAAAAATCATTCAAAATCAATAACTATAGGCGCCCAAAGCAAGAAAATGCGGCGAGCAAGGAGAAGCGGCCATACAAAGGCAAACAAAAAAAAATACAGCAAAAGGAGGCATTTTTTGATCCATTTTTGATCCATACGAACCCTAAATCCGCTCTCACCAGTTGCTGCCACGTGGATCCTTCATCTAGGGCGCATTTTCTAAGGTAAGCCATTTTTTCACATACTTTAAATACAAGTTTGCTCATCTCTACATCAAGCGCCCTTAAGTGGCCAAGTTGGATAGAGGGAAAGCCTTAGAAGTGGGAGGTGCATGGTTCAAATCCCACCCCCAACTCCACATTTTGCATTTGGCGGAATTTTTAGCGGAACTGCTAAATTTAGCAGATTTTTTGAATTTAGTTATAACTAACTAAATTTAGCGGAGAATCCCTAATTTAGGGTAATTTTTTTCTCCCATTTGGTCTGTTTTCTCATTCCAGACATTTTTTGCAAAAGGAGACCCACCTAAAAATTGCATTTTCAGCTATTTTTTTGCAATTTTTAGCATTTAGGGCTCAGGAGGTCACGGGACCCCAAACCAAAATTTTTTGTCATTCAAATTGTATTATATATTGTACTAATTTGCAGTTGCCATAGTCAATTTCGCAAAAAACTTTAGAATCTTCTTTAAGAAAGCGACAAAATTGTAATCAAAAATAGTAAATTTGGTTCTCAGAACACTCACGAGATCCTAGATCTCATTCGCAGCAGTTTCGGATATATGGTGCCTCTGCGGGAAGCGCTTACGGGTAAAGCCGTCGCGATTACTACTTGCCTTAACGCCTAATATAGCTGCAACAACGTCGTCAGGCATCGTCCCTATAAATCGACGGGGGAGTAATAAGGTCACAAAGCACACACACTATGAACCATCCCATCCGTCTGTGAGCGATTGCAAGACATAAACCCGATGAGAAATTATCCGAGTATATAAGCGAAGATTACGCGGCGTATGAGGATATTTCTTTGAGCCGGTGTCAATAATCACACAGACCCCATCAGTACTGTCTTGGTACCACGTATCGAATTCTTTCACGTACGTTAACGCCTCTTTCACGTACCGCCGGGTATATAGAAAGGGCGAGCTTCTTCCACGTACCGACGGGTATATCGAAAGGGCGCGTATATAGAAAGGTTCGGTATATCGGACTGACGGTATATAGATTGGGAGACCTTATACCTGGAGTGATAAGAGCCAAACCCTGTCAGTGATCTCTGCAAAATGGGCACCAATGCCCCCAAATTTTTCTTCCGATTCACAATTGCTTGTGAGAGGAAGCAACTATGCTGCTTGGAAGACAAAAATCAAGACACAGCTTGAGTTTGAAGAAATCTGGCCTGTTGTGACTGGTACTCTAACCAGATCACCAACGGATGCAACACAACAACGACAATTTGATAGAGCAGATCAGAAAGCAAAGCTCATCATCTTGTTTGGAGTATCCGACGATGTGCAAGTTCACATTCGAGATGCTACATCAGCAAAAGAAGCTTGGGATAAGCTGAGCACAATATATGAGGCCAAGAACAAGAATGTCATACTCAATTTGCAGAGTCAGTTACATACGTTGAAATTCAAACAGAATGAGAAAATTGAAGCCTTCCTAAGAAGAGTTGCAGAGTTGAGGGCTTCACTTCTAGCCCTAGGAGAAGAGGTCAAAGATGAGTCTCTCGTTCCCATTGTTCTGAGAGCTCTCCCTTCTTCTTACCAAATTTTTGTCACAACTCTAAACTTGTCAGATACGACAATTAGTTTTGACAAGTTAGTAAACCTACTGCAACAAGAGGAAGCAATGCACAACAAGGATGATGAAGAGGAGCAGGCACTGTCTTCACATCAAAAATGGAAAGGAAAAGGTAAAGGAAAACCTAAATCCTATCAGAAGTCCCCACATCAGAATCAGTATCATGGGGACAATCAACAGAAGAAGCGATGTCCCATTTGCAAAAGAGGACATGACTTGCAAGAATGTTGGTTTAACACATATAAGAAAGGTTCATCAAGCAATGCTGGACCACAACAACAACAAACTTACAAGGGACATTCAAACAATTATCACGGGCAGAAAAAGGGGAACTGGAAAAGAAGACCCCACCAGCAAGGTAATATTGCTGAGCAACAAGATCAGTCAGACAATGAAGACTTCTTGTTCACTGCTCGATCAAGTGAACCATCCACGTCATCTAGTGAAGTCTAGTATGTTGATTCGGGAGCCACTCGACACATGACCGGCCATAGAGACTGGTTTATTTCAATGAGGGACACGCCATCGAAAAATCATGTTTCGTTGGGAGATGATTCTTCATATACAGTTCAGGGGATTGGAAACATTTCTCTACCCCTTGGTTCACGTAAATGCAAACTATCAGATGTTCTATATGTCCCTGGGTTGACAAAGAACCTTCTTTCAGTCAGTCAACTCCTAGATCACAACCTAAAAATTGACTTTGATAGTCAATCCGGCAAGAAAATGTGTTTGATTCGAGATAAATCCAGAGGCTCGAAAATAATTGCAAAAGCCTCAAATGTGGGATGAATGTTTCAACTTGATTTCATTCACAAAAATGATCAAGCACTCGTGGCTAAAAACTCCACCTCACCTCAGTTGTGGCATAGGAGATTTGGTCATGTAAGTTTCAAATATCTCGACACACTTCGCCGCAAGTAATATGGTACATGGGCTACCATCTCTTGAAAGGATATAGACAAGTGTCCTCACTGCTAGCAGAAAACAACACAGAGTTTCATTCCAAACAAGTACTTTTCGAGCTCATGGAAAACTTGACTGGTTCATACCGATCTGTGCGGTCCAATGCAACCAAGTCATTCAGTGGTTCCAGATTCATGCTCTTGTGTTGATGACTATTCACGAAAATGTGGATTTTTGTCTTCGTAGAAAAGTGAGGCCTTTGAAACGTTCAAAAGTTCAAAGTGGCGATTGAGAAAGAAACTGTCGTCACATCGAACTCTCCTTTCTCGATCGAGGGGGAATTCACCAGTGATGAGTTCAGAGACTATCTACAAACTCACGGGATTCGTCGACAAATGCCTCCTCCACACACACCGCAGCAAAATGGTGTTGTTGAGAGAAGAAATCGTACTATCATGGAAATGGTGCGATGCATGATCGATGATTCGAACTTAAAAGACATTTTGGGCGAATAAAGCAAAAAGCAATGCAGTGTATTTGTTAAACAGAGCGCCCACAACTGCTCTTGATGGAATTACACCACAAGAAGCATGGTCAAAAGGAAACCATCCATTGCACACCTCAGAGTATTCGGGTGCAAAGCCAGCATGCACATACCCAAACAGAATAGAAAGAAATTGGACATGAAGTCACAAAATCTCATCTTCATTGGATACAGTGAAGAGACTCTTGGGTACAGACTAATGGATCCTAAGACCAGAAAAGTCTACACAAGCAGAGATGTTGAGTTTTTCGAGAAGAAGGAAGCAGAGACTCCTCCTCCGGACTCGCAAGATGTAGATTTTTCACCAGTTGTAAAAACTGAAGCAAATGTTCCCTCAGAAGATGAAAGTGATGATGGGGATGATGGTGTTGATCAGATAGGACCACAACCCATGGGAACAGCTCAACGTATGCCTAAATGGTGTACAAGCACATTACGAGATGCAAGACTGGATGCTCCACCGGATACATCCACCCCTGGACCACGGACTCGCAGTAAAGCAAGAGAAGAAGTTAACTTTGCTTTGATGAGTAGAGTTATTGAAACAGACGAGCCATCTACAGTCCAGGAAGCCCTACAGTCAAAAGCTTGGAAAGATGCCATGGATTCTGAATATCAATCAGTGATGAAGAATAACACTTGGCAGCTTGTCGATCTTCCACCAGGGAAGAAACCCATTGGTTGCAGATGGATATTCAAAACTAAGTACAAAGCAGATGGGACAGTAGACAAGTGTAAAGCAAGACTTGTAGCAAGAAATACGCACGAAAAGAAGGCATTGACTATGAGGAGACATTTGCTCCCACGGCTAAGATCAAAGCGATCGGGAGATGATCTTTGCTCTAAATTCTTTCGATTTGGATGGAAAGTTCACCAGGATGGACGTAAAAGTGCCTTCTGAATGGATATTTGCAAGAAGAAGTCTACATGACTCAACCTAAGGGATATATAGTACTGGTCAAGAAGAAAAGGTATGCGGACTCTCAGAAATCTCTGTATGGCCTAAAACAAGCACCCCCAGGGCATGGTACATCAAGATTGATGAGCATCTCGTAAACATGGATTTGTCAGAAATCCATACGATCCCAATCTCTACCTCAAAAGCAAGGGGGGAGATGGTGATTGTTGTAGTTTATGTCGATGATCTAGTCATCACCGGCGATTCGATGAAGATGATTGATGAAACGAAGAAAGATCTTAAGCGATCATTCGACATGACGGATCTCGGGCTTATGCACTACTGCCTTGGAGTGGAAGTATGGCGAAAGAGAATCACATCTTTGTTTCTCGGATGAAATATATTAAGACAACGCTCGAGAAGTTTAGGATGATGGATTGCACACCAATTGCTACACCTATGGAGAACAGATTACAGTTATCTCGTTCAGATCCATCTCCTGAGGTAAGTGCCACTCTCTATCGGCAGCTGATTGGGAGTCTCATTTACCTGACCTACACTAGACCAGATATCAGCTTTGCAGTGAGCTATCTATCCAGGTTCATGCAAGAACCCAAAATTTGTCATTGGAAAGCAACAAAACGCATTTTAAGATATCTCAAAGGATCAGTGGATCTTGGTCTAGAATACAAGAAGAACGAAAACTTCTTCTTGACTGGATATTCGGATTCAGATCATGCAGGTAACATTGATGATAGAAAATCCACTTCTGGATTTGTATTCTTTATGGGATCTGGACCAATATCATGGGGAAGTAAGAAACAACACTTTGTTTCTCGCTCTTCCACAGGCCAGTATCGTTCTCGGGAGAAGCCGTCGTCAGAAGCGATTTGGCTACGTCGCATACTTTGGAAGGACTTGGAATACCACAGGACAAACCGACCACCATGTATGTTGACAACGAAGGTGTTCTCAAACTTGTTCGCAATCCAGTTTTTCACGAGAGAACAAAGCACATTGAAGTTCAGGTTCATTTCATACGCGAACATGTATTGAAGCACAACATCCAGCTTCAATTTTGTCCAACAGCTGAACAACGAGCAGATATTTTCACAAAGTCACTTGCACGTGACAAGTTCGAGTTGTTCAGAGCATTTCTCTCCTCATCTCTTCAGACAATGCACAATTAAGGGGGGGAATGTTAGGATAAATTTTATTATCCTATTATTAATTATGCATAGTAGGATTATTTAATTAATTTTATTAATTAAATAATTAATGATTAAATTGTTATATGGTTAAACAACCATATTTGTCTGTTTGCACATTGTTATATTGTTATAAACAATATATTTGTCTTTATGTAATTTTGCTTCCCGGATGTTATTGGAAGCTTGTGAAATCTGGTTTTTGGTTGCACCTGTGCAACTCATTTTCCCGGATGTATTTGGCTGTGCAATATCTATAAATATTGCAGCCCATTCTCTGTAATTGTTTACTGATTGAGATCAATAAAATATACACAGGCTTCCGTCCCTGTTTCTCAATCTACATCAAGCTCATTTTCAAAGGGTGGAGGGTGGAGAAAAATGTCAAATTTTTACATTTTTCCAAAAGTGTTAAAATGTCAAAAAGTGATACCAAGCTTGTTTCTAATCACATTCGACACGTGGAGGGCTCATATTAAAGGATACATGAAGATCAATGGTAATTATGTATTTTTCAGGTTTATTCGCCATTTAAACTCCAGGAAGCTTGGAGATGGGATTTTTGCATCAATTTCCATAAAATTTTTAAAAACTTTGTGTCGTTTGTTCTTGCAAGGACTAATGTAATTGGTTTTGAGGACCAAATATTTTTTTGAAGTGAAATATTACCCTAACCTGTCCAAAACGTAAAATATAAAATCCGAAGTTCTAGTCAAATTTTGGAGGGATAAGGATGAAATAATTAAAGGAAAGGGGTTTGCATGCTTTGAAGATGAAATATGTGCCTCCACAATGGATAATGATGTGAATTTTGCAATGATTCATCTCTTTTTGAGACAAGCGACAAATTTTTGGACGTGTTCTATTAAATGTCCCTGTCTGCCGAATCATGAGATATTTTTGTAACAATTTGATCCTTTGGCATATTATTTTCTTGGGAAACAAGGATTGAAGGAGATTGAATGCTATATATTGCATGAATTTTTCATGCAAAGGGTTGGAGGAGTTTAAAGAATCCTAGAAAGCTAAAAATTTCACAGGAAAATATGGGAAGAAGCCGATTCTCTGAGTGACCACTTAAGAAACTCATGTAACTCTCTCTATATCAGATTAAAAATCATGTTAAGTTGGTTGCACATGCATAGCCATTAACAAGCTCTGAGATAGTTTTTCAAAACATCCCCCTAAATAAATTTGATCAGTTTTGAGTTATTATGTGTTGTCTTTGGGAAAAATCATGAATTCTTACATTTGAGAATGCATTTAAAATTTGTGTCTCTTGTTTCCTATTGCAGTCTTGTGTTTAAAATATCTCTTGATCATACGAGTATCATTTCTTGTGATTAATTTAGTGAAATTTGCAATCTCACATTTAGAAGAGCTTTCATCGATAAAGAGATAAACAAATTTAAAATCAATTAACTTTCCTTGATTTCGAGATTTTTTTGTAAACCTTTTGGTGCACCTTAGGTCATGATTGAATAGTGATCGCTAAATGCTTCATTGGTTCATTCTAACTCAAGATTTTGTGATAGATGATCAAATATCATGCGGAAAAGTGTAGATTTGGGCCTCCATTTGATGCACATATCTTGGTTGAAGGGATGATTAACCATTTTGATATTTTCTCGCTATTAAGTTTCTCCATATTTGTGTGAAATCCTCAAAGAGTCTAGCGGAACTTGGTTTGTCTTGTCTAAACTCCCACCCAAAAATCATTCAAAATAACTAACCTACCCTATTTTACCCCTGTTTTGACTTGTATACCCACAAAGATCAAAATCCATTTGCTAAAGTATGCATAATGAGATCATGATTTCAAAATGTCTTTATAACCCTTGCCTTGCATTGCAAGTATCTCCATAATTTGGAAGTGACAACTTGTGAAAGTCAGATTTAGAGTGTTGATCATATTTTCCCAAGGCCCTTTTCATACTATTTGCACAAATTGAGGGATATATTCATCTCCTTCACCATTTGAGGGTTACAAAATAGGTCCTCTTACCTTGGTTGAAAGGCATAACCTAAAACATTTAGGACAAGATCAAGTCCTATTTGAGTGCTATCCATCTCTCCACAAATATGAGTGCCAGTTAGATCATATCCCCGGCTACAAAATGACACACACCATGATCCATTTGTCTTTAAGCTTCATTCCATATCTTTGATGCTACTCAGATTGAAAAGGAGAACAAATTTGGGTACCAACAACTTGTACATTGTTTATTATCACATCATCATCTCTATCATCACATCTAAAATCATATACATCATATATCAATAAAATGCTAATTCTACATCATACATGTATGCTAAGCTAATCATCACATATCATATCATCAATAGGGAAAGAGGGTAGAACAATATCAAAACAATACCCCCACACCAATATCATACAAATCATCAAGTGGAATAATTAAAAGCATCTCATGTACAATACAAATGATATCATCTAAGGATATATCATAAATCAAAAACATGTGATACATATACAACAACATCATAATATAGAGTCCAATCATCATAATCATCATACATGTCAAAATCAAGTGTCCATATACAATATGTGTCTCAAGGTATACATCATCGGATACAAAATGAGCCTTCATCATGAGGCATAATAAAAATGATACATCATATACATCAATCAAAATTGAGCCTTCATATTGAGGCATACATACATATATTTGTGTGTATATCAAAATGAGTCATGTATGACTCGATCCCTCATGGGGACTAGGTGACCTATGATTTGGAGGAGGACCGATAACCCAGTGGACCCTAGTGCTTTGACCGATAGCCTAACTATTTCCTGTATATACTACCCTTGTGGATAATCATCAATCTAGGCTGATGTCGATGGTCTCGAGATCTCACATACATCAATTCCTAACTAAAGCTAGGTGATATTTGGATCTTTGGAATAACCTTGTAGTATAATGATATATAATAAGATGTTATCCCATTGGTTATCACTAAGTCCATAAACATACGCGATGTCACCATGAATCCTCGGTATGTCGGAAATAGGCTACCTCTACAAAATGTCTAGGAATATCGGCTTGTCCCACTACTCACTCATCTCGAAGCTAATCTCTCTCCATAATCACTACCCCTGAACCTATGCCCCTATGATACTTAGTTGATCCCTATCTACAGTAATAATTTGTACCTATGCTTTGGCCTGGTCTCTCTCTATAGTCAACTAATGCACATGGGCCATAGACTATTGTAATAAACCTAAAACTCATGCAACATCTAGGTGGTCAACTATTGAATCTGTTGGAACCATCTCGCTCAATCACCCCCTCTCCTGCACCTCCATCACCACCATTCCCTCCACTTCTCGGTGGACTATGTGGTGGGCTACCAACTGACCCTTTCTATATTACTACTCCTTGCGGAGGACCCTATGGTGCTGCTCTCTAAGGAAGCACCTACCAGTGAGGCACGAATCCCAACTTCTATACCCACTTGGGACATCTATATCTCTGCGGGGTTATAAGGAGCTATCTATATCTTAGTCCCTATCTCTGTTTCCTGAGGAGGACCTTATCCACCACCAAAATCATGACCTTGTCCATCAAAATCATCATCATGTGTATCATCATCATCGCTTTCACTAAATTACTCTGTTGGTGCCCGACCCCTACATCCCAAGTGGCCTACAAAATGGTAAGATGACAGGAAAATATGTCATATACCAAGGTTCATACTCTTCTTGTCACTTCGTATCCCTAATCTATCTCAAAAAATCCCAAACCTTTGGTACAATCTGATCAAAGCTAAGACAAGTCCTAGTTGTGCGGATCATAATCCCCATATCAAATCTCTATGTGGCCTAACGTGCATACCACATCTTCGACTAGGTACATTCTTCACTACATTGAACTGTCACTAACAATGGTCAACTCGGTAATACTCGTGATGTATCCCTAGCTTCCAATCAGGAAACACTCTACCATGTCTATACTCAGCTCATCTGCATTCTTGGCCCACTGATATTGGCGGTATGGCCTCCATACTATCATATGCTATTGAATATCATCAAAAACTCTATGATAATGGTAGGTATCCCCTATGTTCCCATGGATGTCATCTCCAATGGGACCCATCCTATCACTGATGGATCATATTGAGCTCGGATTCATAGAATGCATGTAGGGAAACCAACGGCTATATGATCCCATGCCCATATTTGTAGCAGTGTGGTAATACCCACGGTCTTCTGACCGTGGTATGTAATTAGGTGCAAATTCTAATATAGATGTGTCAACATACACTAGCCCCAACAATATCTCTTGCCTCATAGTAATCCTCGTATAACACTAATGAGGCTTAGTGGAAAAGAAGTACCTTTCTTGTCAATAAGCACAAAGCCAATAATAAGATCCATCAAGTACACGGGCATGCGATGAACCATGGATCTGTAATGCATTAGTGCAACTACACTATCATACCTTGGTGAGGTATCTCATCATCTCCAAACACCTTAATTAGGTAGTCAGTGATTTGATATTTTTTAGTAATGTACTCAATCAACTTTCCCTGAATGGGCACATAGAGTATGTGCCATACATCCTCCAATGTGATTTTCATCTCCCCAGGTAGGAGCCAAAAACACCGATTCTCACAAGGTGTCACCTCTTAGCTAAGGCTTTGAGTAAGCCATGGTCTAAGGTAATTTGTGGCATCCATGGCACTTGAGCTAACCTTGTGACCTCTAATAGGATATCCATCATCTTCCTATCTCACTAATGGAATCTCACCTCTATCTAGCTAGTTGACCATTTCACTCCCTAGTCGTAGTGTTGATCGTCGTCTCTGTAAAATCACATAAGACTTGCTATGATTTTATTTTCTATCTTTTTCTATTTTTATTCTAAGTACTAACTAGTATTTCATCTATATTATCTTATTCATCAACTAACATTTTTTTGAAAATCTTATATTTTTCTTCTAAATCTCAAACTTTCCATTCTTCAGTGCCTGTGTGCCCATTTGTGAAAGTTTGTGCCATTTTTGACATGTGCACATCGTCTATGGCACATGCATGCTCATGTTTACAAGTATGTGTGTAACCTAACTAACCTACCCAACTTGCACATCACGTCCTTTAGGATGCATGCACACCCATTCTAACATTTATGCCTACACGCACATATTTTTCAATGTGTGTACATACATTTTGGATGCGTGCGTGACCATAAAACATGCACACACAATTTTAACCTCCTAATTACCCTAATAAATGCAATTACATGCTAAATTTACAAATAGGGATGGGTTACTCATGAAGGGTCCATTTTCCTCCTGTGCATACTCCCAGATGGTGTCAACGAGCCACCTATGGTTCTGTACTCTTTCCATGTCACTCGTAGCTCACAAAGTAAAAATTTGTAAGGGTCTGTTAAAAAGTGAACTATTCACGATGATTTACCCCCCTGGAGGGGTATATTTATCTTTTTTCACCTGCCATGCTGGCTTAGGGAATGTTTTAACCACCGTGGTCAATGTACCTTTTTCTATCAGTCATCGTGATAGTTATTTTAAAATAAATAATCATTTTTCACTCATTTTCATCCTGTTGGGGCATATTTTTACTACATAACACCCATTTCTTCTCCTTGGGTGTAACAATCCCATTTTAAGACTTTAGAAACAAGGAATTTTTTTTTATGATTAATGTTCTCTATTCTAAATACATAATTTAGAACACACATTTCATAACAACCATTCTTATAACAGATAACCATATGCAGCTATAATGACTCGGTGAGCAATCAATCTATTCATTTCATGACTCGAGGAACTACCGATCTATTCATGTGTAACATTGAGTTTTTGAGTATTCTCTTGAATACTTCGTATAATTGGTTCTCTTACCCTACTCTAGGTATTAAGTGATCTATCTAAGGAACCTAACTGAATATTTGTTACCAATATTCATCGACATCATGATCCTTATCCTAGGTGACATAGGATAATGATCAATGAACTTGCGATACTTTGGCCAAAGATTTCTAACATAATATTCATATTACTTATTCCTTAACTACATACTCATCAATCTAGAATACATCCTTCACCCCACTCCATTGTTATCTAGAATGTCTTATACTGACTTCTGTCAGTCCCCTTGCCCAAGGTTTAACTCTAGTTCAGGTTAACAACATAGGTCATGATATGAAGAGGCTCACAAAGACTTAGGATAAATTGGCATACTAGGTCAACCTGGGTTATCCCCATGTGCCAAGGTACCCTGAGTCCTAGAGGGCTACTTCATATCCTAACTATGTTACTATCCAAACCTAGAAGGAAAACTTGATCAAGTTCAAAGGTGTGTAGATCCTGACGATCAATGCAGAAGGGTGTTGCCACATGTTAATTGTACTATTGTATCCTCAAGAAGATCCTAATCTTCTCAAGGAACAACCCTACGATGATGTGTGCCAACATCCTATAGAAAAACCTCATTAGGATGTACATACCTCCAAGTGTTTACTTATGTTAAGTTAAATTAGGTTAATAGACGACATGTTTTGGTAGCCCATCTAACCCTGAGTCCAACACTCTTTAAGTCCTTTTTAAAAGTCATATTTAATTAATCCTAAGAACTTAATTAACTTAAGGTTTCTTCCAGATTGGTTAGTTTTGGCATAACATCCCATTATCCAAAAACAGGACAGCAACAACACAAGTTCCTTTCTTATAAAATGATTCAACCACTTAAGGAATTGTAACAACCTACTAGGTTGAAACTTATTAGACTTATTACAATTAAGTATTAATGTTTTGTAATCATATCTTCCTCTTTTAAGTATATCTTTGTTAGAGAGGAAGATTCTTCCTCCTATAGTAAAATTCTAGGGTATAACACACCCCATTTATGTCCTTTATAATCTCAACAATTTTCATTATAGTTTTACTTCACATCACATGATATAATGAAATACTTAGATAAGAATGTTGCATTCTGCCCCTTATTTAACTGCAACTTACTTAGGGAATTCATCTAAGTTCCTTTTACAATTTTTATCAAAATTCACATCCAATCATATAGATAATAAGTATAATATCCTCAAGACAAGATACCATCCTATAGATAAAGGTACAAGAGAATTTATACAACCAATGCCAGAAAATTATCAACTTTCAATTCATAGTCAAACTTATACATTTACAAAATCTATGCATCTTAGACACATGGCATAACAACAACCTTTCCTCAAAAGAATATAACTTTTATTTTTCAGTACAATCTATGCCAATCAGATTTCTTTAAAAGAATCGATTTAAAACAGCCAATGCATCATATAAGTTTGTGCCTTCTTTTATCACTTATGTTGTCCATCTACAAAAATTACTAGCATGAGTCAGTTCAATGAACTGAGCATGATAAGCACTAAACCTTAAAATGAAATGCACTCAACTAATTATTTCCATAAAACAACCCTACTTTAAGGATCAATTAGTATATCATACAGTAGGTGTAAGTAATTACAATCAGTAAAGAAGAGAAATAACATCCTGAAATCACTTCCAAGGGGAAGAGTGGAATATGTTAAATATTATCAATCCTAACATTTTAACATGATATTTATTCCATTGATTCCCTTTAACAACAACAGATCATACTATCACATTGTATTCCAAACCTCATCATAATAGAATAGGATACTTAGTTATTTATCTTAAGATAAAAAGGTTTCTTACATCATGATCTAAATTAAGATGATTCATCTAACATTAATTAAGATGTTCATCAAAACAGGATAATATAAGAATACCCAATAAGGAGAGAGAGAATATCACCCAATCCCCAATTTGTATTCCTTATTCAACAAACTAATCATCATTCACCTTCTTTTCTATTTCAGTGCAAGATAAGTAAGAGAAGGCTAACGAAAAATGTTCAACTTTATCCTAAGAACATTCAATCGTAAGTCCTTACAGCTGAATTCATTCCAACTGATTATAAAAGAAGCAAAGTAGTAGTATACCTACTACAACAATCATCTATTTTACTATCATTAATAATAGTTCCTTTTTCAATCCAATAACAATTTTACAAATGAATAAAAGGTTCCAAGGAAGAGATCCAAACACTTTTAAAGAAAAAGGAGAAACTTATAACCCTATTTAAAAACAAGATCTCCCAATCAAACAAGTGATCCCTTTCATTTATTCATTAAAACAGTGAAGGCTATACACAACCATAATACACAAAGAGTCCTAATAATTCCATATAAACTCTATATTAATTCAATGAACCCAATCAAGAATTGAAACCCGAGTAAGAACTCGTACTCAAAATTTACCCAAGAGTTCAGTCAAGATAGAATTAATTTCTTACTTCTCAACTTAACACTCCTAAAGTAAAAGATTGAATTCCTAACAGGATTAGAAACTACAAAATGATTTCAAGTCAAACCTTTCATGGTTACCCAACAATTAGGAAAAACTATCATTTCCAGTTTCATCCCAAGTACATGCAACTAATCCTTTAACATGCAATTGAGAATGATAACTACTAAACAATCTATAGTCAACATTCAATGTTTACCAAACAATTAGTAGACTATCATTTCTAGTTTCCTTCAAGTACATGCAACTGATCCTTTAACATGCAACTGAGAATGATAACTACTAAACAATCTACAGTCAACATTAAACATTTTTCCAAACAATTAGTAGACTATCATTTCCAGTTTCCTCTAAACACATGCAATTATCCAAACATGCAACTATCTCATTTCGGGTTCAGAGTTTACCGAAGTTCATTCAAAATAGGCTAAATTCAAACAAAGATCTTGCAATATTTTCAACCAATTCCTTTGTGCTCCAGTCTCGAATTACAACCCAGCATCTTGTTCAGCATGTGTTCTCATCAATTCAAAACATTCAACCGAATGCATCCAGTTTGGGTAGTTAAATCCCTTAACGATTAACAATTATACAAAGAAAACCAGATAGTTTCTCAGCTGGGCCGACACCATGCCTAATCATCATTACAATCAATATGAAACAAGTTCTTTGAATAGCCTTTCAATATATTACCCACATTGAACTAATAGAAACTTCTCGCATCATAGAACAAGAATGGAGTAGTGAGTAAACTTTAAAAACTTCCTTAGTTAAAGAAAAGTTTACATAATCATCTTTCAACCCTTAGTTAACAACAAGGATGAATTGAAAGATTACAAATAGAGAGTCCAATCTATACTTCATAGATATCAAACCATTTTTATTAAGAACTCCCTTTAAAACTTATAGGGTCACATAAAATATTTACTCCAACCAAATACAGGTTCACTATAGGCCCAAGTTTTCTTGTTTATAACACACAACAAATAGAGTTTTAACAAGTTGGAAAACAAGAACAACCCATCTGTAACACATCCTGATTCTTACAACTAAGAAACAAGTCACAAAATCATAGAATCTTGAATCCCAATCAACATAGCTCATAAGATAACAAGTATCAACTAAACTCCAGTTGCAGATGAGGTTCCTTAAACAAAAACATGGGTCTATCCAGATTTAACATTTGTTTCAACAGAAATAGAGGAACCCACGATTCTCCAAGAAAACTTAGCGAGAAACAGTAGTATATGTTTTAAACAAGAAAACCAATACCAATGATTACCAGATCACATTATGCCAAGAAACTTACAGAGTTCCCTTTTTGCATAGATTTTCATGTGCTAACACTAACATAACAAATAGTCCAATCAAGATTATTCTTTGTAAAGGATTTCAAGCCAAGAAGAGCAAGATTTAATAAACCCAATAACAAATAACCAGGCAACATGCAATGTACTAAACTAACAAAGAAGAGTTGTTTTAATGAAATCATTTAGAAGAGAGAAAAATATTTTAACAATCAGAGCCTATCATGCCTGATAGTGTCACTATAAAATCAAAGAAGACCTCGAGCCAAACTCATTTCTTCTCCTCTTCTCCATGAAAGATCAAACAACTAGATGCTTCTTCCACAATGCCTCTTATAAATTCCATGAAATGAAAATAGATTGGAAACCTCAAAAATAGTCATGAAGCGTAGTTTAATCTGTTGGTTTGAAAAACTAGAGTTCATGCAGAGTGAAAATTGGAGACCATGCACAATGAAACAACCCTTGTGAAATCTGTTGGCATGCCTACCAAAGTGGTTCGGGCTCGAAAACCAAACGTAATTAATTTCATTAATCCCAAATCTCCCGCTCAATCCTATTTTCCACCACCCGCCAAGTCTGGCTATTGCCAAGTCACATTTAACAAGCATTTCAAATTTTAGTGACACTACCACCTAGGCCTCTGCCAACCTAATTAGCCCCTACCAAAGTTGGCAGTACCACCAGTCCTTTCATCCTTATCAACATCTTAAATGCCTTAGGAACCGTCGCCCAACACTTGTGACCCCTTAGTTTCCCTTTCATGCCAATAACTTAGGATAGATTAATGGCTTAGGTTAGATCTTAGGTAACTTAAAGTTTATACCTTAGGATATAACACTAACCACTAACCCCTAACATAGGTCCTTAGAAATTAGGTTAGATAATTCCACATAGGTAAGTAACCAAAAATGCCATAGTTTAAAGCACTAGGTTAGATCATCATATAGCCTTGTAGTATTAGGTTCCAGTTTTAATACTTAGCAACCCCTTCCAACTCCTTAGTACCGAGTTTAGGTTAGAATCAGAATTACATCAAGTAATCATAGCTTAGGTAGGAGATACTTTCACCTAGCTTAGGATTCTGGTTTTCTCCAATGCCATGAATAGGTTGAAATCCCAATTACACTAGTAATGACCTGCCAGGCCGATTTCCAAAGATCCAATGAAACTTTCCACTAAATGGAAATATTTTCACACAAAAAGAGAATTAAAGAGCTTACGTCTACTAAGTTTAGTCCATATGCTCTTAGTTCATGGAATGCCAATTCATCAGTTGTTCATTCTGAACAGATTTAAAACATTCCTTGGATCACTGAAATTGATCCAAGGATGAGTCATATAAATAGATAAGTTTACAATTTTTCTTAAATCGAATGCACTCATCTATGAGAAGTGAAAAATGAATCCAGGAAACATTCCAGTTCAATCAAAATATCTTAAGAGTAGAAAATACTTAACCATATCAAGCATGATTTCCCATAATCAAGAGAACATATCCTCATAAGGAAAATCACATATCAACACTTGAATGCAAAGGAGGAAAATAAAAATAGTCAAGGGTGTTACATTGGGAAATTTTCTTGCTTTCAAGTGATTCTCCTCATCTAATTTCTTCTAAAAATCACAAATAACTAAAAATTCAAACATCAATAAAAATCCTAAAAATTGTAAAAATTAAAATTTTTGCAAAAAATGGTAAAAGGTTGATTCACAGGTTGAAATCTATGTTACACACATGGTATTCATCTCATATATTGCTGACATTTTCACATTTTTAGAAATAGATGAATCACATATCACTGGATCTATAACCATTTACAAAGCTAGACTACTTGCTTCATCTGTACTTTGGGGCACATCGAGTTGCCTGGTACTATTTCGTAGCACACAATGCTTTATCATTGGACCCTGCATCCTTCATCAATTCCCCTCACATGTATCCTTGCTTGGGGCATCATTTTTAACCCTTTTCATTAATCACAAACATGTGGGATCTTCATCTTGATAACAAAACATTTGTGCAACCATCTTGACCATTGTTGGTTTGGGTATGTGTGTTTGTACTTGTTTCCCTGTTAAATGATCTTGTTTACTTCTTGTATTGCATTGAATTCTATATGTTGCATTGAGTTGGTGTTTTTAGCAATGGAAAATTGTTTGTATTATGGATTTTCATGTCATTCTACACTTTTTCATATGCTTATATTTTTAATAAGGACTAATGATGTAGATCACTGGCAATATGATGACACAAAAGTTGTTTAAATACACTAGATGAAAGCTAGTTATTTTCTCTCCATCTTCATTTTTCTTCTATATCATTCTCCTATCAACGCTATTATTTTACTTCACTTGGGGCATCCTACCCCTCCTCATTCTTCTATTTGTTTCCTTCATCTTTTCGATCGTTGATCGACCTCTTTCATCACCCCATCGACACTTGAGGGGGCATCCTTCACTCTACTAATTTTTTCTTCAAAATTCACGTGTTTTTACTTGTATACTATCTTTGAAGTGGTGTTGCTTACACCACCCCAAAGAGGGGAAAATGTAGACACCTATAATTTAGATCAAACAATTTAAATACTTAAATTATGCTAATTATCCCCTTTCTCACAAATTGATGACATATCGTCAATAATGCACCTTTTCTCTTCTATCACCACTGATTAATTACATTACGCTAATTAATTAACCTTCTTATCACTTAGGATGTCGATTAATGACCTTATGTTAATTAATGTTCCTTTCTATTTAGATTAATTAATTATTCTTAATTAATTAACTTCCCCTTCTATTAAATCAATAAATCATCATTTATTGGATTAAACTCCTCTCATAGCCCAGATCATGCTAACTTTCTTCTAAAAAGATTCTATAAGATTATACATACCTATTAGTTAATCACTATTGATTAATTAATATCCCCCTTAACTCCCATGGATCACTAATGATATATTAATCTCTTTAAAGAAAACTTAAATTATGATTATCCCTAACAAACCTAACTTGTCTATTATCCCACATACAATAAGATGCAAAGATTCTTCAAACCAAAGGGTTATATAAAGAACCCTCCTCCTACCTTTCTTCTTACACATTTACATGCATATAACATAAACTATAGGCATTTTCATCTTTGAGCATCCTCCATTAGTGTTGAGCTAGATATCTCCATCTTGCATTTCATCCATTCAAGCTTTTGAGTCATATGGAGAGAATCAAAATGGTCTTGTAGCCATGTATTGATAAGAATCCATTCTCAAACCCTTGGGATCAAACAAACTATCACATTTTGATAGCTAATGATCTACATAGGTCCATTTATAGTTAGCTTTAAAAGAGTAGAGAATAATGCTTAACATGTTAGTTTGATTTTCCTTAAAATTTCTATGCATGTTTTTATATTTAGCCTCTTTAAGCTCTTAGCATGATGATCTATGTATAATTTAGCTTTGTTTTGAAACTATTAGGTGTTAGTTTAAATTCTCTTATATTAGCTAATTGATACATGGATAAAACATGTAAAATTTAACCCCATTTGTTACGAAGGATTATATAGTCGAGTTATGGATTTTATCGAGCTCCTGTGTCGATTTTAAGTTGTTCTTTGGTATGGTTTTGTGCATGAGATTCAAAGGATTTCAAGGAAGAAAAGGAAGTGGATTGGGTCTTCTTCGAGTGTTTACAAGGATGAGATTGTATCTTGTTCATATTTATCATTTATAGCATTAAGATATTTTAATGTTCGATGGAGAAATACAATTTTTATGTGCCTTCATTTTCTTTAATATATTTTTGTCGAGTTATATAGTGGCCAAAAATATTATGGTCACGTTATTTTCATGAATATAAGACTGGTAGTGTTACCTAGTCTACAAATGGATGCTTGCAGGTTATAGTGGGAAATGTGTAAAAACTTGGGTATTGTTTTTATTAGCTTTCATGTACCTGTGTAGGGTGGGGTCATTTTTGTGCCTAGTTTAGGATGTATATAATGACTATATTGTTCTTATTTTCGATTTCAAGATCAAAACCCTATAACTTATCATTTTATTGTCATTGCCCATTGTTTTAGGGTATAAATATATGATTAGGTTGTATTACACAACTTGTCCTATGGTCGGTTTCAAGTATGTTTAGTGGGTTATGGTTTATTAAATAAAAATTGACTTGACCAAGACGTCATTGATCTGGTCATACCTGTAGAAAGTTATTATTTTCATGACATGTAATAATGTAATTCATTCATGTAAGGACATTATTTTTTTCACTCCTACGCAAAAATTCGCTTGTAATGAAGATTTCAATGTGAAGGATATTCCTTCATAATCTTATGTACTCGATGAAGGGACTTTAATAGACATTGTTTGTGCTCTTTCTCGCAAGGTGAATGAGTTGGAGCAATGTATTTCTACTTTGGAGAAGATGCCAATAGAATATTTATCTTCACAACCTCTTGAGCATCACCATCTGTCATGAAGAAATGCAAGGGTGAGTAAAAGCCAAAACTCTTACTCAACCAATTCCAAAACCTCTATGATTACACTCCCGATTCTAACAAACATTTTGATTCCACCCTCTACCTTTAAAGCATCAGGGAAGAAATCACTTTCCAAGGGTGGTTTGGATCTCAAAGGGTGGGTTTCTTCTTACAAGAAGAAAATAGAGTTGATTGGCATTTTGGATGGTCCTAGGGAAAATGTCGATGATCTCATGGCTCTGGGCATGTCTTGTGGTTTGGCAGGGGAAATTTTATTTGTGTAAATGGAAATTGGGATAAAAGAATTTGTACCTAGGAATAATAGGCTTTTAAAGAAAATTCCTCCTTTCAGAGAGGATTTCTTAATAGTAGAAGATTAGGTATCTTTCCCTTAGTCATTTTTGATATAATGTCAAGAATGTATGTAAACCTTTTCCTAGGTTAGGGCCCTATAGAACCCCATTTTTCTTTCTTTTTCAAATGAAAAATATTTAAGATGTTATAATGAATTTCATGTTAATAATAGATATAGAATTCTATTAAAACAAAATGAAATCCTACTTGCATTGTTCCACATTACATACATAATTTAAATCCACAATTTTAAAAATATTCAACTGTCATGAATGAAAGTAACCAACTAGAAAAGGATTTTTTTAAGAAAATACAAGATTGAGATTTCATCATGATCATCATCTCCTTCTTCATTTTCTTCCTCCTTGTCAAGTCACTTGTCCATGTAAGCATCAAATATTTGGAACAAATGCATCAACTCCCCTTCATTAGGTCATGTGTGATGTTTGAATATTAAGTTATGCCTATTCAACACCTCAACACATTTGTCCATCCTTTTTAATAATCTTTCAATTTTTTCCCAGTCAAGCTCAACCTCAATTTCCTCTGTTTCCCCATCCTTTTTAATAGATAAGCCTTTTCCCACAGAGATGACCTCATAGGAGCAATGTTCCTCTTTGATGTATTGATCAAAATATTGAATCAGGATATCAATCTCCAAGTCCCCATAAGTAGTTTTTTTTTCAAATACCATCTCTTCTAACCTTGTATCTATAGTATCAATACCCTTTCCTATCCAATCCTTCTCCATTTCTAGATTTTCCTTGACCTGATTCACAACTTCTACCCTGATTTTGGCTAAATCTTCCAACGTGTACTAAATCCCTTTTTCCTCAAGAAACACTATTCCTTCCTTTTCTACTAATTCCTCATCAAGTTGGTTTATAGTGTCAAGTTTGGGAAGGATCCCTTCCCAATGATATAATTCATTTTTACATTGATCATTTAATTCATTTATGTTATTGAGCATGTTGGTTAACACTTTGCATACCTCTTTACTATTTTTTCAATGATCTTTCTGCCCTTTTGAGACAAATCCTCCACCCATTTATCTATTTCCTTGGCCTTCTCACTATCTTTTTCTATTTTACCCAAGATTTCTAGAGTAATGGTAGTGGAAAATTCTTGGATTTCTTTTGTTGTCCCTACCAACTTTTGTAAGCATGAAGTCAATGTCTTTATTTTCTCCTTCAACTGCTTCTTAGATACTTTGTCTTCATCAACCTTCTGTAACAAGCCTTCAACTACTATTGTAACATCATGTTTTAATGTTTCCCTAGTATGATTCCCCAATTGGATGTGCTTGACATCATAATCACTTATTGTAATCTCATCCTTTGACTAACCTTGATGGGGAGTTGTAATCTCTAGGGTCATGAATCCATGTTGACCTACATGTGTTTTAGTGAGAATGATTGCTTTCTTTGAAGATTTTTTTGTTATGTGAAGGCAATTCTTATGATATCTAAAACTCCTCTTCAAAAACTTACTTTTCCTTCTCTTGAAGGAGTCATTCCCAACAATCCAATCATAGAGGCATTACCCATCTTTACTCCTTTTGGTGTGAGGTGTGGAGTTTCAGAGTAAAACACTAATTTTGTTGATGTTCCTTGCATATCTTGAGGTACTGACATATCTTTGTGTGTTCCTTCAACTTTCACCACTTGTTTTTCACTTTCAAGTGTCACCTTCTTTGACTTCTATTTATCTTAGTCTCAAATACAAGACTAGTTAATAACTTCTAACTTTTTTCTACCCATTTCTTTCTCACCTTGACCCTTACCTTATATAGAATTTAAAAGTACATATGATGTTTCCTTGAAATTTCATCTAGAGTAGCCATTACACTTGTATCTTCTTTCAATTTCTCTACTGAATTGGCCACTTCACATGTATCTTCCTTTGGAATCTCCCTATCTAGACTTTAAAATGTTATCAAATATCTCTCCAAGTGATTTGGATAACTTGCATACACATTATGGCCCTAAGTTATTCATTGCAGAATTACATGCGCTCAAAATCACTTGGCACATTCCCTAGGTCATAGTTTACCTGCGCACCCCCCTTTCCTTTTCTCCTTCCACTTCTCCCTTATACCCACCTTCTACACATTCACCTTCTTCCTAATCAATTTCTTCCCTTTCCACACACCTCGCACTTACTACTAATTCCTTGGCTCTTTGTGTGCTACACCCATTACCTTGTAATAGTTGTGCCTTGACCATACATTCTCTACTCACCAGTTTTCCTCATTTCCATGCGTACATCGTGCACGCCCCTCCGTTCCTTCCTATATTTTATATGTGCACCCCTTCCTCATTCCCTTCTATGTCAGGTCATATTTTGACATGCTTTAGTTTGTTGCGCACAACCATTCTAAGTGCACCAATAGGGCACCGAGTCCTTGCAACCAATCAATAAGAGAAACATGACAAAAAGAAAAATAGTTGTATAGTTGGCCATCATTTCAGCCAATCTATGCACGCTATGTGTTTTGTGTTTGCTTGACGACTTTGAAATATTTTTACAACAAGATCTTCCACTATATATATCATCGACGTGCACGTAGACTGTTAGAGAGTTATTGACATCAACAATAGTATCAAAAATTCAAATTCTTGGTGGTTTTGATAGGTGAGAAATGGAAAACATCTCTCTAAACATTGATGAGTAGATTTGATTGCTCCAACCACCAAATTTGATATGATCTGCCCTCCTTTCTTCTCCATGCATGTCAAATAGGCATGGGGAAGTGTATTTCATGAGATCTCCGGTGGATTTGTAGGAATTGAATGCTTCTTGTTGTTGGTTGTGTTTCGAATTCGGTTTTCCCCTTCTTTTCCCTTCTTCCTCCAAGGATTTATCTATAAATGTAAGAACAAGGCTCATTTATTATGTTGGACACTCTGGATCCCTACCCATTTTCTAAGGACTCCATATTTTCTATATTTTGAGTTACGAGACCTCTATGTTTAGCTCTTACATGCGGATATCAGCCTCCTTCATCATTGAACATCTCTGTGCATTTTAGAAGTAATAGAAGCATCATTTTGAGACTATTTTTGTCCTAACATGCTTGCATTCCTTCTTTTTGCCTTTTCTCTTGCGTTGTGTGTTGGTTGTGCTATTTCAAGTCTCTTGTAGCTCCATATTTAGTTGTGTTCTATGAGAATGATCTGGTTGATACGTGTTTTGATGTGCTACTTGTGCATATCCTCTTTTCATGCATTTCCCCTCATTCTCATTCAGAACATATAGTGTTCATCCCTCTTTTTGGTGCTATCACCTTTTAGTGTAGTTTCCGTTCATGTTATCCTTATTTCTTTGGTCCCTTAGCATCATTAGATTAGTTTTTCCTTCCAACACTAGTAGTAGTAGTAGTGGAAGTAGATAGAGGAACCGACCTTCTCCAGAGATCTGTCCCAAGCTTACAAGGTCCCACAACTTGGGGATGGTGTCATTATGGTCTCAAACACCTCATCCCTTTCAAGATACAATATGCAGGTGCACATTTGAGAAACCAAGCATTTTTGGCATGCCGGTGGGACCAACATTCAAATCTCAAATTTTATATCTTTAAGTTCTAGTGTGTGGACTTAGTGTTTCAGCCTTTGGAGGTTCATTTCAAACACATCTGATGACTCTCAATATTTTAAGATCTCTATTTTAGTAGACCTAAGTTCCTTTCATGAGAAGAGTACACACAAGAAGAAGTGCAGTAGTTGAAGATTCTTTTCGAGATACCTATAACTATCCCCGAGAAGATTTCATTTCTAAAAGCCCACGCATGCATCTCTATCTCTAGTACACCACACCCATTCAACTCCTCCTCAAAAAGACAACTTACATGCCTTGCAATGGCAGATCAACAAACTCCTCCATTAAGAAAATTTGTAAAATTTGTTGGAGGGAGTCATGATATGCCAAATGGCATGCTCAAGAGTATTCCTTACTTTACTTGGTGAGAATCAAGTCACCCCTCAAGAGCATATCCAAGATATAGAAAATGTGTGTTCACTCTATCTAATCACACATGATGATGTAGTAGTCAGGTTGCTTGCAACCTCTTTCAAAGGTAAAGCACTTCAATGGTATCGAGGCTTGAGACTTGGATCTATCACCACCTGGGATGAGATGGGAACAACTATTTGTAATTACTTTGAAGATAATTCAGATCACCTATCATTAATGGAGCAATTGACAATAACAAGGAGGGCACCCAATGAGTAAATGACTGATTTCAACATTAGATTTCAGAAGACTTGGGATAGAATCCCTCTTGTGGTAAGACCTATAACCCAACATGCTTTCCTTTATTATCTGAAGGCACTCAACAATGATATTTTAGTTATGATCCAATCTATGGGAGGTAGGAATTTACCAGCTTGCTTATAGCATTGTAGTAAGGGTAGAAAATAGTCTCATTTAGGTAGGAAAGTTGGCTCCTAGACCACCCAAGCCCTTGTTCCTAGAGATTTCACAAGCGCTGACCTTCTCTCGGCCCCTATTCCTATTCTTGAGAAAAGAAAACAACCAGTTGCCTCAACATCCTATTCTCCATCACAACAAAAGGAAGATGAAGAATTGAAGGCCTTGATCATAAATTTATCAAACAAGGTCATATCATTAGAAAAGCAATATGCGCAAGCCTATATAGGCAATTCCAATCAGGCACATGGCCAAGGTAATCAGCCTTGATAGAATCAATATGGAAATCAAAGATATGCGCCAACCAAAGAATGAAAAATGGTAGCCTAATGCACATCTTCCATTTCAAGTTGTTCCTCTCATGCCTTCTCTTCTAGTACCTAGTGCGAGTCGTGTGCTTATTCCATTTTAGAACAACTTCACACAAGAGTCGAATGGTGCTTTCCTTATAACATGCCTCATATTCAATATCATTGTGCTAATATCACATGCGCCAAAGTCTTCATGATCTAGAATGCTTTATCCTGTGAGCCCTCAACAAGCACCCATGAAGTAGATAATCCAGAAAGACCAGAAGTTTCTCTGGAGACAAATTTGATGTTCTTTGGCATGGAGGACTTCGCACAATAAACCAAGTTGTAGAAGATACAAACAAACCGCATGCCCAAGTTACAGACAACACAAGATATAAGAAAAGAGTGTTAGAGTCGAGTGCGTAGGTTACACCCCCAGCAATGCAATTGGATCCTCGAATAACAAAGAAGAAGACAAGACCTCTTGTAGTAAAAACTCAAATCCCTATGCAAGAGGCCCCATGTAAAGCTCCTTTTAAAAAGCATGCACCCCTCCTTTGGTAGGTCAAGCCTCTACTCTAGCTAAAATTTAGGCTTCCACGCCTGAAGCAGTCAAGAAGGGATGTTGTTCCCCAAATGCACAATATGGGGGGCCTTCCATTTAGCATTGTTGACTAGATGAAGAAAACAAACATAAGTGTCACAATGTGGGATGCCCTCACCATTCCATCTCAAGGAGGATTTGTTGCATGAAGCTCTGACACAACTCCCGTGTGTTGATCCAGTTATGCATAAGCCACACGCTTCTATCAAAATATTCCAAGAAGAGGAGAAACAAGTAAGTAAAGTTTTTAAAACCCCACCCTTATATATGTCCTTTATTATAGGTAAACACCTAGTGCATAAGCTACATGATTGACTTAGGCACTAGTACTTCTATTATGCCTAAGAAGATAGCTAATGTCTTAGGTCTAAAATATAGCCCTTTGTCTAAAGGAGTCCTATAACTTGATGGCTCAATTGTTACCACCTTAGGAGTCATCAAGGATCTTGAGTTAACCCTTTATGTATGTCCAATCCTAAAAATTACTCAAGATGTGTCAATCATTGACCTGCCTCCTTTGTTTTCCCTATGTTTATCAAGAGAATTTACTACCAAAGTGGGTGGTTACTTTTCTTCTGATTGGTCTCATATGTTACTCAAGACAAGGTATGGTACCCAGTTTACCATACAAGCTGAGCCTATATTTTCCTATCATGTAGAGTCATATGTCCCATCCCCTCTCCAAGCCAATTATCTTATCCAAGAAGAACAAGTTTCAGTTCCTGAAGAGTAGTCTCTTCCACCCTCTATTCTAGACCTAGTGCTTGATGAATGGGTGGAAAGAAATCACAAATTTGATCCCTATGCTAAAGAACTAGAATCCTATGAAACTAGGCTTGGTACTTATTGCATTCTAGAAGAAGACATTATGCTTCCACGTGTGCTCATGAAAGACAAAGTTCAAACTGGTCTATGAAAGTTTTACTTTGATGGATCAAGAAGTAGAAATGACACAGAGTAGGAGTGGTTCTCATTTTCCCTAAGGATGAGAAATTCTTCTTCATGCACAGGTTGCAGTTTGCATGCTCTAATAATGTGGCAGAGTATGAAGCACTAGTGCATGGCTTGCTCATTACTGAGAAGAATAAAATTAAGGCACTGCATATCTTTGGGGACATAGAATTGATCATCCACCAGGTTACCAAAAAGTGCTAGAAAAATAATAAGCTTCTCAAAGCTTATAAATATAGAGTATGGGACCTACTTGAGAGATTTGATACCCTTAATTTGTAGGTGGTTCCGTGTAGAATGAAAAAGGAAGTTGACCGAAATGGCCGCACTTGGTTCACAGTTTTCTCCTGCTAAGAACTTTGTCGAAGGAAACACTCAACACATTAAGATGGTGATCATACCATCCATTCCAAAAAATAACACCAGCTAGAAATTGTTTGACAATGACGTGCAGATCATCCGGTTTATCTAGAATGAAGCTGAATTTTCATCAAGTATGCAAGCTGACTTACATGATAGCTATGGTGACCAAGTAATACAATTGAAGAAAAATAAGTTTCCTAAAGGGCTGGTCACCTTAGATAAAATGTTTAGCCCTAATGATGAGTTCAAGGGTGAAGAAAGATACATGCATGCCACACAAGAAGACTGCTCTTCAATCACTATTGTGTGTGGGAAAGAGTTATTTCTCAGTAGGAATTGTGTGCATGAAGAAAGACATGCCTTCATCTCTCTCTCAAAAATACAGTGATATATTCTCATGGGATTATGAAGACCTCAAAGGTTTTGATCCAAGTGTCACTCAACACTCCATTGACCTTGATCTTGGTATCAAGCCTCATCAGACAGAAGCATCAGCCAATCAATCTAAAGATAGAGCCCCTCATGAGAAATGAACTATCAAAACTCATTGAGGCAAAAATTATTTTTCCTATCAAATACTCTACCTGGGTGTAAATCTAGTTCTAGTACGTAAAAAGAATGGTGAAATCATACTTTGTGTTGATTTCAGATATTTGAATAAGGCATCTCTAAAGGATCACTACCCTTTTCCTTCAATGGAGCAGATTCCGTAAACTATGGCCGGCGCGTAGAGATTCTCTATGTAGACAGATACTCCAGGTTTCAACTAGATCCTGGTCAAGGAAGAGGATCAATTCAAAACTACATTTACAACCAAATGGGAACATATGCATATCAAAAAATTCCCTTTGGTCTATCAAATGTGGGTGCCACATTTTAGTGCACTATGTATGTTTCCTTCAAAGGATACATTAATGAGTTCATCTTGGTTTACCTTGATGATATAACTATCTTCTCAAAGAAGAGCGTAGATCACATGGTGCACTTGGAAAAGGTATTTGAGAGATCCAGAGAATTTGGGGTATCTCTTAACCCCAAAAAGTGCAATTTTGCGGTGGCACATGGCAAGCTCTTATGCCATGTGGTTTCAAAGGGTGGAATCGTGATTGATCTTGAGCACGTTTCAGCCATCGTAGCTCTTTCCCTACTAAAGGCACAAAAAGGTGTATAGTCCTTCCTTGGAAATATCAATTTTGTTAGGCATTTTATCCCTAATTTTATGGGACTGGTTTGGCCCATCACCTCGATGCTCAAGAAGGACATAACTTTCGGATGGACAAATGAAGAAGAAGAAAGCTTTAACAAGATCAAGTAAGAGCTTGTTTATGTGCCAACACTCATCAATCTAGATTATTCAAAGGATTTCATCCTTTATACTTATGGTGCTGATGTAAGCATTGCTGCTGTCCTAACATAAGAAAATGAACAAGGGCTGGAATAGCCAGTGGTTTTCTTTAGCTAGATGCTTAAGGATTATGAAATACAGTCACACAGAGAAGTAGGTCTTTGCCATCTTGCATGTGCTCAAGAAATTCAAAATCATGCTCACCACCAATCATATCAAGGTGTTAGTCTCCCACTCTTCAATCGAGATAATTTGTTATGGGAGCATAAATTAGTGAGAAAAGAGAACCATGGGTGACCAAAATCATGGAATATGATGTGACTATCAATGCCACGAAACTAGTAAGAGGTAGTGCACTTTGCAGTAGATTGCCGAGAATGCGCAAAGTGAGCCTCGCTTCATTATTTCAGGATGAAGACCTTCTTGCATGCGAAACTTGAATATAATATAGACCTGGGCTGCTTGAATGGATGAAGGACATGATCACATTCCTTTCCAAGGGTGCATACCCTCCTAGTTTAAATAAAGAAAAGAGAATAATCTGAGGTTACAATCTATCCATTATTTTTGATTGATGTACTTATCTTCAAAGGAATCTTAATGGCATATTGTTAAGATGTATCAACGACAACGTGAGAATGAAAAAGTGTTAGAAGAATTTCATGATGGATTCTCTGTGGACACTTCTCTGCCAAGACTACAATAATGAAGATCATAATGGCAGGTATATTTTGGCCTACCCTGTTTGTAGATGCACATAGGTGGGTCACAAAATGCAAGGAATGTGCTTTCTTTGCAGGAAAGAAAATATTGGTAGTGCTTCCCCTTCAACCAATCCAAGTAGATCAACCTTTTACACAATGGGGTCTTGAATTCATAGGCATGATCAATCTACCTTCAAGTGCTAGACATAAATGGGTGTTGACAGCTATAGATTACTTCACCAGATGGACAGAAGTTGTCGTGCTCAAGGAATCAACCGAGGTATTCATCCTTGACTTTCTCAAAGGTATAGTCACAAGGTTTGGAATTCCTCAAACCATTATCTCTAATAATGCAAAGTCCTTCCTTGGTACTAAAATCACTGATTGGGATCTAAATCTAGGAATTTACCTAAATAATTCTTCCAACTATTACCCCTAAGGCAATGGTTTGGTAGAATCAACAAACAAGAACCTGATCAGAATCATGAAGCACACAATGAACATCAGCCAAAAATAGTGGCAAACGAAGGTATTTTGTGTGCTCTGGGTAGATAGAATCACAGTCAAAAAAAGGCAATAAGAACTTTGCCTTACAATCTTTGTCTATGGTAAGGAGGTTTCCCTTCCTTTGAAACTAGAACTAAATTCATTGGCACTTTCCTAGTAGCTAGAATTTGAAGGCATAGACTAGAGAGAAATCAGAATGGCAGAGCTGGTTCATCTTGAAGAACTCAGGAACTCTACCATGATCAAGCTAGAACAACATCAATAAGTAACAAAGAAATGGTTTGACAGAAAAGGATAGGCCTCAATCTTTCAAAATTAGAGACTTGGTTCTAAAATGGGATGTTGACAGAGCTAAGCCAGGGTACCATTCAAAGTTTGATGCACTTTGGAGTGGCCCATACATCATCAGTTCCTGCAAAGAAGCTAACTCTTTTGAGTTAACTCATCTTGATGGAGGCATGCTACAAATCCCAATAAACAGGATCTATCTCAAATCCTTCCATTAAGTTTGCTACATCATGTTGTATATATTAGAATAGTTTCAATTCCTCCAAGTGTGATCTACGCACATTGTTCATTTATACATAGTTATTTCCTTTCACGTGCTTCTTGTGCGTGCTCTTTTGTTACTTCCAAAGTGTAGAGCTTCTCTCAACAGAAATTCATAATAGAGTGTATAAATGATTCTCAAGTGATCACAAAGGTAGTTTCATGATTGCATAAGTGAATTCCATGCCTAATGGATGCTTCAGGCTACTAATCTCTTTCATCTAGTAGGCAGATGGCCCCAAAATTTGCCAAAACTGTTATCCAAATATTGCTCCTAGTGTTTTGGATAACTTGCATACACATTCATTCTAATTCATTCATTCATTCATTGAAGAATTATGCGTACTCAAAATCACTTGGCACATTCCCTTGGTCACATTTTACCTATGTGCCCCTTTCCTTTTCTCCTTCCACTTCTCCCTTATGCCCACCTTCCATGCATTCACCTTCTTCCTAATCAGTTTCTTCCCTTTCTCGTGCCTCACACTTACTGCTAAGTCCTTGGCCCTTCGTGCACCACGCCCATTACCTTGTAATAGTTACACCTTAACCATACGTTATCTCTGCTCACCAATTTTCCTCATTTCCCCACACGCATCATGCTCACCCCTCTACACCTTCCCTATTTTCTCGTGTTCCCTTCCTTCCTTCGCCCTTCTATGTTAGGTCATATTTTGACATGCTTTTGTGTGTCACGTGTAACTATTCAAAGCGTGCCAATAGGGCACCGAGTCCTTGAACCTTATCAACCAATCAACAAGTGACACATGGCAGAAATGACAAATATTTGTATAGTTGGCCATCATTTCAGCCAATCCACATGTACCACATGTTTTTGTGCACCGATGACTCTGAATTTTTTTGAAAACTATATCTTTCGCTATAGAGCTCGGATCGGCACACACCTAGACTTGTCATAGAAATACCATTATTAGCTATAGTATCAAAAATTCAAATTCAAATTCTTGGTGGTTTTGGTAGGTGAGAAATGGGAAAATATCTCTCTAAACATTGATGAGCAGATCTGATTGCTCCAACCACCAAATTTGATATGATCTGCCCTCCTTTCTTCTCCATGCATGTCAAACAGGCATGGGGAAGTGTATTTCACATATCTCTAAGTGGATTTATAGGAATTGAATGCTTCTTGTTGGTGGTTGTGTTTTGAATTCAGGTTTTCCCTCCTTCTCCCTTCTTCCTCCATGGATTTATCTATAAATGTAAGATCAACGCTCATTTGTTATATCGGACACTCTGGATCCCTACGCATTTTGCCAAGGACTCCATATTTTCTATATTTTGAGTTGTAGACCTCTATGTTTGGCTCTTGCATGTGGATATCAGCATCCTTCATCATTGTAATAGATCTATGTATTTTTAGGAAGTAATAGAAGCATCATTTTGAGACTATTCTTTGTCCTAACGTGCTTGCATTCCTTCTTCTTGCCTTTTCTCTTACATTGTGTGCTAGTTGTGCTATTTCAGGTCCCTTGCAGCTCCATATTTAGTTGTGTTCCTTGAGAATGATGTGGTTGATATGTGTTTCAATGTGCTACTCGTGCCTAGCCTCTTTTCATGCATTTCCCCTCATTCTCACTCATAAAAATAGTGTTCATACCTATTTTCAGGTGCTATCACCTTTTAGTGTAGTTTCCTTTCATGTTATCCTTATTTCCTTGGTCCCTTAGCATCATTAGATTAGTTTTTCCTTTTAGCACTAGGAGTATTAGTAGTAATAGAAATAGATAGAGGAACCAACCTTCTCCAGATACCCATCCCAAGCTCACAAGTTCCCATAACTTGGGGATGGTTCTATTGTGGTCTCAAACACCTTGGCCCTTCCAAGATCCGAGATGCAGGTGCATGTTTGTGCAACCAAAAAAACCTCAAATGGATCCTTGTTCTTTGAAATATATTTCTCCTCTAAAAGTGTTTGTTTGGTAGATAAGTCTCCTTGGGATTTCTCCTTAACCACCTTTTTCTTTGTTGGGTCCTCTTCTTGTTACTTATTTTGTTGATAATTAAGGATTAGTTCTTGATTTTTACCTTTATTATTAGTTTGTGTACTCTCCTTGGTATTGTTATTAGTGGGTCCACTTATTTCTTTTACAGATGATCGATTATAGTTTCCTTTATGGTGCTTGTAATTTGAGAAATTTCACTCTCCTTTATTACCTCTAAATCCTTGGATGGATGAATTTTAGTATAGAAAACATCTGGTACAAATGTTTCATCCATAATTTTTTGAGTCACCATTTCAATTTCCACAACATGGGCTGTAATTTCAATTTGAATACCTTGGGGTTAAGCCCCCAATTTGATATTTGATGATTGATAAAAATCTTGTATGTGTATTTATTATTGGGAAACACTTGCACCCTCCATTGTATAAGTTTTAACTTTTATATCAACCATATCAAGTCTAGGAATCTCTTTAAGTAACTCTAAATCAACTATTTCAATAGGCCTTTATGAATGTTACTAGGTTGTAGAACAACTTGTTTATCTTACACTTGTTCTGTCATAACATCACTTGGTTGATTAGATATAAGGGCACCATAAAATCTTCTGCAATAACTTCAGTTGGAGACAAAGATGAAGTTATAACTAGTGGTACAACTGGAGTAGAGTGAATACCTTTAGGAGTCTATAATGGCATTGCTTGATGAGCCAATGAAGTAACAATTTTCTTTTGAGTTTCAGTTAGGGTAGGAGGATAAATTACTTCAGGATCCTTTCTTTTGTGTTTCTTTGCACCATGACTACCTCCCTCTGTTGGACCACCAAGTATCCCTTTCCAAAGGCAATATTACTTTAGCCCTTTTTGTAGTTCTTTCAAAACACTTGAGTTCAGGGCCCTCCCTTCCCTTATCACTTTGCACTATAGGTGTTGGATCAAAATTTGATAGAGATCCCCTCATCTTATTTGGTGCACTAGATGACCCTAGTAATACCACTAAGGGAGTTCTTGGTTTAGTCAAACCTATCCCTTTGGCTTGTATTGGCACTTGTTGAAGAAATGGGAGCATCTTGCATAGCCCTCAAGAGCATTCCCTCTACCTTCTAAGTTAAGGTAGTCTTTGAATTTCCAGTCTTTCTTGTGGTGATGTCCATTCATCAATGGTCTTAGTAGTTAGATTTTTATTGGGTAATTGGGGAGCTTTTCCATTTAAGGGGTCCATTTTTTCTGCTCCCTCTTTCAGGGAGGGATATATTCCTTCAAATTATTCAATTCTCGGAACTCCTTTAACACTTTTGTATTTTGTAAGGATAAATCTAGACCCTTCCCAATCAGCCAAGTCAGTGTTCTCCTCATTACATTAATAATTATTTCATGAGGATCATCTGATTCTTCCTCTTTCCAATCTATAGGACTGATTGATTTTGACCCCATATTTTGGTCAAGGTAATACTGACCCACCACATTTTTATCATCTTCTATTCCTTGAGGAATTACAACAATTTTTAATTCAATAATTTGTCTTAAATTCATTCTAGAATAATCCCTTAGTCTAACTTCTTCATCCATGCAATTCATCTAGTAGTCTTCAAAATGGGGTTTATGTTCACTTGTACTGACAACCCACCAAATTTCATAATTAGGCCTTGATGTGAATTTATCAATTTTAAACTTCTTCAACTCTTCATCCATTAATCTAGATTTTACTATTGTTGGGCAGGAATATCTTCCAATTTTGAGAGTGAATTTTATATTTATTTTATGTCTCCTTGCAATATTTTTATGTACATGGGTCAATTTTCTTGAAAGTTCCATTAAGACCCACTTAGAATTAACTTATCTAGGAAAATTATAGGGCTTCCTTCAAATCCACTTACCCCAAAACATGTGAAAAATTTGTACTGTATGAAGATGTAACCATATTTAATAATTATAGAACTAGCATTAGTAGATAATCTATATTTCTCCCATTCTGGTTGAAAAGGCAATTTATAGGGGAAATGAAGGAATCATTTACCTTCCTGAAATTTCCTCTCCACTTTTCCAATCTCAATTGTGAATATACATCGTACATTATGGTTTTAAAAAAATTATGTGGTGGGAGACCTAGAATAATTTGATATCAATTGGATTACATGTCCTAATTTTTGTAGTTATTGTCATGAGTTGGGCATGAATATATGCTGATATAAAGCTTGCCCAACAAAAATTTCCCTGTTCTTCCAAGATAACCATTATGAAGGGGCACATCCACTCTTGAAAATTATTAACCCCTTCTAACCCTTCCATCCTACTTATCATTACAACTCTTCAACAAACATGGCCTTAGTCAATTTCTTGGGGATTCTTTTGACAGATGGCTTCCTTTATTTCAACCATTGGGTATTTAACATTTCAACATATTCATCATGTCTTGTGTCATAATCAATTTGTGTTGATTCAACAGTAGCAATTACTAGTTGAGCCAACTTTGGTAACCCTAATATTTCCCTAAAAGCTTCTAGTGTCAAATTTATTACTCTTTCCCCACTTCCATCTAATACCTCCTTCTTCTCGGGTCATAATTTTCAGCACACAACCATACAATCTTGGGAGAGTGTATAGATGGTGGAAACACAACTGCTAAGGCAATATGGTTGGCATTAATGGTCATCATCCATTGGCTCTTATTCGAGCATGAAGTCTTCTTAGGAAGTCATCTAGATCAACATTAAGTAATTTTGTATCCATGACATTGTCTAAATCACTAGAAATATTGGAAGTTACATGGAAACCTGATTCTAGGGACCTCATCTTGTGGTTTTTGATCTTTCCTCTTAATTCCTCTTAATCCCAATTTAAGTATCGAGAACACTAAGGTAAAGCAAGGACTTACCCATTTCTTTGCAAACTCTGTGAAATTTTCCCCTACTTCCGTAACTCCAAGTTTCCTTGCTCAATTTCACCACTTCACAGTCAATTCTTCTCCTTTCTTTCATGAATTAACGCTTCTAGGGCATCCAAATTTCTTGTGTAAGGTGAAAACTAGAAATAATAAAAAGCCTTTAAAATTCATACTTTGATCTATGTGCATGCATTTATGATGGTAGCTATAATGCTTTAAATCTTGACCTTTCAATCTATTTATCCTTTTTGAGCCATCCATATGGCTTAATCTGAGACATTTTGGGGTTAGGGAGTCTACTTTCAATCTTGTATATTTCTTCGAACAAGTGCCAAACTAAAATTTTGACCCAAACATCCACCCTCTAACTTTGGATGAGAAGTTGACATGTGCTCCCCATCATACTTCAGGGATATATTTGCACTTTGAATTCCCTTGGACCTTTGATGAAAAAGTGCACAAATAATCTATTTCCCCACTCTAATCACATTTGAACACATGTTCCTTTTTATGAGAGGGGTTATGCTTGTACCTTACATTGTATAACTTGAATATTCCTTAGAATATTCAATCGGGTTTCAAATATTTGTTTGTACTTTGCATCCATTACGTAACTTTTGTAATTGTGTGAATAAAACCCGATATAGTGCATCCAATTAAATAATTCAACATACTTTTGGGCATCAGAGAAAAAAGTGTAGTTTTCATTGAAAATCAAAGGAACGATACACAAGGGGAATTTACAAGGATTAACACGATCATCCTGACAATGCTTTCATGGATATTTCTCTGAAATGACATGGTTATGATTTCCTCGACTGAAAAAGAGGATTCACACTAGATTTATGATCAAACATGGGATTTTTCTTGGTTTAACATGGGTTTATCATCTAAACATGCATATTTCAGAGTTCTAATAGACATGACATGAAAATTTTTTAAAGGAACATTTAAAACAAAGGAGCAAGCTCAAAACAAGAACCAAAATGTTGTATTACCCAAATCATCCTCTCGGTTGGTTTCAATATGTTCATGGATTATGGTTTATTAAATAAAAATAAACTTGACCAAGATGTCATTGATCTGGTCTTACCTATGATAAATTATTATTTTCATGACATATAATAATGTAATGCATTCCTGTAAGTACATTATGTGTTTCACTCTTATGTAAGAATTGTAAAGTCTGAGTGTAGATGGTGGCTATAGTTTGATATGTGACTCATTCACCTACTGGTTCTAGAGTCTGGTTATTATTATTATTATTATTTGAGACTGATTTATTTTCTCAAATCGATGGACATAGGGTTGGTTTGACCACTCCACTATTCATTTTATTGATCTTCTTAGACCATTCCATCATTGATGTAAACTTTACACTTCTTATTATTCACCATATCGTGAAGACTTGTGATATGTTATTTGTTAATGGTTCATTCTAACAAGTTCTTGAAGGTTTATATGTAAGATATAAGTCTATATACTAATAAATTTGGTCTAGATTATTAGAAATAATCTAACACAATATCATAAAAACACATAATATTAAATACTATGTAAAATTCATCCGGGACAATTTATTCATTGATAGAGAGTTACATATATAGATCAATTAACCCCTACAATGGTGGAGTCAAACATGATCTTCAATCCCTACATAATCTCAACCCCATCTCCTAATATCTCTCTAACATCCCTTTATTATCTCACACAACTTTAGCTACATGAGTTGTTCTCACAACTCACCAATATAATTAAACTATTACAACATTATATGAGTTATTTATATCACAACTCATATATTACAAATACACACAAAATAATAATGTTCACACTAACATATAAATTCCTAACATAGACTTAGTTTGATTGAATGAGAAAAATATAGCCTATTGTTAGGCTTGGTTGTATACTTCCTTTGCAGGTTGTAAGGATTATTGTGACTGTTGCCTTGGTTTGAATAAATTAAGGTTTATTCAGATAAGTTAAGGTAATCAATGAAATTTAAGTACAACTATTTTATAAATTATTATTATTTAAATAATGCTTAAACTCTTATTTATTTAAGAAGGAATAATGCATTTTTATAAGTGAATATTATTCGATAAGGATTATGGTTGATAATATTAAGTTATTAAGTTTGGATAATTTAATTATTATCTTATCGAAATAGACTCTTAATATTATCATTATTAAGATGTGACTTGAGTATTATTATACTCTTTTCTTTTAAATTATGTTATATGAACTAGGAATGAAATTTGTGTGGTTTGTATGAATGTTTATTGACTCATATTACTAATATATGATGATGATATAAAAATGAACTCATATTAAGTATAAATATTATTACTTGCTGATTATTACTGAATAACCTTGAATTGGGTATAGATAACCTAGTTGATATGTTTATTTATTCATATTTGTGATCTGTTAGTAATATGAATTATTCCTTTTATGATTTGAAGTTGAAAAATTGTATGCTTATTTTACAGATTATGAAAGAAAGGAAAAAATATAAAAAGGGAAAATGATAAGTTATCTTAAATGATTTTTAGATTATGTTGTTTAGCTGAATTATGTTCATTGAAATATTTCAGTGCTATAAATTGTAAAGATAAGATGGTTGAATTTTTCATGCTAGTTCTTTCAAACCTGACAGTGCTTAGAATTTTTACTGAGATGATGACATTTAGATCTTATTTGGTGGATGAGTTATAAATAGATATGTTGAATTCTTATCGATGTGATTAAATAATGTATTCATTACTTGACTATTGTATAAGCAATCTTGTGATTTACTAAATAAATTATTTAAAGGCATTATGGCCTCTGAGATTTTGTATCATTTTTGGAAAAATGAAATAAAAGTTTTATATTCAAGTTTTGAATATTGTTGTAATAATGATCATGGTTGTTTATATCAATTATTCAGTTCTTGGTAAATAATTGTGATTGAATTATTCAATTTGTTTTCTTAAGTTAGGTATTATCCTATGGTTGATTAATGAACAATGATTTAATAAACTCCTTAGTGTATTAGCTTTAAGTATATTGGATGAACTAAAGATATAGTAAGGAAATGAGATACAATATATTAAAATAAATGAATGTGGGTTATTATCTTATGGTTGTATGATTGGACTCTTGTATGATTAATGATTAATGATCATTTATTATTTAATCATAAGTATGTAAATTTTATGGTTATGAATGATTTTATTACATTCAGTTGATGAGTTCAATTATTTTGTACTTAAGAAAACAAAACGACAATGTTGTAACTTAAATAAATTAGGGATTGCATTAATAATACAGTATATTGCCCTAATTATATTAAGATGATTAATGAATGTACATAAACAAAACTTATGGAATTTGATTACGAATAATTAATTGAAACTAAGTTATGGACCTTAGGATTGAATAATTAATGCGATGGAATATTGTTGTGTTATGAAATATAATCCTGTCATAAAAATAATTCAATGAGGTGAATGAATTATGAAAAACCTAACTCATGTTACTCGGTAGGAAAAGTTTGGATGGTTTGTTGATTACGGTGTTCATCGAATGACGTTGGTCATTCAAATAATACTTCCATATAAAAGTTATCTTAATTTTCCCCTCGAGATTCATTTATTACGTGTGTCATAATTAATAAGGAACTGAGTTGTGCTAAGATGCAGAGGTTTTCTGTCCAATTTGATCTAGTTCCTCTGTACCAACTTATGTTGGATATGGGGAAGAAATTGATCGCATGATGATGCAAGTCATTACCTAAATTTTTATCTCCCATAGGAAACCTAAGTTAGCACAATTGTGCTTCTTTGTAATGGATGATTTTTTTTTTTGTATCATGTGCATGACTTGAATTTAATTAGATTAAACAAACTATTCAATTTTGATAACAAAAATAAGTGACATGGTGATGGGACATGTTTCAGAGACAACATGTAGTTTAGAAACAGAGCATGCAATGCATGACTCATATAATTTTTTTCTGAAGTAGTGTATGTTCATTACACTATTAGGCTCACCTAGTTATAACTAAAGTGTGAAATGACAGATGGGATTCTATTAATTGAAACCCGGTAGACACTTAGAAAAACACTTATAAAATCAATGCTGAGAAGGGCACTAATGAGTATACTTTATATATTGAATCGAAAGAGTATCTTATGGGGGATCATTGAATCCAGTTGACCCATAAATATGCACATGCTTTATTGATTTGTTATCTGAAGAATTGTAATTATAAGTTGTTGGATTTAAATGTTAGTTATACATTTAAATCATTGAAGGCATATGTTTAATTTGGGAAGTTAATTTTTTTGTAATTATGATGTTTGGAAAGTGGTTGTTAGAAGATGATGATTAACATGTTTGCAAGGTGAGCTTACTAATTTATGAATTTTGAGTAGACAAGTGGATCATGTTAAGGGGATGTGTACAAATGTAATTACAAGCTATATGACTAAAAATTATCTAAAGGCTTATAAATATGGCTTAGGTTGAGGGGGAGATAGTATAGAACTTCAAAAAAGGGTCTTAGAGATCATGAAGATATTCATAAATATTATTCAATAACAAGGTATTCCTTAAAGTTATGTATTTCATTTAAATGGTTACAGTAGCACAAAGGACAATATATGCCTTTTCTTGAGTCTATGTATGAATATTTTAAATATTCTCATCATGGTACATGTTGAGAAGAAGTTTATATTCTTTGAGAATTGTAAGAAAGATGAAGAATGGAATGTTCCAAGACTATCTTGAATGATTAATTTCATCATGATAAAATAATGTACCTTATCAAGGTACTCTAGCATATTCTTGTTATGTATAGTCATCTACATGTCTGCGAAGGTATTTAAGGAAAGAGGAGTTTGTCTTGTCATATATTTAGGTGTAAAAGGTGCTAGGAAGGCTTGTGTGGTAGAGTAGATGGTGTTTGCAGGTATAATATCTTGTGGAGATTTTTTTGACACAAGAATGTCGTGATAACATGAAAGGAGGACAAAAACACTAAAACAAAGTATCATGACAAAAGTAATGAGATTGATCCTGATCCATGGTATGAAATCAAGGTAAGAAATTTAATATTTGTGCTTTAAACTAGAGAAGGATGATATAAGTAAAGGGGGGACCATAAAGAGGTATGTCATAGAGTGTTTAAGCTTCTAGGGCATTGAGAAGTTTTTCTAGAATGCACTGAAAGGTGATCTTAGGGATTTAAGTCCTAAGAGTAGTGTGATGGGAAGATATGGAAGAATCAAGCCAAGATTGAGAATTATCAACAAGATATGGATCCAAAAAGAGGTGATAATGATGTTTTTATCCCTGAGTTATGATTATTGGCATGTGTATGAGCTGTGTACATCCTTTTAAGGAATGTTATAGTGTTCTAAAGCCATGAAAAGGTAAAAAATAGAGCTTAAGGAAGGTGAAACAGGTTTGTGAGCCTAAATGGTGAATTTGAGTGATGTTTTAATGCAAGGAATCCAAGAAAGATAAAGAATATGAATATCATGAGGTTTAGGTATGCACTTTTTCATTAATGTAAAAATGTGGAGAAGACTAGGTGGTTTTCAATCAATGATAAAGGGGGAGATTATTGGCATGTGTGTATAGGTGTTTTTATTGATGTAAAATATCATTAATGAAAAAAAGATGATGGAGGAGTTATATAAGGTTATTAACATGGTGATGAATAGGATTTTCAGGTTGATCCATGTTGGCATGAGTTGATTCATTGAGATTGGATTGGTCTTGCAAGCCCAATCAGGTGGCCTAACTAGTCTAGGTGATGATGCATGTTATTTTTAGTTACATGGTGACTTGAGGAGAATGATAAAAGCATGGAGATAATTATTATATATTTTTTTAGTAACTTACATGATTTTGTAATTATAGGTACATGTTGAAGACACAATTGCATGTGGTCATCTAGACTATTCTAGGTGCTTAAGCTCAAATGAGGAGTTTTAGAGCCATATGAGATCATGGAGGCATGTAGGTGAGTTAAATATGTTTTCTCTAGTGTGTTAGGTAGTTTTGAAGTTCTTATAAGAAGATTGTTTCACATAGAATGTTTCAGCTTTTGGAATAGAGTTGCTTCTATCCTTTCATTCCTTTGAGAAACAGATAAGGGTTAGGGCTAGGAGGAATACATTGACCGTGTGAGAGGGTGTGCGCGTACCGTAGAGAAAGATCAGATCGACTGCGAAGAACTCCTTTTTGTCTTGGAAGGACTACCTGCAAGTAAGAATACAAGACCACTAGATTTTAATTAGACAATAAATGAGGGAACTGCCTTGGGCCCAGGAAATATAAAACTTCCTTTTGAAGGTGGTCAGTTCCCCTGCTAATATGAATTAACACAAATTATTGTAAAATCACAATTTAATTGCCTCGTTGAAACAAGTAGAGGAAAGGCTGGTTTTTGGTTTTGAATCATAGTGACCGATGCCGGTCACTGTCACCGGTACCGGTTGATATTAACCGATATCGGTAGGGGCAATGTTTTAGGGGCTTTTGGTGAAGGTTGGTTGTAGGGTGGTTGTGTTGTTTATAAGGCTGGTAAATGAGTGGGGTTAGGTAACGGGGTGATGAGAGGGACTCAGAGAGTACGGGGAGGGTGTTCTTGGGGTAACGTAAGGGTAGAGGAATGACAGTTAGATGTAGTGTGTTGCTGGGTAGTAGATCTAGGAATAGACTTATGATGGCTGTGATTCAGAAGTTCAAGAAATGTTATTAAAAGGACATACAAGATACTACTTACTGGTTATTGATGAGGATGCAGGTCCAAGGACTGTGATGACAAAGGCAGAACTCAGGCAGGATGACCTGACAATCAGAAGATGAGATATCTTCCCTCCCGATGTTCGGATGAGTGTCGCAGGGCTCTGGTTACTCAGTGGCAGCCTCCGGCTTGATGTCCTCCTCTGCCAACTCTTCTTGTTTCTTCACTTGTCCCTGCTCGGCCAAGTAAACTCTGGATCCTTTCAATGACTTCTGATTCAGATCAATGAAAAATCCACCCTTTGTTTTTGGTTGGGGGAGGTCATTTACAGGGAACCGATGGTGGTTACATAACCGACGGCGGTCGAGTAGGAACCGGTATCGGTCAGGTCAAAGTGGGCTATTTTTAGTAAAATAGCCAACTTTCCCTCCTTTTCTCCCGAGGGATTAGTTGCGGGCTTGGTCAAGTCATTACGAGGTTGGTTTTAGGTGTGGGTGAGGAGTCATTTTGTCATGGGTGTGGATGTAGACCAAGTTATAGGTCTTAATTAGGTTAGTTTAGGGTTAGGACTAGGTCATGATGAGGTGGCAAAATGAGGTGGCAGGTATGGCGATGTGGATTTATTAATTATAAGGTAATTAATAAATAATTGTGTAAGGTTTAGGTGATGAGGTTAGGTTGCGAAATGAGATGCGGGGCACAGGGGGTCGTAAGACACAAATTTGGTGTCTACATTAGCCCCTTATTGTCGTGTAGCTTGTCTTGTAAAGCTACACAGACAATAATATGAAGTGGTTACCCCTGTTAAGGGTATAGGTAATCCCCCTCAAATCTATCACAGATTGAGGTAGCGTGAAATCAGGGATAGAGTTGATAAAGGGTAAATGGTGTTGAGATGATGGTGAGATGGTGGGGTAGGTCCAAAGAAGCAGACGCACGTTGAAATGTAGTAGTGCGACCAGGGTACATGATTTGAAGAGCAAACAAGTAATTCATAGGCAAAGGTCGATAGTTTATCCAAACAAGGGTGATATAATCCTGGTATCCAAGGCATAGGAAGTAGCTCCAGGGGATATATGGGTAAGGTACAGGAACGTTTAGGCATGTTCAGCAGTACCAAATGGTTGGTTTGGTTGAGATAAACGTCACGGTCTAGGTCTAGGCAAAGTTGGTCGACTGATCAAGTCAAGTACCCTAATCATGCTAAAACACGAACAGGTGAGCTCGATTGAACAAAAAGCTACAGGATGGGTGGGTAAAATTGTAATTTGTTGGTTTTGGGTGAGGTATTTGAGTGGTGCGGCCTTGGGTTGGGCCTGATTTGTTGGTGGCGGCCTTGGGTCGAGCTTGATTTGTTGGTGGCGGCCTTGGTCAGGCCAAATGGTTGGTTGTGGCCTTAGGTCGGGCCAAATGGTTGGTTGCGCCTTGGGTTAGGCCAAATGATTGGTTGCTGCCTTGGTCGGGCCAAATGGTTGGTTGCGGCCTTGGGTCGGGCCAATGATTGGTTGCGCCTTGGTTCCGCCAAATGGTTGGTCATTTGCGGCCTTGGTCGGGCCAAATGATTGGTGGTGGCCTTGGTCGCCAAATGGTTGGTTGCGGCCTTGGGTCAGGCCAAATGGTTGGTTTCGGCCTTGGATCGGGCCAAATGGTTGGTTGCGGCCTTGGTCGAGGCCAAATGGTTGGTTGCAGCCTTGGGTCGGGCCGAATGATTGGTTGCGGCCTTGGGTCGGGCCAAATGGTTGGTTGCGGCCTTGGGTCGGGCCAAATGATTGGTTTTGGCCTTGGGTCGCCAATGAAGTCAACAAAGGCTATTTAGCAAAGGAGGGTATAGGCGATGTGGTGAGAAAGGGAGATTAGTGAATAAGGGCAGAAATTGGGGAAAAGGTGGTATTAAACCGATATCGATTCTCTATGACCGGTATCGGTTAGATGACCGATACCGGTTCATTAGGGCATAATATAACTGATATCGGTTATAGGTCAAAAACCTATAAAAAGAAAAATACGGCCTGTCATTGTCACATTGTCAATTTGAAAACCAATTTTAGTTGTCTGAGGTGTATTAGTGAGATTGTTTGAATTTTTCAGCTGAGGTGGCACTATTTGAGTGGAGAAGTGAGTGGTTGGTAGGCCCTAGTGAGTAGGAGGTAGCATTTGATTGGTGGAGGACCCAGCAGAGGGGATTTAGAGTCATGGCACAGCTAGGAGGAGCAGGAGGTGCTGGACCAGCTGGACCGCCACCACCTATCCCACCACGACGACGTGTCATCGTACCGGTAGGTTCAAAACCTCTCATTGTGTGAATTTAATGTTTTTAAGCTAGATTTGGGTTTTGGGTAGGAATCCAATGTTTTGATAAAATAATGAATAAATTGAAGTTATTTGAAAAATGGAGAGGATAGATGGGTTAAATAGGCCAAGGCGGCAGGGTGGGTAGGTTTTTAGGGTTTTTCATTGGGTAAAAAGTGGGTAATAGGCAAAAAATGAGGTTGGGGGCCGCGTCGGGTTCGGCTCCGTGATTTTACAGTGACCGATGTCGGTCGCTAAGCGACCGGCATCGGTCACGAATTCTTCGGTAAGGTGGTTTTTAGTTAACCGGTGTCGGTTGGATGTCGACCGGCGGTGGTGGAGAGATGCTGGGGAGGGAACCGGTGGCGGTCATGGGTGACCGGTACCGGTCCTTAGTTAGGATTAGTTATTGTGTTGGGTTGGTTTTGTTGTGGTTTTGGGTGTTTTGTTATTAGTGATTTGGGCTGTGTGTTTATTGTTGTGGGTTGTTGTGTGGGTGTTGTGTTTATTGTTGGGTTTTGTGTTTTGGGGGTGAAGAGGGAAGGGGGAGAGGTTGATAGGAGGGGTGATGGGTGGGGGAAATGGTTGGTGCGGTTAGGATAGATTAGGTGGTGGGTATGAATGGGGAGGTGTTAAATTGGTAGGGGCATAGGTAAATGGCGAGAGTAGAGCTGAGTGATTGGTAGGGGGCGAATAAGGAAAGGGGATATCGTAAATGTTTTTAGGGTAAAATAGGTGGGTGTAGGTGTGTGTTATAGAGTCGGGGTGTGGTCGGGTGGTTAAAAGGGGGTATAGAAGGTTAAAGTAGTTGTTGTTTGAAAGGGTAGGTCTAATGAAGTGGGTTATTTGTGCAGGCACGTCAGCAGCTGACTATGCGGGATAGGATGCCCCCACTGTTGAGATGGATGTGGCCACATGTGTCCGCAGCGCAGTGGGCCATTATGCGCGAGGTGGGACTCGGCGGAGTCCAGTGATATAGGGCTATAGATAGGGATCATAGTCTTATGGTTGCCCTCATCGAGAGATGGGATCCGGTGACCAATGTGTTCCATCTCCCGACTGGAGAGATGACTATTACCTTAGAGGATGTATATCGCATCCTGAGACTGCCGATCATAGGAGAGGTAGTATTCCAGGTAGATGCAGAGATAGCTATGGACAGCATTCTACAGGTATTTGGGGATGCAACCATTATTGACTTATCACAGCGCGAGCATTACCTATGGGGACATGTATCGCGCCCACAGACATGAGACACGGCTTGCCATGTTGATGATGATAGGCATCACATGCTTCGCCCTCCCGGACTCAGAGGGAGGCCGCTTTCCACGTGCGTTGATGGGGGTGCTACACGAGATGGTGGAGGAGCATACGTGCTATGCTTGGGCACCAGTATACCTGGTGCAGCTATACAGAGAGCTGTGGGGCTATCACCGGATGAGGTGATTCGGATTTGTTCCACATTTTTGTTACACTGCTGGGCATATGAGCACATCATATGTATTCGACCAGTAGGGCTGCCCCAGCAGCCAGGGCCACAGGTGATATACAGATATGGTTTTCAGAGGTGGTTGGGGGTCGTGGGCCAGCCACGAGCGGTGCTCACCGGATGGGATGTAGCTTACTACCGTCATTTGCTAGAGGGCATGACCACATTGGATATTGTATGGAGGCCTTACAGAGGTCATCAGCCCCGCGGAGGAGCCCGATCACAGTTGCGCTGGATCCAGTATACTTTCTGGATAGCAGGACGGAGGCCGGGAGAGTATGAGCGGATACCCCTGGAGAGGGTACGACGGTAGTTGGGGCTACGACAGGATGAGCCACCTCCCTTCCCTCAGTACCGGAGGGAGGATGTAGAGGCCCCACTGCCTGCACCACAGCCCGTGGACCCAGATTGGGTAGCAGAGAGGCCGGCAGATGATACCGTGGATGACGCCGGCTGCACAGATCATTTTTGGTATGGTGGGCAGGGGAGAGAGCAGCGAGGAGAGCACAACCCATACAACCAGACTTAGCGGCTGTTATAGTAGAGAGGGACTAGCTCAGGGGACAGGTGCAGTTGTTACAGGGGCGCTTGCACAATTGCACGAGCAGCACGTACGATAGGTGTCTTACAGGGACAATAGCTAGCCGAGCACAGTGCACAACACGAGCACGCATGCACGTACCATAGAGTACACCCCACGAGCACCACCACAGGCACCGCCACCGGCACTAGCATAGCCACAGGAATAGGTACAGGTACCACCACCGGCGCAGCCACAGGCACAGGCACAGGGTGTACTGGTAGGATAGGGGCCATTGTTATTAGGAGTCGGGGACCAGCCCCAGCAGCTATGGTGGCACGGGCCCGCTATATGGAGGCGAGAGCGGAGGCCTGATATTATCAGGATGTCCTTGATGGTACCGGGCTGACTATCAGCCATATGCGGTGCACAGAGCCGAGACCTCTTGGAGTCGAGATCCTGTGGGTGCGCTGCTGACAAATGAGTGGGTCGGTGACAGGGAGGAGGCGGGAGCCAGCGCCAGGACCCACAGGGAGAGGAGCTGAGGGCGGTGGGGAGAGTTGAGACATCCCTGGAGTGGAGATAGGTGTTTTTGTTTGTACATTGGATATAGGCACCGGTCTGCGAACTGGTTATGTATATAGAGGCCTGCGTGCCCACATATGATTCATTCATTCATTTATTCATCTTGTTGTATATACCAGCCTGCGAGCCTGAGTACGGGTTGTATAGTTGATACCGGCCTGCGAGCCGAGTATATTTTTGATATGAGAGACCGGCCTGCGAGCCGAGTCGAGATTTTGACAGTTATTGCGGCCTGCGTGCCGGCTTTGTATTATTATGAGATCACAGAGGCCCCTATGTAGGGCAAGTTGTATATTTGAAACCTTTGATGTATACATATATGATGATTTTGACTCACATGGTTTATATATTGATGGTGTTGATGTCTTTTGTTGATGGCTTTTGAAATGGAATGTGTGTATATATAGATGATGAGTTTGATTCACATGGTTTATATATGGATGGTTTTGATGTCTTTGTTGATGATTTTTTTTTATTATAGATAGATGATGTTGATGAAATTGTGATGAGATATTGATGTGATGTTGATGACAAATATGGATAATGGTGTTGTTATGCAGGAAAAAGAGGCGGGCGCCACAAAAATTGGGTAGAAAATAAAGGAAAGGACTATGTTTAAGAAAAAGTAGGCATGTGACCGATATCGGTTAGATAACCGACGTCGGTAGAGGATAGACCGATATCGGTTAGGTAACCGATACCGGTTATTCCAAAATGAGCTTTTCTAAAAATAGAAAAGCTTGGGTGGCAACTTAAGTTCTTATTTTTAGAGTCATGCAAGAAGTTAAATACGCGAATGCGACGCTGTTTGACGACTGAGACAGGTAATTGCATGAGAGAATTGAGTGATAAGGAGGAAAGAGACAGGTAAAGTGAGTGTGGGCTGAGATTCAGAAGGTAGAAAGGCAAGTTATATTTGAAAAGGGTGGTGAACATGGCTGAAACGAGGAGAAGCATCCAGCAGGGAGAGACGAGAGGGAAGACAGGGTCCACCTCAAGCTGCTGCATCCCAAGAGGTAAGTTGTTTGGTTGTAATTTGATTCTTGCATGTTTTGATGAATAGGATGAGAGAAGGTAAGAGGGTAGAGATGAGAAAGAAAAGGTGATAGGCAAGGGTTTGGGGTAGAGTGAGTGTTATGGGGTAGGTAAGTAGGGTGTTCACGTATGTTTGTAGGTACAAAGAGGGGTAAACGAGCAAATAATTATCGTAGGGGATGTTTTTAAGCAGGTTGTATAAGATTGACAGTGACCGATATCGTTTAGAGGTAACCGGTATCGGTTAGTAAACCGGTATCGGTTATCTATAACCGATACCGGTTACTGTAGGAGTTTCTAGAATGTGAGAAAAAACCCATGGAGATTTGTTTTATTGAATAATTATGTGTCATTTTGATGTATGCAGACGGAAGTAGGGTTAAGGATGAATGATACTATGCCAGCGTTGTTGTCACGAATCCGAGCGGATGTAACACCAGCTGAATGGGCATTGATAAATCATTTGGGGTTAAGTGGAATTCACTATTATTCACGAATCACACGTAACCATGCTATGTTGCAGGCGTTGATTGAGAGATGGAATCCAGAAAAGAATACCTTCTATCTGCCAACAGGGGAGATGACAGTGACGTTGGAAGATGTGTTCCATATTTTGAGACTCCCAATTACAGGAAGACCAGTATATCAGGCATTGCCTAGCGCGGCGCGGGGAGTGATAACGCAGTATTTGGTCCATACGCACGAGATTTGACACAACGAGGTTTAACATTCACTTATGGTATAATGTATGCAGCACACCCTGAGGCAACAAGGTTGGCAGTAGTATTAATGATAGCGGTGGGGTATTATGCATTACCGAGGGTGGATGGTGGAAGATTTCCAAAAGCATTGATGAGTGTTATTTGGGAAATGATAGAAATGAGCGTGACTTTCGCATGGGCACCCGCATATCTGGCAGAGTTATACAGGGGTTTATGGGCCTGCAGCGAAAACACAGGACGACACTGGATTGTTCATACTTATTACATTGTTGGGCCTATGAGCACATAGTTTGTGTGCGCCCAATAGGCCGACCCATCGAGTCGGGAGAGACAGGAGTGCAGAGGTTGGGATTCAGACGATGGGTCCAGACAGAACAAGAGGTGAGATCCCAGGCCGTGATAGATGACATTGAGTATTATAGACAGGTATGGGAGATGGTGACGATTGTGGATATTTGTTGGAGGCCTTACGGGAACTACATGGTGACAGAGAACATAGCTGAGGAGTTGAGGGGTGTAGAGCGCTTGAGGTGGATCGCAGGGCACAGGCCGGGTGAGTACGAGAGGATTCCTCTAGATCGCGTATGGTGACAATTTGGGTTGCGTTGATATACCTATGACATATAGACCATACATGAGGATTGACACCGAGGCAACATTCTCACCTCCCGGCCGACACCTCCGTAAGGGCGAAAGAGATAGCGACCGATCGTAGGGTAATGGATGCGGGCGACAGAGGCCTATAGAGTATGGTGGGTAGTAGAGCTGCGAGGTGCACGTGAGTGCCCTGACATAGCTGTGATTACAGCGGAGAGAGATCATCTGCAGGATTTGGTTCACCAGCTTCAAACACAGGTGAATGAGACAACGAGATTATTAGAGGTTTCACAGTTACGAGTAGAGAGACTAGAGGCAAGATTCCTCCACGCGAGAGGACGTATTCGTATGTTACAGGAGATGTTGGCGGATCAGTGGGAGGAACCAATAGCAGTGGCACCTTTGAGGATGGAAAGGCCAAGTGAGGGGTGTCGACGATCACGATCACCACCGGATTCGGGAGGAGGCGCAAGGGTCTAAGTGAATTTCATAGGAGTATAAGAATAAATAAGGATGCCGACTGCTGAGTCGATGATAGAGAAGATGTATTTGTTTAACATCTAAAAACTAAATATGTATGTTGTTTTGAGGGATGATAATACTAAGAGTGGTTGTGTTTTGAATGTTGTTTTGGTTTGTTTTGAAAAAGGATAAAGGTGAATGTTGTCAAAATAGAAATACACGAAAATATTTATATTTACAACACATGGTAGGGGATGGTCGAGCTAACCTTGGGAGACCCCATGTCTCCTAAGTGCTGCCTACATAGCCCATTGCACAAAGCAAGGAGGGGCCTCAGACCGATGTAGTTCTCCCTTAGGACCAGGGAGAGGTGAATTCAAGCAATTTAGGTATGGTTAGGCAATTTGTTGGTTGGTAAAAATATTGATATTGGTAGGGTAATGTTGTTGGTGTTGGTAAGGAATTGGCGATGTTGGTATAGGTATAGGTGAAGTGAAAGTTAGCCTACCCAAGTGGTAGGGAACCGTATCCTGATTAAGGTCAACACACAATCCTAGAGTCGAGCAAAAGAGGTAAA